>JAVLUX010000246.1:545000-552500 GCA_032164185.1 Moxostoma hubbsi
GTGTGTGTGTGTGTAAGTCAAATTCCTAGATGGCTGCTCACTAGGTCTGATTTAGCTGACGCTCACATTTTGCTCATAAGTTTTTACAGTAAAGATAATTTTTCCTGCGCTGATTGAGCACTTTATCAAACCCGTGCAGGTGTGCAGGTGCACATACAGAGCAGATATACTGTATGAGAACACAGTGTCTATCTCCACTTTTCCTCTCTCTCTCTCTCTCTCTCTCTCTCCATCTCTCTCTCTCTCTCTCTCTCTCTCTGTCTCTCTCTCTCTCTCTCTCTCTCTCTCTCTCTCCACGTGCGATGATGACTCAGCTGCACTCCTTTACGAGCTATTCGACTCATCATGTTTGAAGTAATCCATTCCTGTATTCATCCCTCCCGCTTTTGTCTCTTTCTCTCTTGGACAATGCCGCTCTGTTCTGTCTTTGGGGCGGATTTGACACACATACAGATTTCATACAAATGCACTAAGACACACACACACACACACATTACATCTACAACTTTATGTACAGTATATCCATATTAAATATATATACATTGTGTTAATTGATCTCAGCAGACTTTTTGCCCTTTTTTAAAAGCATTCTGATCAGGTTTGCTGGTGAGACTGGCCCGATGGCTGGTCTTAGACAGGTTTTGGGCACTTTAAGATAGTTAATCTGGGTTAAATAATTTTTATATCTATAATTATTTAAAGTAAAGTTTGTCGAGACAGTATTCTGTACCAATAACAGAAACATTTCACAATTCGAAAAAATCATGGATAGGAGACGCCACGATCCTGCCACGACACGAAACACCAAGACCCAAAGTGGCATGATCGTGACAGTTTCTTAAATTACACGCATCAAGCTTTTATTTGTAATCAGACTTTTATTTCAGATGTTTAACTTCTGCTGCCGAAGTGTCCATCTGTTGAACCCTACGGAAAGTGCCACTTTTCAAGTGCCATTCGGTTTGGAACAACCCTTCAACATGGCCTCTATGATTGTTCCCCCTTCGAATTGCCCTTTCAGAGGCGGTTTAACCCGTTTGGAACGCAGGGCCAATGTGATTATTAGAGCACAAAATACTGTGATATAATTATATAAATGTATAGTCTGAAGTCACAGTAAAGGAGCGTTCTCTTCTATCATCTATTATAACAAGCACAGAGTGATGCTTATAAAATGGTAGGCAAGCTAGCTGGACAGACAGACAGACAGACAGACAGACAGATAGATAGATAGACAGACAGACAGACAGACAGACAGATAGATAGATAGATAGATAGACAGACAGACAGACAGACAGACAGATAGATAGTTAGATATATAGATAGATAGACAGACAGACAGACAGACCGACAGACAGATAGATAGATATATAGATAGATAGACAGACAGACAGATAGATAGTTAGATATATAGATAGATAGATAGATAGACAGACAGACAGACAGACAGACAGACAGATAGATAGATAGTTAGATATATAGATAGATAGATAGATAGACAGACAGACAGACAGATAGATAGTTAGATATATAGATAGATAGACAGACACACAGACAGACAGACAGATAGATAGATAGATAGATAGATAGATAGATAGATAGATAGACAGACAGACAGACAGACAGACAGATAGACAGACAGACAGACATACAGACAGACAGACAGATAGATAGACAGACAGATAGATAGATAGTTAGATATATAGATAGACAGACAGACAGATAGATAGATAGATAGATAGACAGACAGACAGACAGACAGACAGACAGACAGACAGATAGACAGACAGACAGAGAGACAGACAGACAAACAGATAGATAGATAGATAGATACATAGATACATAGATAGATAGACAGACAGACAGACAGACAGACAGATAGATAGATAGACAGACAGACAGATAGATAGATAGTTAGATATATAGACAGATAGACAGACAGACAGACAGATAGATAGTTAGATATATAGATAGATAGACAGACAGACAGACAGATAGATAGATAGATAGATAGATAGATAGATAGATAGATAGATAGATAGATAGATAGATATTTTATAAATTAAAGCAGATGAAAGGCCTTGTGTGGGTTTGTTTACATTTGAATTTTTTCTTGAGTTTGAATGGTCTTGGCTGTTTGAACGTTTTGATCATTTCAATGGGAACACGTGACAAAGAGTGATTAAGAATGGGATTTTATGGAGTGCTGTGGTTTTATACGCACATGACTAAGAGAGAAGGAGTTTATTCTGACTTAGTATGAGGTGTTTTAAATGAGGCCAAATGACCTTTCACAAAGAGAGAAGAACGGATGGAGGGAGGGTCAGAGAGGAACAGAGACAGAGGATTAAAAAGAATACAAATGTGTCTCATACTTGGGATATGTAGAGACAGGATCGTTTGCTCAGTCCAGAAGGCACGTTATACTGCACCTCAATGACACATACACACACAAACACACATTTATAAAGCCCTCCGCTGTAATTATGCAGTTAGTTAACGCTGTTGGCATGTTTGTTAAGGTAGTCAGACAAACATATGGAAACATGTGGACCATGCTGACATGAGAGGAAACACACACACACACACACAATGCAGAACACACACAACAGAAGCACAAACTAACTCAGAAATAAAGACAATACTAACACAAACACATCTGACTCTTACTGTGACCCAAACATGACCTGAAATCAAAGTTCAACAGCTTTGCCTTCTCTCCATCCGTTCTTCTCTCTTTGTGAAAGGTCATTTGGCCTCGTTTAAAACACCTCATGCTAAGTCAGAATAAACTCCTTCTCTCTTAGTCATGTGCGTATAAAACCACAGCACTCCATAAAATCCCATTCTTAATCACTCTTTGTCACGTGTTCCCATTGAAATGATCAAAACGTTCAAACAGCCAAGACCATTCAAACTCAAGAAAAAATTCAAATGTAAACAAACCCACACAAGGCCTTTCATCTGCTTTAAGTTATAAAATATCTATCTATCTATCTATCTATCTATCTATCTATCTATCTATCTATCTATCTATCTATCTATCTATCTATCTATCTATCTATCTATCTATCTATCTCTCTGTCTGTCTGTCTGTCTGTCTCTCTGTCTGTCTGTCTGTCTGCCTATCTATCTATCTATCTGTCTGTCTGTCTGTCTGTCTGTCTGCCTATCTATCTATCTATCTATCTATCTATCTATCTATCTATCTATCTGTCTGTCTGTCTGTCTGTCTGTCTGTCTGTCTGTCTGCCTATCTATCTATCTATCTATCTATCTATCTATCTATCTATCTATCTATCTATCTATCTATCTATCTATCTATCTATCTATCTATCTATCTATCTGTCTGTCTGTCTGTCTGTCTGTCTGTCTGTCTGTCTGTCTGTCTGTCTGTCTCGTCTGTCTGTCTGTCTGTCTGTCTGCCTATCTATCTGTCTGTCTGTCTGTCTGTCTGTCTGCCTATCTATCTATCTATCTATCTATCTATCTATCTATCGTCTGTCTGTCTGTCTGTCTGTCTGTCTGTCTATCTATCTATCTATCTATCTATCTATCTATCTATCTATCATTCTGTCTATCTATCTATCTATCTATCTATCTATCTATCTATCTATCTATCTATCTATCTATCTATCTATCTATCTATCTATCTATCTATCTATCTATCTGTCTGTCTGTCTGTCTGTCTGTCTGTCTGTCTGTCTGTCTGTCTGTCTGTCTGTCTATCATTCTGTCTGTCTATCTATCTATCTATCTATCATTCTGTCTGTCTATCTATCTATCTATCTATCTATCTATCTATCTATCAGTCTGTCTGTCAATCACCTATCATTCTGTCTGTCTATCTGTCTGTCTGTCTATCTGTCTGTCTGTCTATCTATCTATCTATCTATCATCTATCATTCTGTATGTCTATCTATCTATCTGTCTGTCTGTCTGTCTGTCTGTCTATCTATCTATCTATCAGTCTGTTTGTCAATCATCTATCATTCTGTCTGTCTGTCTGTCTATCTATCTGTCTGTCTGTCTATCTATCTATCTGTCTGTCTATCTATCTGTCTGTGTGTCTGTCTGTCTGTCTATCTGTCTGTCTGTCTGTATCTGTCTATCTGTCCGATATATTGATAATATTAAGACATTAAGGGTAAAATCTCTTAATCATAAATCCAAGGTTAATTTTTCATGGCTCAGGAGGAGAGAAATTAAAATAGAGTAGGAGGCTAATCACTGGAAACAATATTTTAAATGAGTATTTTTGCCTGCTCATTTGTCTGGTGAAAATATCTCAAATATCTTTGCCTGATTAGCAAAAGTGCATGTGAATTTAAAGTTAATTTATCTTAAGCATACATCTTGCAGAACTTAGTGAGGTTTACACTTAAAACAAGAGAAAAAACTTCTAAACATTATTTTTTTTTGTCTTGCAGGATTTTACAGAAACATCCACACGACAACATGAGTTTATCACTGACACTGTTGCTGCTTCTACCTGCTCTATACTGTGCTGCAGATTATACAGTAAGAGTGTGTGTGTGAGTGAGTGTGAGTGTGTGTGTGTGTGTGTGAGTGTGTGTGTGTGAGTGAGTGTGTGAGTGTGTGAGTGTGAGTGTGTGTGTGAGTGAGTGTGTGTGTGTGAGAGTGTGTGTGAGTGAGTGTGTGTGTGTGTGTGAGTGTGTGAGTGTGTGAGTGTGTGTGTGAGTGTGTGTGTGAGTGTGTGTGTGAGTGAGTGAGTGTGTGTGTGAGTGAGTGTGTGACTGTGTGTGTGTGTGTGTGAGAGTGAGTGTGTGTGTGAGTGTGTGTGTGAGTGTGTGTGTGAGTGAGTGTATGTGTGAGTGAGTGTGTGTGTGTGAGTAAGTGTGTGAGTGAGTGTATGTGTGAGTGAGTGTGTGTGTGTGAGTGAGTGTGTGAGTGTGTGTGTGTGTGTGAGTGTGAGAGTGAGTGTGTGTGTGAGTGTGTGTGAGAGTGAGTGTGTGTGTGAGTGTGTGTGTGTGAGTGAGTGTGAGTGTCCGTGAGTGTGAGTGTGTGCGTGAGTGAATGATTGTTCATAACCACATTGTGAATCTTTCTCACAGGTGTTGCGTCACAGACAGAAGCAAGATTCACGCCTTCATAATGGTGCGTTACACTCTGACCTTTGGCCTCTAATCCAGAATGCATACTAATAATAATATTGTTGCTACTTATCCCATATCAGCCTATATCAGAGTAGTATGCCATTTCGAACTTGGCCCATGTCTGTGTTCATCATAGCATACTAGTTGTGGAGTATGCAGTAAAGTGAAATGTAAGGTCATATCAAGTGCTCACTCTCACATACTGTGCAAAGTATGCATAATGCCTCCTGTAGGTACATGAGTAATTTGAATACTATGTTGCTATGCTATTCCAAATTTATCCTCGAAGTGTTAAGTGTATGTAGCTCTCATTGGCAGCCAGCAGGTGGCGCAAGACAAACAGAGACATAATTCGGTTCACATGCACTCATAACATTACAGCAGCACCACTATGGCAAGCCATATTGACTTATAATCACGCTCTGGATGTGAATAATTCTCCATAAATCAGCAATGCAGTGGCAACCGGGCCAATTTGGTTGCTAAGGAGACCTGACTGGAGTCACATTATAGCGACCACGAGGAGGTTACCCCACGTGACTCTACCCTCCCTAGCAACCGGGCCAATTTGGTTGGTAAGGAGACTCACAGCATGTGGAGACTCATGCTACTCTCCACGATCCACACACAACTCACCACACGCCCCATTGAGAGAACCACTAATCACCACCACGAGGAGGTTACCCCATGTGACTCTACCCTCCTTAGCAACCGGGCCAATTTGGTTGCTTAGGAGACTCCAGGTGTGATAGTCAGCGTCAATACTCGCTGAGATACCCAGGCGCCCAAAAATACTTATTATTATAATCAGTAAATTGGTTGTCTCTAGAATGAAAATTTTTACTATTGCAAACGTAATTACTGATATCAAAAATTACTTCAGCTCTTTTACAAATATAAATTACATTCCTGATACAGAGAATTAGCATTTTACCTAGCGAAAATATCCCGCGAATGATTAAAAGTCTTTTCGGGTTGCCATAGTACCAGAACAATAGTACAGATTCAGAAAAGCATCGACTCATGATGTTGTCTGACCAAAATCATCATGTGTCAGTTTCCATCTCACTGTGTGTGTGTGTGTGTGTGTGTGTGTGTGTCAGAGGGTTGTCTGGACACCCATTCGACCGTGATCAGGGACATTGGGGTGACTTGGTTGCGATGGAGGGGTCTGAAAGTGGAATTGTGCCGCTGTGCATCACGAGGAAAAGCGCACTGTAACGAAATCCCAGTTACCAGTGAGTGACACACACACACACACTAAAAATGTCTGAATTAATGTCATTTATTGAAAACAAAGATAACACTAACACAGCAGCTCAAAACATCTGACAAAGAGAAGTTTCTATGTCTTGAATACAACCTTAAATCTAGTGTTGAAGACAGTATTGTGCTACATTGTGTCGAGGGGAACTGACCAATTAAAAACCCCCAAAAATGATTTAAATTTCATTCTTGTTACAAAAATCAGACTATATTTTCATCCTGTGGTCTGACATCACAGAACAAATGTGTCATTTTGAATAATTGCTCAGTATTATCAGTGTTATGACTTGACCTCAGTGATGTCATAATATGTCATAAAGTTCTATTTCTGTAAACATAATACAGAGATGTAACCACACCGTTAATTATGCATATTTTGTTCAACTCAGGAAATGAATGTTCTGTCGTGTGTTAACGTGATTTATTTTACTCCTGTTTTTCAGAATGTTTTGTGTCTAAGTGTTATAATGGAGGAGTGTGTAAGGAAGCTGTTTACTCCAGTGACTTCATCTGTCAGTGTCCCGCAGGATATACAGGCACACAGTGTGAAATCAGTAGGTCGCTGCACACCATCTTTATATCTTCTGTTTTTAAGTCATATAAATGAATATAAATATAATAAATAAACATAATCATTTATTTGCAATAATAAAAAATATTATAATAAATGCAATTTATATATATAAATATATATATATATATATATATATATATATATATATATATATATATATATATATATATATATTATAATAATGTAATTTAATCTTAATATAAAATATAAATAAATACAATTAATATGCATAAATATTGTAATAAATTAATTTGAGTTTAAATAATGCAGTTTAACACAAACATTTGTACTGACATATATAAATTAGAGTATTTAAGTGTTATTGTATGTTTTCAGGTTTGATGGAAAAATAGCCTCTTTGGGCCTCATTCATGAAACTGAAGCAGAATAAATTTCTTAAATAATTTGTGAAATTAATTCTTACGTACATTGTTGCATTGAATAGAATCTAACAATATACGTAAGACTGTTTAAATACTTTAATCAGAGCTTGTATTGGCAAACTACAACTTTTTGGGGGATTTTCTCCCCAATTTTGGAACG
>JAVLUX010000246.1:555000-557500 GCA_032164185.1 Moxostoma hubbsi
ATATACATTATATACACCATATACATTATATACAGTATATATATATACAATATATACACACATTTTATATATATATATGTATATATATATATATATATATATACATACATACAATATATACATACAATATATACACACATTATATATATATATATATATACATACATACAATATATACATACAATATATACACACATTATATATATATATACATACATACAATATATACATACAATATATACACACATTATATATATATATACATACATACAATATATACATACAATATATACACACATTATATATATACATACACATTATATATACATTATATACACCATATACATTATATACAGTATATATATATACAATATATACACACATTTTATATATATATATATATATATATATATATATATATATATATACATACATACAATATATACATACAATATATACACACATTATATATATATATATATATACATACATACAATATATACATACAATATATACACACATTATATATATATATATACATACATACATACAATATATACATACAATATATACACACATTATATATATATATACATACATACAATATATACATACAATATATACACACATTATATATATATATATATATACATACAATATATACACACATTATATATATATATATACATACATACAATATATACACACATTATATATATATATACATACATACAATACATACATACAATATATACACACATTATATATATATATACACACATTATATATATATATACATACATACAATATATACATACAATATATACACACATTATATATATATATACATACATACAATATATACATACAATATATACACACATTATATATATATATACATACATACAATATATACACACATTATATATATATATATATATATACATACATACAATATATACACACATTATATATATATATATATATACATACATACAATATATACACACATTATATATATATATATACATACATACAATATATACATACAATATATACACACATTATATATATATATATACATACATACAATATATACATACAATATATACACACATTATATATATATATACACACATTATATATATATATACATACATACAATATATACATACAATATATACACACATTATATATATATATACATACATACAATATATACATACAATATATACACACATTATATAATATATATACATACATACAATATATACACACATTATATATATATATATATATATACATACATACAATATATACACACATTATATATATATATATATATACATACATACAATATATACACACATTATATATATATATATACATACATACAATATATACATACAATATATACACACATTATATATATATATACATACATACAATATATACATACAATATATACACACATTATATATATACATACACATTATATATACATTATATACACCATATACATTATATACAGTATATATATATACAATATATACACACATTTTATATATATATATGTATATATATATATATATATACATACATACAATATATACATACAATATATACACACATTATATATATATATATATATACATACATACAATATATACATACAATATATACACACATTATATATATATATACATACATACAATATATACATACAATATATACACACATTATATATATATATACATACATACAATATATACATACAATATATACACACATTATATATATACATACACATTATATATACATTATATACACCATATACATTATATACAGTATATATATATACAATATATACACACATTTTATATATATATATATATATATATATATATATACATACATACAATATATACATACAATATATACACACATTATATATATATATATATACATACATACAATATATACATACAATATATACACACATTATATATATATATACATACATACATACAATATATACATACAATATATACACACATTATATATATATATATACATACATACAATATATACATACAATATATACACACATTATATATATATATATATACATACAATATATACACACATTATATATATATATATACATACATACAATATATACACACATTATATATATATATACATACATACAATACATACATACAATATATACACACATTATATATATATATACACACATTATATATATATACATACATACAATATATACATACAATATATACACACATTATATATATATATACATACATACAATATATACATACAATATATACACACATTATATATATATATACATACATACAATATATACACACATTATATATATATATATATATACATACATACAATATATACACACATTATATATATATATATATATATATACATACATACAATATATACACACATTATATATATA
>JAVLUX010000246.1:570000-572500 GCA_032164185.1 Moxostoma hubbsi
CCTGACCCGTTCCCTGTCCCGCGGCCTCCTCCCCGGCCTCCTGACCCGTTCCCTGTCCTGTGGCCTCCTCCCCGGCCTCCTGACCCGTTCCCTGTCCCGCGGCCTCCTCCCCGGCCTCCTGACCCGTTCTCTGTCCTGTGGCCTCCTCCCCGGCCTCCTGACCCGACCCCTGCCCCGCGGCCTCCTCCCCGGCCTCCTGGTCTGATCCCTGTCCCGTGGCCTCCTCCCCGGCCTCCTGACCCGTTCCCTGTCCCATAGCCTCCTCCCCAGCCTCCTGACCCGACCCCTGTCCTGTGGCCTCCGCCTGACCCGATCCCTGTCCCATGGCCTCCTCCCCGGCCTCCTGATCCGATCCCTGTCCCGTGGCCTTCTCCTGACCCGATCCCTGTCCCGTGGCCTCCTCCTGACCCGATCCCTGTCCCGTGGCCTCCTCCTGACCCGATCCCTGTCCCGTGGCCTCCTCCTGACCTGATCCCTGTCCCGTGGCCTCCTCCCCGGCCTCCTGTTTTTTTTTGTTTTTGTTTTTGGAGCATCTGGAATCCGCTCCTTAAAGGGGGGGCTCTGTCACATTCTGGGACAAGCAAGGAACACCTGGGTAAACAATCAGGGAAAGGGAACCAATCAGGGGAAAACTAATGAGAAAAAGGAACTACAAAGAACTACAAAAACCAAACAGGAAACAGGAACTAAACAGGAATTTCAACATAAAAGCACAGAACAAAAGTCAACCGAATGTGTTCTAAAGTTCTAAACAGTGTTTCATTGTAACATTTGTCATGTCCATTTTGCTACATATTTGTATCACTAAACATCTGCTGGGTCAGAGAAATGTTTCATGGTCAGCGTCGCTGGGTTCATCCAAACAAAGTCAAGTTTGTTATACTGTGTATGAAACTGGACTTTAGTCCCCGTTAAGCTGGACGTTTTTAGTCTGCAGTCTAATATTATTAGACTTCATAACCATATGTTGACCTACGTATTAATGTATCTTTTAACTATTTAACATTTGTTATGCATGGTAGTTCCCAGTGCTAAATTATAGTTTTTATGTTTATGTTGAAATAATGTTATTGTACATGATTTTGCCTGACCTTTTATAAAACATGAAATTGGAAACAGCTGTCCCTTGTCTTCTGTGCAACCAACATATGCTTTAGATTTTGGGGAATTTCCTGCACTTTTGCTCCGTGAAGTCACTGTCACAAGGAGCGCGTACTGTACGCTGTGTTATCCTGATTATGATTATTATGTTTCAAAAGTTCCTCAAGATAACCGGACATTAGTAGACAACAGGTCCAGAAGAGTAAGGCTGTGTCCCAATTCACATAGGCTGTTATTTGTGCTATATACTATGCATAATTAGAATGAATGTGTCCTAGATAACAGTATAATTGTGGTATAAACTCAGAGATTGTTATCTCAGCATAAAACATCTCTGTCCGAGCACTTTTAAACAATGTGTTAATCTTCAAAGGATAAATCCATGTCTTCAGAAGTGATATGATAGGTATGGGTGAGAAACCGATCAATATTGAAGTCATTTTCCTCTATAAATCTCCACTTTCACTTTCACATATGACTCCAGTGGTTTAATCCATGTTTTCGGAAGTGATATGATAGGTGCAATATTTAAGTCCTTTGGTTTTTTCATAAATTCTCCGTCCTTCCCAGTAGGTGGCGGTATGCACGAAGAATGTGAATTGCCAAAAACAAAAGTACAAAATGTGAAAGTGAAAGTGAAGATTTAAAGTAAAAAACGTATCTTTTTCTCACCCAAACCTATCATATTACCTCAGAAGCGATGGATTTAACCAATGGAGTCGTGTGGATTACTTTTTGCTGACTTAAAATGATTTTTGGAGCGTCAAAGTTCTTGTCACCATTCACGTGCATTGTATGGACCCACAGAGCTGAAATATTCTTCTAAAAATCTTTGATTGTTTTCTGCAGAAGAAAGAAAGTCATCCACATCTGGGATGGCCTGAGGGTGAGTAAATGCCGTGAGAATTTTCATTTTTGTGTGAACTGTCCCTTTAACCAGTGCTCTGTGTCTGAGGATTCATCAATGTGTTTATACTGCCATCAACCGGATGAACTCAGGAACTGCACACTGAGGTTTGGAGAGCTTTACATATATGAATATTATAAATCCACTGCTCTGGTGCACTTTTTACCCTCCTGAAAATTACTTTTGGTTTTTAAAACTAAATAAGAAAATAAATAAACAAATAAAAGGGAAGAAAATCACATACCAGTGCAATACAACCATTCAGAACACCTTAGCAACCACATAGCAGCACGCTAAGAACCACTCAGAACACCCTAGCAACTGCATAGCAATTCAGTTACAACCACCCAGAACACTTTAGCAACCACATATGCAAAAACATCCATTCAGAACACCTTAGCAACCACATAGCAACACACTATGAACCACTCAGAACACCCTAGCAACTGTATAGCAATTCAGTTACAACCACCCAGAAGACCCTAACAACCA
>JAVLUX010000246.1:585000-587500 GCA_032164185.1 Moxostoma hubbsi
GCAAACGTGAGCATCTCTCTGATCTGATCTGAGTTCAGTCTGTTTCTGTCTGATTTTACGCTCTCAAATCCTTTTGGCTGCTTAATAGAAGACGTTTTTCTGTCTCCACCTATTTGGACTCATCCGAGACCTCTTGATGAACTTCTAAGACCAAGATAAACTACGAGTACAAATAGATAACTTACAACATGTACAAAGTGCTGCAGCTAGAGCCTTTTGAAGTATTGCAACATATGTGTAATATGTGTTACATATGTGAGATCAAAACTCTGATATGTTCTGCCACTTTAAGTTATTCACGACAAGCGCTGCATTTAAAAAAAGCATTTAAATACTTTTATTTTATTGCAACGTTAAGGTGTGTAGGTAGGATATACAAGCATGTGTGATTGTTTACATTTTATCTTAATAAAATAAATACTTTATTTTATTTAAATACTCTATAAAATATTAAAATAATACTTTTGGTAAATTAATGTTTTATTTTACATTATTATTATTTTTATTCAAAATGTATTTTAATTGAATTGTTTTCTTTTTATTTTATTTACCTTTGTATAAATTAATGTTTTATTTACATTATTATTATTTTATTTAAAATGTCTTTTAATTTGTTTTCTTTTTATTTGATTTAATTTTGTATAAATGAACGTTTTACTTTATTATTATTTTTATTCAACATTTATTTTAATTTAATTGTTTTCTTTTTATTTTATTTTGGTAAATTAATGTTTTATTTACATTATTATTATTTTATTTAAAATGTCTTAATTTGTTTTCTTTTTATTTAATTTTATCTTGTGTAAATGAACGTTTTTATTATTATTTTTATTCAACATTTATTTTAATTTAATTGTTTACTTTTTATTTTATTTACTTTTGTATAAATTAATGTTTTATTTACATTATTATTATTTTATTTAAAATGCCTTTTAATTTGTTTTCTTTTTATTTGATTTAATTTTGTATAAATGAACGTTTTACTTTATTATTATTTTTATTCAACATTTATTTTAATTTAATTGTTTTCTTTTTATTTTATTTACTTTTGTTAAATAATTTTTTTTTAATTATTATTATTTTATTTAAAATGTCTTTTAATTTAATTTTTTAATTTTAATTTCATTTAATTTTGGTAAATTAATGTTTTATTTACATTATTATTATTTTATTTAAAATGTCTTTTAATTTGTTTTCTTTTTATTTGATTTAATTTTGTATAAATGAACGTTTTACATTATTATTATTTTATTTACTTTTGTATAAATTAATGTTTTATTTACATTATTATTATTTTTCTTCAACATTTATTTTAATTTAATTGTTTTATTTTTATTTTATTTACTTTGGTTAAATAAATGTTTTTTTTTACATTATTATTATTATTATTTTATTTAATTTGTCTTTTAATTTCATAGTTTTCTTTTTATTTTATTTACTTTAGTCCAATTAATGTTTTACTTTATTATTTTATTTATTTATTTATTTTTTTAAATTTAAAAGTATAAAAATAAAAAATTGTTATTTGTTTTACATAATAAAGTCACTTCCGCTGGCATTTAATTTCTGCTCTGTGAATATGAAATTAAATGTATTATTAGAATTATTATAGAAATGAATATTTCAGAGAATGTTTGGATTGGAGTCAATGATGAAGTGGAAAAAAAACATCTTTCTCTTTCTTTCTGTGTCCAGCGCCTGAGGTCATACGTAAAGATAAACCTGGTACAAAAGCTCCACCTAAGAAGCCCCCGATGAGACGCCCACCGGTCCCTCAACACGACGAAGGTCATTTTAAATCTCCCAGTTTATCCAGTTATTTCTATTCTAGTAGTGGATGCAAACTTGGTTTCTGTCTTATATTCTAGATGTTTACTTGGACCCAAACGAAGGACAGGTATGAAAGTTATTAATATTTGTAAATGTTAATGAAAACCCCCAAAATGTACTGTATATATATATATATATATATAACACACACACATCACATCCGAACAGATACTTGCGTAACACTTCTCATGCCATCTGTGCCAGTTTATGATCATTTTAATATTATTGTTTTTTGTTTGTTAGGGTGATGACACATATCTGGAACCTGTAGCAGGTTTGTGCTCCACACATTTTACAGCTCGAACTGACCTTATAAATGACAGGTGACACATCAGGTGTCATTCGGATGGTAACACAGCTTTACTTTTGATCAGATTGCCCTCCTGCCCCTCGAAGTGCTGCCCGTATGCCAATTCCCAGAGACCCTCCACCTCCAGTGTAAGTGTGTTATAAGTGCGCATGTGTGCGTTTATTACAGACATGCGCAGAGTTATGCAGGTTATTATTGAATCATTTTTGTTCCCTTGAAGCATGAAGCCGCCTGTTCCTAGAGCCAAATCTGTAAGTAGTGTTCACACAGATGAGATTTCAAAGGAAGATGTTTGTGTCTGGAAGGGATTGATGTATTTGTGTTTCTTCAGAGTTCAGTCTTGATCAGTGAAAGCATGAA
>JAVLUX010000246.1:590000-595000 GCA_032164185.1 Moxostoma hubbsi
CTTCTGATAAATACTGTATAGACTCTAGAACAATTCTATATAAACAATAGTGAAATTAAAATCAAATTTAACATCTAATGTAAAAATACCTGTTTTGTGAGTGTGTGTGTGTGTGTGTGTGAGTGTGTGTGTGTGTATGTGTGTTTTTGTGTCTGTTTGTGTATGCATGTGTGTGTGTGTGTGTGTGTGTGTGTGTGTGTGAGTGTATGTGTGTGTGTATGTGAGTGTGTTTGAGTGTGTATGTATGTATGTATGTATGTATGTGTGTGTGCGCACACGTGTGTGTGTGCATGAGTGTGTCTGTGCATGTGTGTGTATGTGTGTTTTTGTGTCTGTTTGTGTATGCGTATGTGTTTGTGTATGCGCGCGTGTGTGTGTTTGTGTGTGTGTATGTTTGTGTATACGTATGTGTGTGTGTCAATGTGTGTGTGTATTACTTTTTCTTTGAAACGGTAAAGTAAGGGATTACTCTTAATTTTTCAGTAATTTAATTACAGTTACTTCTGATAAATACTGTATAGACTCTAGAACAATTCTATATAAACAATAGTGAAATTAAAATCAAATTTAACATCTAATGTAAAAATACTTGTTTTCTAATTCAACGCTGCCCCCTTAAATTCTTTGTCCAGCTCATGAATAATTTATTAGGTTTTATAGGATTTATTTGAAAGAATTAAAAGAACAGTTTCATGTCTGACTTGTGTATTTCATCTGGTCGAGGTTGATCCGGGTTTAAGAAACTAATATCAAGTAATGCAATTACTTTTCAGACAGAGTAATTAGTAGTTGGTAATTAATTACATTTTTAGAGTAACTTGCGCAACACTGGCTGTGTAATCACTGTCAAGCGTCAAACTTATTGCTATATTATATATGACAAAGTTCATAAATGGCTTTTATTGACATATAATTTTAGTTTATCTTCTATTTATTTTAATTAGAACACATGTGCCCCTTTCCGGTTTAAAGCGTTTTAAAAAGTTGCATTAGAGTTTGAGTTTTGGAAGTTTGGTCATTGAAAAGTCGTTAAAATGTGTTTGAAGTCTGAATAAAGAAAGTCTGGTTTAATTGAATCGGTGGTGTCTGGATATTTCCTCTTTGTTGATGATGTTGCGTTCAAACTGTTTCAACCACAGTCAAACAGTGCATGATTGTGAATATGTTGTTTTATAGTCCTCCGCTGCCTCCATCTGTGGACTGCTCAGGTGAGATGATCATGTCATCTGTAATGGTCCGAATTTCTGCATCATTTCATCACTAATTCAAACTTGTTGTTTTGTCACAGCGCCGTCTTTTGGAATAAAGTCTGTCACACAACAGGTAAACACTCCACTGACAACATTTGATGATGTCACCGATGACTTGCAGTTTTCATGTCATTGATTGGCTGGTGGTGTTTCTAATGATCAGGAGGCGGGGCTTCAGAACAGAGAGTGGTTTGCTGGTGTTTGTGATCGCAAGACCGCAGAGGAAACAGTGCTCAGGTTTAATAAGGTACACACAGCTGTCTGTGAAGCTTAGAGTGTTAATAATACAAATAATGTATATATATATTAACACTATACAGTATAGTATTTATATTTAATAAACACAAACACACACACACACTATCTCTCACACACAAACACACTCACTCACACACATACACACGAACACACACACACACGCACAAACACTCACACAAACTCACTCACACACGCACAAACACACACACGCACAAACACACACACTCACACAAACTCACTCACACACACACTCACACGCACAAACACACAAACTCACTCACACACACTCACACGCACAAACACACTCACTCACTCACACACACACACACACTCACACACACAGAAACACACACACACACGCACAAACACACTCACACACATACACACACACGCACAAACACACACACTCACACAAACTCACTCACACACACACTCACACACACACGCACAAACACTCACACAAACTCACTCACACACACACACACAAACACACACACAGAAACACACACATACACGCACAAACACACACACTCACACAAACTCACTCACACACACACTCACACGCACAAACACACAAACTCACTCACACACACACGCACAAACACACTCACTCACTCACACACACACACACTCACACACACAGAAACACACACACACACGCACAAACACACACACATACACACACACGCACAAACACACACACTCACACAAACTCACTCACACACACACTCACACACACACGCACAAACACTCACACAAACTCACACACACACACACACAAACACACACACAGAAACACACACATACACGCACAAACACACACACTCACACAAACTCACTCACACACACACACAAACAGAAACACACACATACACGCACAAACACACACACTCACACAAACTCACTCACACACACACTGAAACACACACACACACACACACACGCACACACACGTAATATAATTTCATCTTTGTGTCTGTTCATCTTGTCAGGACGGCACATTTCTGGTGAGATGCAGTAACTCTCAGAGCGGCTGTCAGCCGTACACGCTGGTCGTGCTCTTCCATCACAGCGTTTATAACATCCCTGTACGCTTCCTGAATGACTCGCATCAGTACGCGCTGGGCAAAGAAGGCAAGAAGACTGAAGAGGTAGAGGAGGGGAGGAAGATCTGGACATGTGCTCCGTGTAACGAATCTAATATTACACACACACACACACACACACACGAGTCTTCTAATAATCTCTCTCTCTTTCAGCTGTTTGTCAGTTTGCAGGAGATGATCTCACACCATATGAAGAACCCCATTTTACTGATCGACCGCAAGAGTCAAAGCAAACACACCACTTACCTCTCACACCCCGTACGCCCCTAAAATACACCCCTCTCATATCAGTCCATCCATCCGGACCTTTTCACTGATATATGTGCTTCAAAAACACTCAATCACTCTTTCAATGATTTATTTACTGTGTGTTTGATTACTGTAACAGGTGACTTCCTGGACAATGTTTTTCCTTTGAACTATTTGACTATTTTGGTGTCTAATGCAGGATTTATTCTAGGATCCCCAAATGTTATGATCCCCTTGCAAGGGACCCCCTTTTTAAAATATAATGCTAGATATTTTCATGAATATAGACTTTGCACATGAAAGAATTGATATAATATGCGAGTTAAATATTCAGCGTAATATTGTGTTTGCAATATTAAATAAATGTATTCTTAATTTGAATTAGCCACAAAAAACGATTTAAGTGTGATCTGGAAATTGTAATTGATCTCCCCATGATACAGGCCTTTAAAACTATATAGAGATACATATTTAATTTCCAATTAAAGACTAATCACCACCACGAGGAGGTTACCCCATGTGACTCTACCCTCCCTAGCAACCTAATTTGGTTGCTAAGGAGACTCACAGCATGTAAAGGCTCGTGCTACTCTCCACAATCCACACACAACTCACCACGCCCCATTGAGAGCGAGAACCACTAATCACCACCACGAGGAGGTTACCCCATGTGACTACCCTCCCTAGCAACCGGACCAATTTGGTTGATAAGGAGACTCACAGCATGTGGAGATTCATGCTACTCTCCACGATCCACACACAACTCACCACACGCCCCATTGAGAGAACCACTAATCACCACCACAAGGAGGTTACCCCATGTGACTCTACCCTCCCTAGCAACCGGGCCAATTTGGTTGCTAAGGAGACTCACAGCATGTGAAGGCTCGTACTACTCTCCACGATCAACACACAACTCACCACGCCCCATTGAGAGCGAGAACCACTAATCATCACCACGAGGAGGTTACCCCATGTGACTCTACCCTCCCTAGCAACCAGGCTAATTTGGTTGCTAAGGAGACTCACAGCATGTAAAGGCTCGTGCTATTCTCCACAATCCACACACAACTCACCACACGCCCCATTGAGAGCGAGAACCACTAATCACCACCACGAGGAGGTTACCCCATGTGACTCTACCCTCCCTAGCAACCGGGCTAATTTGGTTGCTAAGGAGACTCACACCATGTGGAGGCTCATGCTACTCTCCACGATCCACACACAACTCACCACACACCCCATTGAGAGCCAGAACCACTAATCACCACCACGAGGAGGTTACCCCATGTGACTCTACCCTCCCTAGTAACCGGGCTAATTTGGTTGCTAAGGAGACTCACAGCATGTGCTGCCCTATACAACATTTTAAAGGATTATATAAATTTAACCAAGACTAAACTTTTAAATGTTCAAATGAATAAATAACTCTGTAATAGTTTAATAATTTATTAAGCATTTAATTAGATATGTGTTTGGGGTGCACAAAAGGAGTTTTCAGAATATGCAAAAAAACAACTACAACTAAACAAACCACAAAAAGCAGCATAAAACAATAATAAAATTAATCTATAAATGTGTTAGCTATAATCCAATTCTTCAGACTGCTTTCTGTGAACAACACACCCGAATTCAAGCCTTTGACGATCAATGATGTCCGACTCCATCCGCCGCAGCGCCCGCCGTTACCGTTAACTCAAGCATTACGACAGGCGTTTTACGGCAGTGATGTCGAAAGTTTATTGGCTCTCAAGTGTCTCGTGACTGTTTGCGACATGCCGTATTCGGTGATGTATACTGTATGTTTGAATGCTATATGACTGTGCCATTATGGAGTGCATCAGGAGAAGATTTACAGCGATTAACAAATTAAATGACACTCTCCACCTCACACAATGATATTATATGCCGTCGTGGTGCACATCGGATGCAGAGCATCGCCCTCTGGACTACTTTTGAACTGAATTTTGCAATTTTTCTGAATACATTATTGTGATAAAATATTGTAACAAAATGTATTGCTACTGTATATTAGTTAAGGGACCTAAATATCTATAAAAGAGTAAAAATTTACAAATATATTTTAATCGAATTGTCCAATCAAATATATTTGTAATAGATTCGTCAATATTTTACG
>JAVLUX010000246.1:600000-615000 GCA_032164185.1 Moxostoma hubbsi
CCCTCCCTAGCAACCGGGCCAATTTGGTTGCTAAGGAGACCTGACTGGAGTCACATTATAGTGACCATGAGGAGTTTACCCCATGTAACTCTACCCTCCCTAGCAACCGGGCCAATTTGGTTGCTAAGGAGACCTGACTGGAGTCACATTATAGTGACCACGAGGAGATTACCCCATGTAACTCTACCCTCCCTAGTAACCGGGCCAATTTGGTTGCTAAGGAGACCTGACTGGAGTCACATTATAGTGACCACAAGGAGATTACCCCATGTAACTCTACCCTCCCTAGCAACCGGGCCAATTTGGTTACCCCATGTGACTCTACCCTCCCTAGCAACCGGGCCAATTTGGTTGCTAAGGAGACCTGACTGGAGTCACATTATAGTGACCATGAGGAGGATACCCCATGTGACTCTACCCTCCCTAGCAACCGGGCCAATTTGGTAGCTAAGGAGACCTGACTGGAGTCACATTATAGCGACCACGAGGAGGTTACCCCATGTGACTCTACCCTCCCTAGCAACCAGGCCAATTTGGTTGCTAAGGAGACCCGGCTGGAGTCACTCAGCACGTTTTATTTGTTTTCTCTGTCATTCACAGAATGCTTTGGATTCCTCTAAACACATCTGGAAGCTGATTGAAAGCAGATGTTTGCGGTCTCATTTGGATGTAAAGCTACTTTAAAGGGATTTTACATGATATTTAACGTGTGGAATTCATGATGCGTCTCTTCAAGACGCTGTTCTAGGATCAGTTGTCTCTTTTTGAGTTCTCGTTGTCTCTCCTGTCGTATCCGGGTCTGGGACGTGCAGCCGATGCATTTAGGTGAAAGAATGTCAGGAATCTGCAGTCGGCAGATTTTGGGCCTCAAGCAGCTCCGCGTTTCTGTGCCTGATCAACAGTGATTCACTGCTGGATTATATTAATACTGTTTTATCTCGAATGGGAGTATCTCATCATGCATTACATCTGCGGTGTCAGTCTGTGTATTGCTTGTGCTTTTGTGTGCACTCCTTTAGAGGTATTTATGCAGGGTCATTTGTCTCTGTCCTGATTGGCTGGTGATGTTGAGCTGTAACCCAATAGAGACTTCGCTAATAAAGTTATGAGCTGGAAGAGGAAACATATTCATCAATAACATAAACCCAATCCCATCACTGCCATCATGACAAACAGAGACCCTTCTCAGATACGACACACCGCCTCCACGCACACATGCACACATCTGAAATGTATGAAATCATGTTTCTGATGTACATTGTATCTCTGCTGAAATGTGCTGTTGCTTTGAAAATCTCTGTGGAGTTTGAGTCATACTGATGCATCATGGAGCGTGAAACAAGATACGTACTGGCAGTTGTATTAATAATTCATATAATAATGCATGCTGCTCTCGTTCCATCTCTTTCTGAACTCGTGTCAATTTTAAAGTTACTTTAGCCGGTTCCCGCCTCCTCCTTTCCCATCCTTGAACTGTTACAGCGGTGCCCGAGAACCGTGGAGTCCTTACTGTTGCCGTCCACCAGGGGAGCAGCTGCAACCGTCTGCCTGGGGATGGAGGGGTCGCTGCCCGCGGCGAGAGCCGGAGGAACCGCTGCCATCTGCTAAAGAAGGGGATGAGCGGTTCCATCCACCAGGGTTTTGAGGACTTGCTGTGTCCGCCAGGGGAGTAGCGAGATGGTGTCCGTTGAGGACTGGGCGAGCGAGCAAGTTCTTCTCTCTCTCTCTTTGTGTCTCCGATCGCCTTTTCCCTCTCCTCTCATCACTCCCCCTGGTTCACAAGAGCCGGGGTGGACCACCAGCTGACAGAAAGGCCGAAAGGGCAGCGTCTCCCCTCCAGAGATGGGGGGTTGGGTTAGCCAGACCGGTGGCGCTCTGGCCTGCATCATGGGTGACGAGGAGCAGGGCGCCCTCCTCCTCAACACAGTCTATTCACGCTACCAACTTATTAAAAATATCCTGTCTTTGTTTACATCGCTGGCGTTTGAGGGAATGGACTGTATAATAGCACGCAGATGGTGCAATAACCGGAGAAGAACCGCAGAATGAAGTCGGACTACATCCAGCGCATTAGCGATTGGCAGGTGCAATGTCGCCAAACCTACTTGCGTCTAGACTCGCACATCAATGCCAAAACTTCATGGCCATGTCCACTGACGTTGCGTGTTTGACTTATGGCATAGCGCTGCGCTTAGCGCTCTTAAAGTAGGACCCTAAAACTAATAAACTCATATTTTCTTGTACAGGTTTTTTTGGCTTCACTTACACTGTAAGTCCTTATTCAACAGATCTGCTTTTTACATTCAATAAGTCATAACTGACCGTGTTTACATTAATACCTGACCAAGGTTATGGGTGTTTTTAAAGTGCATTTTACCACTTTACCAGGCGCGTATCATCTCAACTCTGCAAACGTTTTCAGAAATGTGCGGAGACCGAATCTATCTATCCGTCTGTCTTTATCTATCTGTCTGTTTGTCTACTGTATCTCTTACTCCCTCTGTTAGTTTTAATGTGATTACTCAGAGAATATAATCTCATCAGTGTTGCAATAATGAATCCCTGCAGTTCAGATAGAGAGCGAGAGAGAGAGAGAGAGAGAGAGGCAAGAGAGAGAAAGAGACCGAGAGAGAGAGAGAGAGAGAGAGAGAGAGAGCGAGAGAGAGAGAGAGAGAGAGCGAGAGAGAGAGAGACAGACAGACAGAGAGAGAGAGAGAGAGAGAGAGAGACAGACAGACAGAGAGAGAGAGAGAGAGAGAGAGAGAGAGAGAGAGATGGCCTTTCCACACTGGGTCTGTTCCATTCATCAAACACTGTCTGTGTACGGTCAGGAAATTACTTTAACTCCTTCTCATTCAAATCCGCCTCTATGTGTTTGTGGACATCTGGAGCTTTCTGCCCCGCTACGCCCCGAGTGTCCCGTGGGAGCAGTTCTAATGTGATAAACGGCCCCCAAGCTTTAGGTTGATATTGAAAGTCAACACGGAAAAGCAGTTGCAACCCATTTAGCTTGCGTAGTGTGAAATGGATTTATAATGAGAGGAAAATACAGGGCAGGGCTTGATTTTTATCCCTCAGGAGTGGATTGGATGCTGAAAGTGGTTCATAACTAAAATACTTGAGTATTAGTGACCACTGACCACATGTGATGACTCAAAATGTATCTTAATACCGCGTGTAAACGGGGTCTAACAGGGATGCTTTTGTTTGAATGATGGAGTCAGAAATGCTGAGATGTGGAGGAGAGGGAGTTGTAGATGTCGTTTATTTTCTCTGACTCAGAGTGTGTGTGTGTGTGTCTGTGTGTGTGTGTGTGTGTCTTCAGGCTCCTTGCGTAAGCAGTATATTCCAGTAAGACAGCAGGTTTGCATTACGTCTGTCTATCACAGTAGTGAATCATCATGGGTTTAAACATTGAGAGAGATTTCTGACCTGTGTCACAGTCCGGACCCCTGAAGGAAGCGTGGCTTCACGCCATCTGTTTTATTCAAACATGCACGATTTTGCCTAATTTAATGTATGCAGCCAATACCGATAACTAGAGATCAGGGTGACGATAATGACTAGTCAACATCGGGCACAGCATGGGCATATGTATCAGTGGGCACCCTCCGCGATCAGCCTTTATCCCTCTCAGCGGCTTGATTAGCCTGATACGGGACCGGACGTGTCGAGTCACGAGCCGGCCCCGCCCAACGCCCTTCCACATCCTGATATTTACAAGAGAGCGCAGAGCACGATCACGCCCGCCACTTCATTTTTGACTTGAGATAAACGTCTCCACAGAACGGGACGTCTTGCAAACAAGTCAAAAAAATGAGGAGGAGCTGGTTATTAAAACAGGTGCCACATCTACAGTATGGTGCAAAAGTTTTAGGCACTCGGGAAAAATGTGGCATAGTGCGGATGTCTTCAAAACGAATGACATATATAGTTTTCATTTATCAATAAACATCATATAATGTCCAGTGAACATAAAAAAAGCTAAATGATTATTTGCTTTTACCACCTTTGCCCTTTAAACATCACCAATGCTCCTAGATACACCTGGACACTGTTTTTCTTGGTTGTTGGCAGATAGGATGTCCCAAGCATTTTGGAGTATTCTCCACAGTTCTTCTGTCTATTTCGGCTGTCTCAATCGCTTCTATATATATCTTGTAGCATGCTGCTGTGATGGTCGCAGCTGGTTAGGACAGAAAAGCTAGAACTGCTTGATGAGTTTGTATGTGGTGTTAAAGGTCTCACGTGTCATCCTGCGTGTCTCTCTCGTCCTCCAGCTGCAGACTCTGGGAGTGAACGCGGCCAGCATCAGCTTCAGCTGTTTGACGATGGAGTCCGACCACTTCATCTGTATCAGAGAGAAGGTGGGCGAACAGAACCAGGTGGTCATCATCGACCTGAGCGACCCCACCAACCCAATCCGACGGCCCATAACAGCAGACAGCGCCATCATGAACCCCGCCAGCAAAGTCATCGCGCTGAAAGGTGCCAATCCACACTTGTGTTGTACCTACAATTTTATAAGCTTCATTATGCCATAAAAGTCAGTTGTAGGTTGTGCCATTTTTGTTCCAATGAACTAGGCCTAAATTAAACTTCTTGTTAAAGACGGTGACCGCAAGTTTGCCACAAAGCTAATTTGCATGTGAAAATGATCTGTGGTGAATTTGCGGCAAGGTTGGGTAGTCCTTTTGACTACAGTCTGGGCTTTTTGTGTTGTTGTTATTTGCCCGTTTTTTGTATTTCATACATATTTTCTTATTGGGCAATATTGGGTTCTACCTGACAAAAAAACTGATCTGAAGAATCCAGCCAGATTTGAACCCAGCAGACAGTCAGCTCTTTCAATATGGGTCTGCTCCTTCACCCAGCTTCTGTCCAGCAGGAACCTGTTTCCAAAGGCACAGCTCCTAACATTGAGTTTTTGGGCTGTCATCAACATGGCCGTCTATTTTGATATTGCCGTCACTCTCCTTGATGTGGCCCAGGAGCTGTGCTTGGGTGCGACTGTTCTTAAACACCTGGACGGACTTGATGTAGAGGTGGCCGAAGGAAGAGGACGTCTGCTGCTGACCACTTGGCGGTGGAGAAGCCTGCTGCTGACCACCAGGTGGCGGCGGAGCAAGTAGGAGGAGGAGGAGGCGGATTCCCCGGTCCATGTCAGCTGCAGCTCGCCAGGAATGGTCTGAGCCCTTTGCAGCTCAGCAGGAGTGGTCAGAATCTGTTGTAGTTTACTTGGTGGCCATCAACAACCCTCCTACCATCTCAGTGGCCACTCCTCACCAGTGGCTGTTGGTCCAGTCACCAGTTGGTCCAGTCCCCATCGGCCGCCGCCCAATCTGACCCCTGCCCTGCAGCCGCCGCCCATCTTGACCCCTTGCCAGCGGCCAATGCCCTGCCTGATCCCTGGCTGCTGCCCAGTCGGACCTCTGCCCAATGGCTGCCGACGCCCTCCTTCCGGACCCCTGCCAAGTGGCTGCCACCCAGTCTGTACTCTGCCCACCACTGCCAGCCAGTCTGTCCTCTGCCCAGCGGCCACCGCCGCCACCCAGTCGGACCTCTGCCCAATGGCTGCCGCCGCCCTCCTTCCTGACCCCTGCCCAGTGGCCGCTGCCCTGCCTGACCCCTGCTCAGTGGATGCCACCCTGTCTTACCTCTGCCCAGCTGTCACTGCCCTGCATCATCTTTGTCCTCAAACCTCCTCCCTGGCCGCCGGACCCCGCCCTCTTCCTCAAGCCTCTTCCATAGCCGCCGGACACCACCCCCTACTTGGACCCTCCCAGTCCACCAGACCCCACCCCCTTATTGGAGCATCCCCCTTGCCCCCCCCCCCCCCCCCCCTACCTCCCCCCCCCCATGTCTTGGCCCCTCATTTCACTGATATCCGTTTATTTTCTCCACCTGTTCTCTTTGTTTCCTTCTTGATTATTCTCTCTCTATATTTCCCTGTCTCGCCCTGTCAGTAATGTAATCATCTTCATTTGGGTTCTACCTGACAAAAACCTGACAGTAACGTGTTACTTTATAACGTGTATAAATGATATAAATGTAAACACCATTGATACTGAATGAAGTGTTTTAGGAGTGAGTATAGATCAATATGAAAGTGTTATAGGTAACGTCTACATGCCAAAAGTCAGAGTCACTCTCTCTCTGTTGTCACAGCGGCTCGGACGCTCCAGATCTTCAACATGGAGATGAGGAGCAAAGTTAAAGCTCACACCATGGCAGATGAAGTGTTGTTCTGGAAGTGGATCTCTGTGAACACGATCGCCCTGGTTACCGACACTGCCGTCTACCACTGGAGCATGGAGGGAGACTCTCAGCCAATCAAAATGTTTGATCGTCACGCCAGTTTGGCAGGATGTCAGATTATCAACTACAGAACAGACGAACAGCAGAAATGGCTGCTACTCATAGGAATATCAGCACAGGTGTGTGTGTGTATGTGTGTTTTGGTAATACTTCATCTTTTAGTGACTCACAATTTCACTTTGAATTAAAGACGCACAATATCGGTACCTCCACACGAAATCTGCACACGTCAAATCATTTTCTACTCTAAATGTGGGTGAAAATTTGCAGAATGGATTTTAACATGGTAAAACTTTATATTGGTGACCCTATGGGTCAATATTAGTGATTTATTTATTTTTTAAATCATTGAACGTGTTGGCATTGGAAGGCCGATAAAATGAGTCCTCATTTTTTCTCATTCAAATGTGTTCTTAAGTTGTAATACGTTTTTGCAACAGTTATAACAGTTACCACTGGTCTCAGAACAGTTATAGGAGAGCTATAGGATGCTCCATTGCTCCCGATTTAGTGCATTACTTAACCTCCAGTGTGCTGTCTGTCTGCACTGGTCTCAGAACAGTTATAGGAGAGCTATAGGATGCTCCATTGCTCCCTATTTAGTGAATGACTTAACCTCCAGTGTGCTGTCTGTCTGCACTGGTCTCAGAACAGTTATAGGAGAGCTATAGGATGCTCCCTATTTAGTGCATGACTTAACCTCCAGTGTGCTGTCTGTCTGCACTGGTCTCAGAACAGTTATAGGAGAGCTATAGGATGCTCCCTTGCTCCCGATTTAGTGCATTACTTAACCTCCAGTGTGCTGTCTGTCTGCACTGGTCTCAGAACAGTTATAGGAGAGCTATAGGATGCTCCCTTGCTCCCTATTTAGTGCATGACTTAACCTCCAGTGTGCTGTCTGTCTGCACTGGTCTCAGAACAGTTATAGGAGAGCTATAGGATGCTCCCTTGCTCCCTATTTAGTGCATGACTTAACCTCCAGTGTGCTGTCTGTCTGCACTGGTCTCAGGACAGTTATAGGAGAGCTATAGGATGCTCCCTTGCTCCCTATTGAGTGAATGACTTAACCTCCAGTGTGCTGTCTGTCTCCACTGGTCTCAGAACAGTTTGAAATGCACCTTATTTTTATCCTAACTCCATATAAAGCCTCTGAAAGCAACATTTTCAGCTTTTGGGTCTCAGTGCACATTGGTTGTCAACATTATGCCACAAATGCTGTCGATTGAGCTTAACGTACTAAACCAGGAAAATTCCTTTAAAATACAATAGGTTTAAAATACCTGTAATTATATGGGCTGTAATGTGGAAATACTTCTATTACATTTGGTATCAGTCAGAAATTGTGTATGCACCTGTACAGTTACTGGATATCTGAACGTCTCTCGCTGTGCTTTGGCTCCTGCAGCAGAATCGGGTCATTGGCATGATGCAGTTGTACTCTGTGGATCGCAAAGTGTCTCAGCCCATCGAGGGTCACGCCGGAGCGTTTGGACTCTATAAACTGGAGGGAAACCCAAACACTTCAACACTCTTCTGCTTTGCTGTCAGGGGTCAGGCTGGAGGCAAGGTGAAATTATGCATATGGCTTTTGAACTGTGAAAAGACATGTTTGAGACTTTATTGCTACACTCTTCTGCTCCATTGGTACATACTATAGTGCTAGTCAATTAATTATTCACTTATTTGGATCTGAGCATCTGATGTATGTTTGTTTGGTTCCGTTTGGAGTTTGTTTTCTGTGTTGTCTGTTGTAGCTTCACATCATTGAGGTGGGACAACCGCAGACAGGTAACCAGGCGTACATTAAGAAAGCAGTGGATGTGTTTTTCCCACCTGAAGCGCAGACGGACTTCCCTGTGGCCATGCAGGTGGCAATGACTCTATTCAGATCAGATACAACGTTTTTAGAAGATGCATCCAAGAGAGTTGTTATAACACCAGCCTTGTGTTTTCTCTCTCTCTCTCCTTGTCTCAGATCGGTACTAAACACGGTGTTATCTACCTCATCACTAAGTATGGTTATTTTCACATGTATGATCTAGAGTCTGGAGTGTGTATTTACATGAACCGCATCAGCGCTGAAACTATATTCGTCACGGCTGCTCACGAGAGTACATCTGGAATCATCGGAGTCAACAAGAAGGGACAGGTACACATAGAGGAATATCGTTTAGAAAAACTCCAGAAGAGATATGTTTGAGAACATATACATTTTGTTGTATGGTGTGTGTACAGGTTCTGTCAGTGTGTGTCGAAGAGGAGAACATAGTGAATTACGTGACTAGTATGCTGCAGAATCCAGAGCTGGCATTGCGGATGGCGTTACGCAGTGATCTTCCCGGAGCTGAAGAGCTCTTCACACACAAATTTAACACTCACTTCTCGCAGGGAAACTACACTGAGGCAGCCAAAATCGCTGCTTCAGCTCCCAAGGTAATAAACAACATGCCTGGCAGGAACGTGCAGGTCTAAAAACCAGCAGTGTAGTGTCTGTTACCTTGACTTCATTACCGGTTCCTAATTGATACTTTTTTCATTTCCAATTTAATGAAATCCGTTTTAACAAGATGAAAAAAAAAGTTTTTAGCATCGATTTAGCTAGCTATCTATAGCCATACATCCAAACAATATCTAACGTTACATTGGTCCCAGTTTATAGGACTATGTCACCGCTCATTTAACCAAGTACACAAGCATGTACCACTACAAGTTAGCCGATTTTGTTTGTTGTTTTGTTTGCTAAATGTTAACCTTACCTGTCGGAGTGCCAGTCATAGTGCCACTGCATTCATCAGTAGTTTTGGAGGAGGACTCGTGTGAGAGGAAGAGGAAGCTCTGTGGCAGGACACTGAGAGGATGACCGCACCGGCTCCATCTTCTTGCGGTCGAAGACAGAGCAACTTGCTGCTCTTAAGTTTATTCTGTGCACTGTCAAGTGCTTCATCAGATTTGTCATGTTGCCAGTCTTAGCAGCAATTATCTTATCGCAAATATTGCATCGTGCACTGTTGTCATCGAGCTTGGTGAAATGTAGCCACACTTTTGATCTTTTCCACATCTTTCACATGTATGGGGTTTGAGTCTCTGGGCGTAACCGGTGTAAACTAGTGTTTATCCTCGATGCCTAAACACAGCCAATCCCCGGCACTTTTAGATTTGGGCACATCTAGCATGCTACACACTTATCACTGACATTGACGAGATTAACCCCTTAAGTTGCGTACACACTGTCAGCGACTTTGTCGCTGCAGGTGGCCAGTGGCTGGCGGTTAGGTCGCTAGTGGGCGTTTCCACTACTGGTTGCCTAGTAACGTTTATAAATTACATTCACGGATGCCATTCTATTGCTGTTGACAGCAAATCAGTTTTCTCAGCTCGTTTCGGCGGAAGTCGCTGTGCTCTCAATGAAAATGAATGGGATGGTGTCGCTGTCTCACGCGATGTCGCTGGCAGTGTGAACGCAGCTTTAGGTATCGAAATTTGGTACCGAACGACAAGACATTTTTTGATACTCGATTTTTTAGAGGCAATTCGGTCGGTGCCTAAAATGTATCGAACTCGATACCCAGCCCTATGAGCTACACATAACACGTAAGATACACATAAGCTACACGTATGTACAGTATTTTCTCCAGCACTTATTGACTCTAAATAGATGCACAACTTACATAATTTCAGTTGTACACCCAAATGAAATTAGCCAAATCATCCTGTTCATGTGTTAAACTTGCTATAGTTTACTTCCACATTGCTTCTTTATCAAATAGTAATGCCAAATGTAAATCAATGACTGAAACATCAGCACCACCTTGAGTAAGAAATAGCATGTGTACACACATATGAGATCCTGATAATTCACTATTGTCACACAGAAAATCAACATGATATAGTAGATATCAAATATGATTTATGGAAGAGCAAAAAAGGTGAGGGCTGACGATTTAACTTGTTAATTCAGTGTGTTTAATTATATAAAAAATGTACTCTGTAAAAATTTTAATGCAATTATTCATGTCCCCATCTGTAAGATGGAATATTCCTACCATAAGAGCAATTAAAGCTTGAAGAAGTACCATCTGTTTTCAGCAGGGGGCAGTAAGCAAAGCTCCAGCTGTATTGGCAACACGCAGCTGCACAGACAGTATTTTAGAGCTCCTTGGTACAGGCAACAAACCAAACACACCCATTGTACAAAGAGGCCTCTGATTGTTCATGGCAAGTAGCAGATACCCTAATTCCACCCCCACCCTATGGGGTAGCCTGCCAGGAACAACTCGAGACTGTCAAACACAGCTGGACAGAGCACAATTCCAAAAGCAGCGGTCGCAAGACAAGTTTTTATACGTTTCAAACTTCATTGAACTTGACACAGCGACCTAACTATTTGTATTGCCAATGCTTTACTCATCTGCCACAATAATGTAATGCATGTTAACTATCTGAATTATTGTTTTAATAATATATATTATATTTATAATTATTTAAATATAGCTATTTATTATTATTGAATCATTATATATTTAATTATTATTAATTAAATGCAACAATTTAAAACTGAACTTTTGTTAACAATTTAACCCTCTCTCTCTCTCTGTTTATAAAAATGTTTAGGGCGTTTTGCGTACGGCAGATACCATCCGCAGGTTCCAGTCCGTCCCGACTCAGGGCGCTCAGGCGTCTCCATTGCTGCAGTATTTCAGCGTGCTATTGGATCGCGGGCAGCTGAATAAACTAGAGTCAGTGGAGCTCTGCAGACCCGTGCTACAGCAGGGACGAACACAACTGGTGGAGAAATGGCTCAAAGGAGAGAAGGTACAGAAACTGCTATCTTCAATAGGATAACCAGCCCCACCAGGAGTTTGTTATCTTGCAATCAAAAGAATTCAAACCTGTCAAGACTGCCAAGTTCTCACAGTGGCTGGAGAAGAAAAAGATGCTAGCACAGAAGAAAGAGACAGACAAGGAGTTTTTATCTTTACATTAAGAGCAGGTTAAATGCAGTAGTAAGTGCAGTTAGTGTGGGTTGGTTAAGTGCTCGTGGAACAGATGTGTTTTCAGCTGGTTCTTGAATGTTGAGACGGTAACAGATGATCGTGTGGACGTTGGAAGTTCATTCCAAAATAGACTTTGAGCCTCTTTGTGATGGGACCACCAGGTGACGCTCGTTCATAGACAGCACAGAGCGAGTTGGAGCACAGACCTGAAGAAGTGAATTGAAGTAAGAGCATAGGGTCCCATTAGCTGTCCTAAAAGCCAGAGTCAAAACCTTGAATTTGATGCGGGCAGCTACAGGTAGCCAATAGCGTGAAATCAAGAGTGGGGGGGACATGAGCCCATTTTGGCTGATTGAAGACCAGATGCGCTGCTGCATTCTGGACCATCTGGAGTGGCTTAATTGTGTTAGCTGAAAGACCAGCCAAGAGAGCATTGCAGTAGTCCAGTCTTGAATTGACCAGAGCTTGGACCAGGAGCTGTGTAGCATATTCTGACAGGAAAGGTCTGATTTTCAGTTGTCAAGCGTGAATCTGCAAAATCAGGAGCTTGATGAGATGCGTGCTGTGAAAGCTGGTCATCTACCAATGATCTCAGGTTCTGGGCTGTTCTGGTTGGTGTTAGTGTAGTTGAACCAAGATGAATAGTGAGGTTGTGGTCAATAGATGGGTTGGCTGGGATCACAAGGAGTTCTGTCTTGGCAAGGTTGAGCTGAAGGTGTCGTTCCATCATCCAGGCCAAAATGTCCGATAGGTAGGCAGAGATACACGCTGAGACAGTAGGGTCATCAGGCTGGAATGACAGGTTGAGCTGCATATCATCTACGTAGCAATGGTAGGAGAAGCCATGTGCCTCAATGACAGGTCTGAGTGATGTTGTGTACATCGAGAAGACGAGGGGTCCAAGCACTGATCCTTGAGGAACCCCAGTGGTCAGCTGGTGTCTCTTGGACACCTCTGCTCTCCAGGAGACCTTGAAGGATCTGCCAATGAGGTATGACTCAAACCATCCAAGCGCAGTTCCTGCATTCAGAGATGATGTTCTTCTCATCACAATTGTACAGAGTGGTTATCTGAGTTACTGTAGACTTTATCAGTTCAAACCAGTCTGGCCATTCTCTGATGTCCTCTCTCATCAACAAGTGTTTCCGTCCACAGGACTGCCGCTCACTGGATGTTTTTGGCACCATTCAGAGTAAATTCTAGTGACTGTTGTTTGTGAAAATACCAGAAATACTCAAACCAGCCCGTCTGCCACCAACAAACAAATTCTGGTTCCTCCAGGGATGCTTGTGCATCAGCATTAGATGCTGTAAATTTCCCGCCCTTAAGTATGATTGGATAGCAAATATCATATCGTGTCTGAAATTAATGTTCTGATTGGTGGGTCGGTTTAGTCGGACCGCAGCTCCGTGCACGTTTAGGGAGAATCTTTGTACACTTAAACAAACAATTCACTCAATGATACTGTGGTAACACGCTATTAATTTAAAATGATCCAGGTCAAAAGCCTACTTGTTGTTCTGGCGGCCATGATATCATCACTTATTTTAGGTGGGCATATGCAAGATCCTAAGATAGATGGGTGGGCATAAATTAGAGACAGGTGTTAGACATAATTTGGCTCAGGTGCAAGCGCCCTTACCGCTTTCTCCCCCGGATGGACTCTTGACCACGCCCCCGCTGCCACAGACAGATTCATCAGAATGACTCAGTGAATCATTCGGAATCAAAACAAAACTTTCCAGGAATCACAGGCAACTTGAAAAATCCTGGAATTTCATCAGTCAAAAAGTGTGGGAACCCTAAACACAAAACACTGCATCTCAATCTTTAATGAAAGCTTCTGAAAATGTAGTAATTTTGAGCCACAAAAATAAATAAAAGCATATGCAAGATCCTGGTGGGCAATGTAAGATGGGGAAAATGTTTGAAAATAGTAACATTTTTGCAATTCTGTTTGATGGCAGGAAGACCTCGTTTTGAGTTCCCGGTCAAAAATGACCGGCCCAATAAATCTCTCATATTGCATATATTATCACAAAATATTACATTAGATATTTATATCAACTTTTTTTTAGTAATTATGACTTAATAGAATAAAAAGTAGTATTTTTTGCTGAATTTTTCCTTATTACTTCCTAAAACATACATATAACGTAGACAATGACATATTGTAATTTACAGCAGACGATCCTGATTCAAACGAGTCCAAACACGACATAATATGATGAGTAGATCCTCAAAGAGTGTACATGGAAAGACGATGAACAACAGGATACTCAACACACATCATATATGCGGTAAATCGTGCACTTATATAGCGCCTTTTCTAACCTTAGAGGTTACCAAAGTGCTTTACACTGTGTCCCATTCACACATTCACACACATTCGTACACCAATGGTGGCAGAGCTGCCATGCAAGGCGCTAGCATTCCATTGGTGGCAACTTGGGGTTCAGTGTCTTGCCCAAGGACACTTCGGTATGTGGTGCTGGAATCAAATTGCCAACCCTGCGATTAGCAGCCAACCCACTCAACCACCTGAGCCACAGCCGCCCCCATGTATGTGCTCATCTAAATCCGTTCATTTCCTATGGCCAGTCATTTGTGACCGGGAACACAAGTGCAACAGACAAAAAAAAATAAAAAATTGTCCAGGTCAAAATGACCAGAACACAACATAAGGGTTAAATATATGCATTTGAAATGGTTGTTTTTTTTCACATGATGTCCTATAGTTGGAGTGCTCAGAAGAGTTGGGTGATCTGGTGAAAGCCGCTGACATCACGCTAGCTCTCAGTGTTTATCTCAGAGCAAACGTTCCGATTAAAGTCATTCAGTGCTTCGCTGAGACCGGACAGTTCCAGAAGATCGTTCTCTATGCTAAAAAGGTACCAGCGTTCCTCAATAACACACATGACCTTTTCTATCACCTCTGGTGTATTTGGATTGACCGAGTTGTTTTCGGGGCAGATGGGATGTTCTCCAGACTGGCTGATGTTGTTGAGGAGCGTGATGACATCCGGACCAGATCAGGGGCTTCAGTTCGCTCAGATGTTGGTTCAGGATGAAGAACCGCTGGTCAACATCAGCCAGGTAACAAATAAACAAATGTTCGTGGCAATTTTCATCTAAAAATATTTGCGTGAAAACACATGTAGGTAAATGTTGCTGTTTATTGCTATTGTTATATATGTGCTGTGTATATATGGGCACTGCCCCCTTATGCACGCCCTTGGCGATGGGCCTGAGGGAAATAGACATTAAGCATTTTAATATTTACAGTGGGAAAATTATTTATTTTTCTTTATTTTCTCCACTTTCCTCCCCAATTCCCAAAGCGCTCCAAGTCCTCGTGGTGGCGTAGTGACTCGCCTCAATCCGGGTGGCGGAGGATGAATCTCAGTTGCCTCCGCGTCTGAGACCGTCAATCCGCGCATCTTATCACGTGGCTTGTTGAGCGTGTTACCGTGGAGACGTAGCGGGTGTGGAGGCTTCACACTATTCTCCGTGGCATCCACGCACAACTCGCCACACGCCCCACCGAGAGCGAGAACCACATTATAGTGACCACGAGGAGGTTACCCCATGTGACTCTACCCTCCCTAGCAACCGGGCCAATTTGGTTGCTAAGGACACCTGGCTGGAGTCACATTTAGCGACGACGAGGAGGTTACCCCACGTGACT
>JAVLUX010000246.1:620000-627500 GCA_032164185.1 Moxostoma hubbsi
CATGTCTTCAGAAGTAATATGATAAGTGTGGGTGAGAAACAGATCAATGTTTAAGTCTTATTTTACCATAAATCTCCACTTTCACTTTCACAAATGACTCCAGTGGTTTAATCCATGTCTTCAGAAGTAATATGATAAGTGTGGGTGAGAAACAGATCAATGTTTAAGTCTTATTTTACCATAAATCTCCACTTTCACTTTCACATATGACTCCAGTGGTTTAATCCATGTCTCCAGAAGTGATATGATAGGTGTGGGTGAGAAACAGATCAATGTTTAAGTCTTATTTTACCATAAATCTCCACTTTCACTTTCACATATGACTCCAGTGGTTTAATCCATGTCGTCAGAAGTGATATGATCGGTGTGGGTGAGAAACAGATCAATGTTTAAGTCTTATTTTACCATAAATCTCCACTTTCACTTTCACAAATGACTCCAGTGGTTTAATCCATGTCTTCAGAAGTGATATTAACAAACGCAATACAAACACATTCGATAAGAACACACATTTGGCAGCATAATTTGGGGAACACAAGGGAATTTATTAGGCTTATTTATTATTATAATGATTATAATTATCTTTAGTTCTTAATTTGTATGCTATTAGTAATTTTTCGTTTGTGGTATGGCTCTTTCCAAAATATGCATCAACCATAAATTTGATTTAAAATTGGCTCCTAAGTTAAAAAAGGTTCCCAAACGCTGATTTAAAGCATAGCGGTGTGCTTAAAATAGGGCCTTATAAATTCTCTCCTCCTCATCCACAGACTGAAGCTGCTGTTGTCATGGCTGGAGACTCGTGTTCAGGAAGGATGTACAGAACCTGCTACCCATAATGCCCTTGCTAAGATCTACATCGACAGCAACAGCAGTCCTGAGCGTTTCCTCCGAGAGAACGTGCACTACGACAGCGCCACGGTGGGGCGCTACTGCGAGAAGAGAGACCCTCACCTGGCGTTTGTGGCCTATGAGAGAGGACAGTGTGACCTGGAACTCATACAGGTGCTGTACTGTCATGACTTTATATTAGGATCAGGGCTGGACTGGGAAGAGAAATCGGCCTGGGGTTTTACAAAGCAACTGGCCCAAAAGGGGGGTGTTCGCTGTCCTGTTCTGCATAACGCGGCGGCTCATTTTAGCATATCACGGCCCATTTCACGGCCGAACCTTCGGCCTGCTCGGTTCTCCCGTTGGCTAGTCCGCCCCTGATCGTCCCCAAAGTGTGTCGGCCCACCGGGAAAATGCCCGGTATTCCAGATTACCAGTCCAGCCCTGATTACCCTAATGCATTAATGGCCATTCTTAAAATCCCAGCAATGTAATTCATGTCCCATAAATAAATACCGACTTTTATTTACACTAAATGTACTTTATAATCCATAACTCTGTTTACTATTCTGCTGTAGGTGTGCAATGAAAACTCCTTGTTTAAAAGCGAGTCACGGTATCTGGTGAGACGGAAAGATCCGGAGCTTTGGGCGAAAGTTCTGGAGGAGACCAACCCTTACAGACGCCCCCTTATAGACCAGGTAAGACACCCAGATACGACGTCAATGCACATCTAATATGTTAATGTATATATTGTATATATTGCTGATCAGGATTGTATATGTGTGTGCACAGGTGGTTCAGACAGCTCTGCCTGAGACGCAAGATCCAGAGGACGTGTCAGTGACGGTGAAGGCGTTTATGATGGCAGATCTGCCCAATGAACTCATAGAACTTCTAGAGAAAATAGTTCTGGAGAATTCTATATTTAGTGAACACAGGTCAGTCTTTCGTGCAGTCTTATAGTGTAGCGGACATTGTGTCATATCATGTTAGGGATAAACACCATGTCAGGTGGCGGTGGTGGCGTAGTGGGCTAAAGAACATAACTTGTCATCAGGAGGTTGCTGGTTCAATCCCCACAGACACCACCATTGTGTCCTTGAGTAAGACACTTAACTCCAGGTTGCTCCGGGGGGATTGTCCCTGTAATAAGTGCACTGTAAGTCACTTTGGATAAAAGCGTCTGCCAAATGCATGTAAATGTAAATAAATGTCAGTTTAAAAAGACTAGGGGTGCAACGATCAATCGATCTGGATTGATGCATAGATCAAATAACCAAGAATGCAATGCAATGCACAAACATTGATGTATATTTTATGTCAGTCAAGTACGTTCACATCTGGCACCAACAATCATGCCACGGTCCAAATCACTGAGATGACATTTTTCCCCATTCTGATAGTTGATTTGAACTTTAGCTGAAGCTTCTGACTCTTATCTGGAGGACTTTATGCATTTCACTCCTGCAATACGATTGGTTGATTAGATAATTGCATAAATATGTACCTATAGTACCTAATAAAGTGGTCACCGAGTGCATGTCGGTGCCCGTCACAGTTAGGAAGGACGAAGGACTTAACCGATTTTAAAAACTATCGTCCGATTTAGTTATTGGTACTGGTTTAAAAATGGGAGCAATGTAGAGTGTTGATAGCGTAGTGGGCTATAGCACATAACTGGTAATCAGAAGGTTGCTGGTTCGATCCCCATAGTCACCACCATTGTGTCCTTGAGTAAGACACTTAACTCCAGGTTGCTCCGGGGGGATTGTCCCTGTAATAAGTGCTCTGTAAGTCACTTTGGATAAAAGCGTCTCCCAAATGCACTTTTATGGCATTGTGATGTAAATGTACTTTTATGGCATTGTGATGCGCCGTAGACACAGTGTAATATTGGATGGGAAACTTTTGATGTTGTTGTAGATGATGCTTCTATTTGGTGTAAATAAAAACAATCTTTATGACTCAGAAACCTGCAGAATCTGCTGATTCTGACAGCGATAAAAGCGGACCGCACGCGAGTTATGGAATACATCAACCGTCTGGACAATTATGACGCTCCTGACATCGCAAACATCGCTATTAGCAACGAACTGTACGAAGAGGCCTTCTCCATCTTTAAGAAGTTTGATGTTAACACCTCGGCCATACAGGTACACAAATACACAATCACTGACAAGCACACCACAGTGGAGGTTGAGTTTGAATGGGTCTGTGGCACGGTGGAGGGCGGGGCCGGGTTGTGACTCAACACGCCTGGTCCTGTATTAGGCTAATCAAGCCTCTGAGAGGGTTAAAGGCCGACCGCGGATGTCGTGCGGGAGAGAGAGAACGTTCACAGACATGTCCGTCGTCCTGTGTGTTTGTCTTTTGAGTTTTCCATTAAAACTATTATTTGTATGTCAAGCCGGTTTCTCGCCTCTTCCTTGCCCGTGAGGGCGAACCGTTTTACATTGGTGCCGAAACCCGGGAAGGAAGAGGGATACGCCGTAGTAGAGTTCTCGCCACTACCGTCCACCCTCTAACGGACGGCAGCAGCGGCTCTCCGGATGGATCAGAGGTAGCTCTCCAGACCCTGGCGGATGGAACGACCCGCCGCGTTCTCGGGGATCGGAAGGGGCCTCCTCCTTGCTCGCGGTCGGCGGTCTCTTACCCCGCCGCATTTCAGCGCCCAGAAGGGGTCTCCCCCGCCCCTGGCAGCGGCATTCCTCGCTCCAGGTGGTCGGCCAGGAGCCCCTTCTCCCCTCGCGGTCGGCGGCCGTTCCTCCGCTTCCAGGCGGCTGGGCTCCTCGTCCCCGGGCAAATGGCCGCGGCTGCTTCGTTGGGGTAGTGGCGAGAACTCTGCTACGGCGTATCCCTCTTCCTTCCCAGGCTTTCGGCACCAATGTAAAACGGTTCGCCCTCACGGGCAAGGAAGAGGCGAGAAACCGGCTTGACATACAAATAATAGTTTTAATGGAAAACTCAAAAGACAAACACACAGGACGACGGACATGTCCATGAACGTTCTCTCTCTCCCGCACGACATTCGCAGTCGACCTTTAACCCTCTCGGAGGCTTGATTAGCCTAATACGGGACCGGGCGTGTTGAGTCACAACCCGGCCCCACCCTCCACCGTGCCACAGGGTCATTATAGTCACGCCACACCACAAACATGATGCTTATATGAAACGCCCGCTTGTGTGTCCCTTTACTCTTTAAAGGGACGGTTCATCCAAAAATGAACATTCTCTCATTATTTACTCACCCTCATGACATCCCAGGTGTGTGTGACTTTCTTTCTTCACCAAAACACATTTGAAGAACAATAGGATAATATCTCCGCTCAGAAGGTCATTAAAATGCAAGTGGACTTTTGAAGCTCCAAAAATCGCCGTCAGTCAGAATAAACGTCATCCGTACGAATCCAGCGGCTACGTTAATGTTTTCTAAAATGGCACGATCACTTTTGGTGCAAAAAAGATCAATAGTTAAGTACTTTTAAGTCAGAAACGGTATGTGTGTGTGACATGATCGCATTGACATTTGAAGCGAGAATCACGAGAACTGATGCACAGCCGGTAGAGCGGCGCTGTTTAGAAGTGAGAAGGAGGAACACTCTACAGAAGATTCGTTGGTTTTGGTTTAGATCTGTATTTATCTGTTTCTTTACTCACAATAGTGTGTTTGTGTGCTTATCCTGAAGGTCTCACCCGAGAGGAGAACTTGAGATTACATCCTTAACATGCTAATGCGAATACGTCACGCGAGAGGCCATGTGATCTCGTCCCTCTCCTGAAGCTTACCGGAAGCGATGGATTATAGCCTAGATAAAAAGCACTTAAATATTGAGCTTTTTCACACCAAAGGCGATCGTGTCACGTTAAAAGACATTAATGTAACCGCTGGAGTCATACGGATGCTGATTTTACTGACTGTCTGTGATTTTTTGGAGCTTGAAAGAAAGTCAGACACACCTGGGTTATCATGAGGGTGTGTAAGTAATGAGAGAATATCTCATTTAATCTCCTAGATTAGTTGGAGAGCAAATTGAGACTTTTACAAAACATTACTCATGGAATATTAGAAGAAACATCTGAAACAAAGTTGCTTGATACACCTGAGTTATGGAAGAGCAACCTGCCTTTGTAATGTTGTATACAGGTTCTGATCGAGCACATCGGGCATCTGGACCGGGCGTACGAGTTTGCCGAAAGCTGTGGAGAGGGAGCGGTGTGGAGTCATCTCGCTCAAGCTCAGCTTCAGAAGGGTCTCGTGAAGGAGGCCATCGACTCGTATATCAAAGCTGGAGAACCTTCTGCGTACATGGAGGTGGTGGATGCCGCCAGTAGAAACGGTGAGAGCTGCTCTGACCAAAAACTGCCTTTCTATCACCCCTGGAGTTCGCTAGTTCGCTAGTTTGAATCCAGGGCATTCTGAGTGACTCCAGTCAGGTCTCCTTAGCAACCAAATTGACCCAGTTGCTAGGGAGGGTAGAGTCACATGGGGTAACCTCCTCGTGGTCGCTATAATGTGACTCCAGTCAGGTCTCCTTAGCAACCAAATTGGTCCAGTTGCTAGGGAGGGTAGAGTCACATGGGGTAACCTCCTCGTGGTCGCTATAATGTGGTTCTCGCTCTCGGTGGGGCGCGTGGTGAGTTGTGCGTGGATGCCGTGGTGGATGGCGTGAAGCCTCCACACGCGCTACGTCTCCGTGGTAACACGCTCAAGAATCCACGTGACTCTACCCTCCCTAGCAACCGGGCCAATTTGGTTGCTTAGGAGACCTGGCTGGAGTCACATTATAGTGACCACGAGGAGGTTACCCCATGTGACTCTACCCTCCCTAGCAACCGGGCCAATTTGGTTGCTTAGGAGACCTGGCTGGAGTCACTCAGCACGCCCTGGGATTCGAACTAGCGATGCGGGATTGCGCTTATACGGTGCATATAAACAGGACCGCTGCTTTCTTGCAATAACCCGCTTTCACAATAAGCCGCTTTCTGGTTTCCATGTGAACGTAGTCACTGTGTAACTAGTAACTGTGTGCGTCTGTTTTAACAGGTAACTGGGAAGATCTGGTGAAGTTTCTTCAAATGGCGAGAAAGAAAGCCAGAGAGCCGTATGTAGAGACAGAGCTCATCTTTGCTTTGGCCAAAACAAAACGTCTCTCAGAGTTGGAGGACATTATCAACAGCCCAAATAACACTCATATACAACAGGTACAGGTTTCAGCCATCTTGGCTCCAGAGGTATTTATCCCATTCATTTTTTTCCCATAGGGATTTCTTTCACAGGGAAAATCCTTCATAAGAGAGTTTTGAGCTTTGAGGTGAATCACAACATTACAAACTTTGATTTGAAGCCAAAAAACGATTTGAAAATCTGACGAAAAGACAAATATACAACACTTAACGTCTTCCATGAGGGAATGAACTACAATCCCATGAAGCATTGCGAATGATGTCATCGAAGTTAAAGCTATGAAAAAATATAAAGTTATATATTGAGTAGAGAATCAATATCATTGAATTTAAGCAACTCGATTGCGTAATTCGCTGTGCAGCTCTTTTGAAGTGATTCTCTGATTGGTGGATCTTTCTCGAGGATCATGGGTAATGTAGTTTTTCACCAGAAGTTCCACTATTAAAATTTTAAAGTTGGAATAACGTGGGCTGATGGCTGTAACGGAAGCATATACCATCGATTAACAACCTCAGAGCTCAAGGTTGTCGCGAGTTTGACCGCTTGATTATAAATTTGTGTTTAAACTTGTGTTTGCGCGAGTAACGCTACAACGCTAAAGTACAACCAATCGCTGGAGTCAAGTAGACGCGCGTATTTTCAGAACTTACCATGTAGTCCGACTTCCTCTCTCACTTTCTCTCACTTACTTTTTATGCACTTTAAGAAATATGACAATAAATATGACAATTCATTGTGAAAAAAGTCAATTAATCGTCATTATTGCAATTATTAGTTTGACAAATAATCGTCAGCTGAGTTTCATAATTGTGTCGGTCTTTAAATATTAAGTTATCGTTAATATTTAATTCCCTTATGGAGAAAATGAACAGGACTGTTTCTTGCAGAACCAAACTGTTGCGCTCAAACCCGTAACGTGTCCTCTGAACGCTATCATGCGTGATCACCAGGGGGCATCCTAGAGCTACTCAGTGTTTTTGATGTGTATGTGACAGTAATGTGTTTATCTCTCTTGTCTGTAGGTTGGAGAGCGGTGTTATGAAGAGGGCATGTTCGAAGCTGCCCGGCTGCTCTTTAATAACGTGTCTAATTTTGCTCGTCTGGCATCCACGCTCGTTCGCCTCGGTGAGTTTCAGGCGGCCGTTGACAGCGCGAGCAAAGCTAGCTGCACAGGCACGTGGAAAGAGGTGAGCGAAACTCAAATTCTCTCTAGAATGATGAAAATCCCCCTCAATTGTAAGCAGCAAAACATGTGGGTGTCACATGACGTGACTTAAGTTAAATGCTGTTAGCTGTCTCGATATGTCCAGCCCCAACACCTGTTCGTTAGTTGAGGGTGACGACACGGAAGGTTGTCAACACCGAGGCGAAGAGGGGGGTCTGGGTATCTCAGCGAGTATTGACGCTGACTATCACACCTGGAGTCGCGAGTTTGAATCCAGGGCGTGCTGAGTGACTCCAGCCAGGTCTCCTAAGCAACC
>JAVLUX010000246.1:632500-635000 GCA_032164185.1 Moxostoma hubbsi
TTAAAACATCATATTTACAGTCGTTTTAGAGTTTATGGCATTACGTCGTCATGGCAACTTGTACTGAACCGGGAATATTTTCAAACTTTTTGCATAATTTTGTATAATTATAGCCTGATCAGGAATGACCCGGAGTGCAACAGTTCATTCAGCATTAATTAATAATCCTGCACACATGCGTTACGCGTCAAGATAAAAATAACAGATTTTACTCTTAATAAATAATTGGTTTAAATTGCTCAAATAATCAAATGAATCTCGTTCCTCTTGTCTTTATTTGCATATGAGGAAACTGTGTCGGTAAATGTTGTCAGATGATGTTACTTTAACGTTGTAATATTTGGATTAGTATACTGATTCAGGGGTCTTCAGGTCACGGAAAACCTGGGAATATCAGGGAATATTAAAATGGTGTTTTCCAGGCCTGGAAAAATCATGGCAATCTTTACAATCTTAAAAAATTATGGAATTTTTCTATGTATTTAATATATGTATTATACTGTATTTAATGGGTTTACTTTCGTTATTTTTGGTGCTATAAATAATCTTCAGTAGTTTGTTTTTATTTTTCTGGCCTGCCACACATTACAGGAAGTGTTTAAAAAATCCTATAAATGCAGAAAAAAATATATATTTGAAAAATGTATAGAAATAATTTTCACACAATAAATATAAAAAAATGTGCTTATTTCACATGGAATAATTTATGCATTTAATAATGGATTTTCATATTTTAAAATTGAAAGTCTGGGTTAAAACAGTCAAATTTATACATAAAATGCACTTTATAAATTACAAAAAAAAAATGTTTTAATGAGACCTTCATATTATAAAAAGACAAAAGTTGAAAAGTTTGTTTTAATGAAAAAAGAATCATGAAATTGCCGTAAGATGAAGAAACGGCCGTGCATGTTCACACACTGTTCCTCTCTTCGTTTAGGGTCTGCGAGCCTCTATAGACGCGTATGATAACTTCGATTCGATTGGTTTAGCTCAGAGACTGGAGACCCATGAGCTTATCGAGTTCAGACGCATCGCTGCGTATCTCTATCAAACTAACCAGCGCTGGAATCAAAGCATTCAACTCTGCAAGAGAGACAAACTCTACAAGGTATGAACATAAACATTCACAATTAACCGTTTCAATGTCAGGTGCTGCAACACGTATGTTCCCCTTCTGTTGTTACGTGTCATGTTTACATTAAACAGACACTTTAGACTCTTATGCACGAAGCTTTTAACAATCTCAGATATTTGGACATTTTGATATTTTGTTCAGGTCAAATGGTGTAACCCCGAGAAATTTTTATTAAGGATTAACTTTGTTTTATTAATGTATTCAAGGTGCAAGGAAAGTATTTTAATTGCTTTTTACTTGATGGTTACGCCACTTGACACGTTTTAAATGTCATGAAATATGTTTTTTTTTTAAATGGTGTAAATGCTTTAAATAAATGTTCAAAACCAACATGTGCACATTTCTACAAACGTGACTATTTTAAATGACAAATTTTTTATAAATGCTTTAAATAAAATTTATTTTATTTTACTTGATGGTTACACCACTTGACATTTTTAAATGTCATTAAATATTTGTTTATTTATTTTTTGGTCAAAAATGGTGAAAATTCTTTAAATAAAATTGAAATTAACACGTGCACAGTGTTTACATTTCAACAAACATGACGGTTACGCCACTTGACATTTTTAAATGACAAAAAATAAATAAAAAAATAAATGGTCAAAATTTTTATAATGCATTAAATTTTATTTTATTTTACTTGACGGTTACACCACTTGACATTTTTAAATAACATTAAATATTTTTTATTATTTTATTTATTTATTTTTGCCAAAAATGGCATAAATGTTTAAATAAAATTGAAATGAACATGTGCACAGTGTTTACATTTCTACAAACATGACGGTTACGCCACTTGACATTTTTAAATGTCATTAAATATTTTTTAGATATATATTTTTTTTTGGTAAAAAAATTTTTTAAAACTTTTTGGTTCAAAATTTTTAGAAATACTTTAAATAAAAATGTATTTTATTTTACTTGACGTTACACCACTTGACATTTTTAAATGTCATTAAATATTTTTTATATTTTTTTTTGGTCAAAAATTGTGTAAATTCTTTAAATAAATGTTCAAAATCAACATGTGCACATTTCTACAAACTTGACATTTTTAAATGACAAAAAATAAATATATTGTGTCAAAATTTTTATAAATGCTTTAAATAAAATTTTTAAATATCATTAAATATTTTTTATAAATTTTTTTAAAACTTTTTGGTAATTTTTTTTTTATAAATGCTTTAAATAAAAATTGTATTTTATTTTACTTGACGTTACACCACTTGACATTTTTAAAAATGTCATTAAATATTTTTTATATATTTTTTGGTCAAAAATGGTGTAAACGCTTTAAATAAAATTTAAATTAACACATGCACAGTGTTTACATTTCTACAAACTTGACGGTTACACCAC
>JAVLUX010000246.1:645000-660000 GCA_032164185.1 Moxostoma hubbsi
AAGCCATATGCAATGTCTATAGTGTAATGTTGTAGTAAAAAATACAAATAAAAATAAACATTTTGGAGGGAAAAAAAAAGAAATGTTTTGACTTACAAATGGGTGCAAAATAGGTTTCTGAAGTTGAAGAATCAAACACAGGTGAGAATAAAGTTTACAAACATTAAACACGTTTGTCTGCTTTTGTTGGCACGACTGTTTATTTCTCTCACTAGGGATGTTTTCAGTAAAGCGCCGAATGTTTTGGTCATCTTGTAGTGATGTAAATAGTACCATTGAGTTGGTCCATCCAGATGCAGTAAGCACCAGATATTCAGATGTACTGTAGGAGGATGAGTCTCAGTTGCCTCCGTGTCTGAGACCGTCAATCCGCGTATCTGATCACGTGACTCGTTGTGCATGACACCGCGGAGACTCACAGCATGTGGAGATTCATGCTACTCTCCACGATCCACACACAACTCACCACACGTCCCATTGAGAGAACCACTAATCACCACCACGAGGAGGTTACCCCATGTGACTCTACCCTCCCTAGCAACCGGCCCAATTTGGTTACCCCATGTGACTCTACCCTCCCTAGCAACCGGCCCAATTTGGTTACCCCATGTGACTCTACCCTCCCTAGCAACCGGGCCAATTTGGTTGCCCCATGTGACTCTACCCTCCCTAGCAACCGGGACAATTTGGTTACCCCATGTGACTACCCTCCCTAGCAACCGGGACAATTTGGTTGCCCCATGTGACTCTACCCTCCCTAGCAACCGGGACAATTTGGTTGCCCCATGTGACTCTACCCTCCCTAGCAACCGGGACAATTTGGTTACCCCATGTGACTCTACCCTCCCTAGCAACCGGGTCAATTTGGTTGCCCCATGTGACTCTACCCTCCCTAGCAACCGGGACAATTTGGTTACCCCATGTGACTACCCTCCCTAGCAACCGGGACAATTTGGTTACCCCATGTGACTCTACCCTCCCTAGCAACCGGGACAATTTGGTTACCCCATGTGACTCTACCCTCCCTAGCAACCGGGACAATTTGGTTACCCCATGTGACTCTACCCTCCCTAGCAACCGGGCCAATTTGGTTACCCCATGTGACTCTACCCTCCCTAGCAACCGGGCCAATTTGGTTACCCCATGTGACTCTACCCTCCCTAGCAACCGGGACAATTTGGTTACCCCATGTGACTATACCCTCCCTAGCAACCGGGACAATTTGGTTACCCCATGTGACTCTACCCTCCCTAGCAACCAGGACAATTTGGTTACCCCATGTGACTCTACCCTCCCTAGCAACCGGGCCAATTTGGTTGCTAAGGAGACCTGACTGGAGTCACATTATAGCGACCATGAGGAGGTTACCCCATGTGACTCTACCCTCCCTAGCAACCGGGCCAATTTGGTTGCTAAGGAGACCTGACTGGAGTCACATTATAGCGACCATGAGGAGGTTACCCCATGTGACTCTACCCTCCCTAGCAACCGGGCCAATTTGGTTGCTAAGGAGACCTGACTGGAGTCACATTATAGCGACCACGAGGAGGTTACCCCATGTGACTCTACCCTCCCTAGCAACCGGGCCAATTTGGTTGCTAAGGAGACCTGACTGGAGTCACATTATAGCGACCACGAGGAGGTTACCCCATGTGACTCGACCCTCCCTAGCAACCGGGACAATTTGGTTGCTAAGGAGACCTGACTGGAGTCACTCAGCATGCCCTGGATTCAAACTCGCGACTCCAGGTGTGATAGTTAGCGTCAATACTCGCTGAGATACCCAGACCCTCCCTAGCAACCGGGACAATTTGGTTGCTAAGGAGACCTGACTGGAGTCACTCAGCACACCCTGGATTCGAACTCACGACTCCAGGTGTGATAGTTAGCGTCAATACTCGCTGAGATACCCAGACCCTCCCTAGCAACCGGGAGAATTTGGTTGTTAAGGAGACCTGGCTGGAGTCACTCAGCACACCCTGGATTCGAACTCACGACTCCAGGTGTGATAGTCAGGCCAGTCCGCCCCTGATCGACCCCAAAGTGCATCGGCCCACCTGGTATATGCCCAGTATGCCAGATTACCAGTCCAGCCCTGGGTACAGCTGTGAGTGGCGTGGTCAGGCTTCTGTCTGGTGTGGCCACGACCACCCATGGCCACCCCCTAGCTCCGCCCCTGCTTTATAGTTCTTGTTATACATATGATGGCATAAATATGAGTGTTAATTTAATTCTTGGGGTAAGAGGTAATAAATGCTCAGTTTTGTGAATACTTATTAATAAATACATTTAATATACAGTATTTGAGCAGGTGAGACAGTTGAAAAATTCATGCCCGCAAAAAGAAAAACAAATTCCCCCTGGAAATCAGATCCGGGTGGGGGGGCAAATATTTCCTCTTCATGTAAAATTAAATTTTTGACAATGGCACATGCTTTATAAATAAATATTCTTTCCTGGATAATTGAATGGGGATAATTTTGACATATAGTGGGCTGAACGTAACTTTAACTCGGCAGTTAGACTGTGGGCGTGTCACTTCCTGATTTCAGGTATTTCTTACTTCCAGCCTTTTTTTTTTGTTTGTTTTTTTTTTTTTTTATTAATTATTTTTATCTGTCAATTATTTGCATGTTTCTTTGATTTAAAAATATATATATATATATATATTAATAACAAAAAAGTATGTACTTCCAGCCTATTCAAACAAATCGGTCCTATGATGATGATGTCATGATTGTTTTGGGGCTACGCCCTAAAAACTGTTTCACCCACCGAGAGAGAGAGAGAGAGAGCGAGAGAGAGAGGTACCCCGCCCCTGTGTGTGATCTGCCTGCTGATTGGCTGAGCACAGTCTCACGTCATCTGTATATATTCGGGGCGGATCGCGCGCTGCACTCATATGAAACGAGTGATTGACAGGAGATGACGCGCGGAGCTCTGAGTGCAGCGGCGCCCGCGGGCAAAGCCAAACTCACCCATCCTGGAAAAGCCATCCTGGCAGGTCAGTTGCACACGATTTTAACACAACTAATACAAACTGTTCAGTGTGCTCTACTCCATAATCTGTACCGAAGTTCGTTCACTAACGACTTGTTAACCTCCGACGTAGCGAAATAAGCTTTACAAAAGGAAGAAAGCAGTAAAGATGTTAGTTTTGGGTTGTGTTTCAAGTGGTATGTTTGTGGTGTGGTATGTTTACAAATATCCTTCTTGTGTAAGATCAAAAAAAAATCCCCAAATGTTTTATACATATAGTGTAATATGGCTGAAACAAGCTGACTACCCTTAGATAAAATCTGATAGGTCACACTTTATTTTCAATGTTTATGTGAATTGTATTTTACTAATTACTGAGTAATGCCAATAGTGTTCCTAGCAAGTCAGTCCACTATCGGTCCATCTTTGGGACACTCTCGGGAGGCTATTTCCAGTCATGACAGTGCAGCCGTCTGTCTATTTGAATGGAGAAAGACCGAAATCTCCAAAACTTGCTGGCTCAAACCTACGTTTAAACCACATACTTCAAATCAGCAGTAAAATCTGACAACACTGGGTTCATAAACTGTACTAGCTTTTACCTCTATATTACTAAAAAAAAACGCAGTTTTCCAGGCTTGTGTAGCTAATGCGCATATGCGTGTGAGCGAGATTGATTGACAGGTTATGTATGTATCTAAAAGTGTGATTGGTTTCTACGTTAGGAAGGCGGGACTTCATTTCTACATCCGTTGGGCGTTCCAATTTCTCCCATTCATTTGAATAGAAGTGGCCCGTCTCTGCTAAATATTCTCATGATGATACTAATTAACTACATGTTTTACAGTGTGTAATTATTAGATTTGATTTAACTTTATTGGTCATTGTTCCAAAAGAACAGGGTACAGTGAAATATAGTAGCATCCATACAGAAGTGCAAATAGCAAAAAAAAATAAAATAAAAATATAATATATATATATATATATATCTATATATATATTATATGATTTTTTTTCCCTTCATAAAGAGTAGCACCATTCACCAACCATCCAGGTGAATCAAAACGTTGCAAAACGTTTTTTAAAGAGAAAAAGAGCAAAAGCAAAAGACCATGACGGACATCCATGATGCATTGCGAATGAGAGATCGAATTGAAAACGATGGAAAATTATAAACTATTTATTTAAATTTTTTATCTAAGGATAATTGTTTTAATTAATGCAAAATAGTCCGCTATATGGGTATATATAGATATATAAATATATATATCTAATATTTATTAATAAGAAAAAGAAAATATGGAAAATATAAAACTATTTATATAACTGTTAATTTTAGTTTATTTTTTTTACTTTTAATTGTAAAATAGTCAGATATATGACATTATAAATAAGTAGTATAAAACATGGAAAAATATAAATCTATTGATTTAAAGTTGTTGATTATATGATAAAATCAATATATTTTATTTTATTGCAAAATATACTGATATATGAAAATAGGAAAATATTAATTATTTAAAAAAAGTTAAAATAATATCATTTAAAAGGAAAAATATAAAACTATTGATTTAAAACTGTTGTCTGGTTAAACGTTTAGAAACAATATATTTGACTTTTATTATGAAATATTTAGATATTTTAAAATATTAAATAAAATATGAAAAACTATTGATTTATAGTCGTTCGTTATAAGTACTGTATATAAACAAAATATTTTAATTTTATTCAATTAATTAAAAAAAAATAAAAATAAAAATTAAAGAGAAAAATAAATGTAAAAGTAAATAATATATAGGTTGCACTGATGTTGCATTATATTTATTGAGTCAAATTACAGAGGAGGTTTGGATGTTCCCCTCTCTGTACGATGATGGATCTGCTCTGCTGTTCTCTGGATAATTGGTTAAATACCATCTGGGAGCTGCTCAGATGAAACCAAATTCTAGTTTTAATGTCTGTGGTAGATTTGTCTCCACTATTAAAGGCCTTTCTCTATACGCTCGTGTGTGCTCTGCCGGATATAATTACACAAACTAAACCTTCGGATGAAAATGTCCCGTCTTATTTAACCGGACAGACTGTGACAGGCTGGATGAAACCATCATCTTGTCTTTATTCTGCTCAGTGGAAAAGAAACTTGTTATTGTCATGCACAGGCATGCTTTATCAGGTACCCAAAAATGTGCTTCATGCAGTAACATGGAAATGAAGTACTTTTATTCAACCCAAACATATGATTTAATACGGCTAAATCAACATCGCTACATCAGAATAAGGTACAGTTAGCTCATTACGCTCATGCTCATGTTGCATGTGTGTTGTGTTACAGTGGAGATCTCATCGGTGTGTTCATGTGAGGATTTCATGGCACCACAGGATGTTCAGGAAGTGCTTTTGGTTCTTGGGTGTAAAAACATATTTCAGTTTTTGTTTTATTTGCATGTGTATTTTATGCTTTTTGACTGTTTGTTTTGAGCTAATAGTGAAAATATCTGTATTGAAAGGTGTGAGTGTGTGTGTGTGTGTGTGTGTGTGTGTGTGTGTGTGTGGATCAGGGTTTAATGAGTGTTTGGGTGGTTTCCAGACTTTTATAGGAGAGTGTTGTTCTGTCAGCTTTTGGACACAATGTAGAACAGCTCTGATTTGTACAGTAGCAAACACATCAGTGACCTGGAAACATTTCATGTCACACACACACACTCTCACTCACACACACACACATTCATACACACTCTCACACACACACACACACACACACACACACTCTCACTCACAAACACACTCTCACTCACACACACACACATTCATACACACTCTCTCTCACACACACACACACACTCTCTCTCTCTCTCTCTCTCTCTCTCTCTCACACGCGCACACACTCACACTCTTACTCTCTCTCTCACACACTCTCTCACACACACACACACTCACACACTCTCTCACTCACACACTCACTCTCACACACTCACACACTCTCTCACTCACACACTCTCTCACACACACACACACACACACACACTCTCTCACACACACACACACACACATTCATACACTCTCACACACTTCTCTCACACACACACACACACTCTCTCTCACACACACACTCACACTCACGACATCTCTCTCACACACACACTCACACCTCACTAGGACACTCTCACACTCAACACACTCTCTCTCTCACGCACACACTCACTCACACTCACACACACACACACTCTCTGTCACACACGACTCTCTCAGCACACAACACACAACACACACACTCTCGACACACACACACACACACTCTCTCACACACAGACTCTCACACACACACACACTCTCTCACACACTCTCTCTCATTCACACACACACACACACACAGTGTCCCATAGTCATATGTATATCAGAGAATACAGGTGTGTGACAGGGGTACAGGTGTGTGAGATGCTTAACGTTTAGGATCTCGAGCATCAATGAGGTTGACTACCAGTAATTTAGAGTTAAATATGTCATCATCACACACTGGAGCAAATTGGAGTAATTTTCACAGTAAATTCTACAGCACAATGCTGCTAAATCACATTTCGTCATTTGGAAGGCGCTTTTATCCAAAGCGACACATGAGGAATAAGCAATTAGTCATACCATTATTAACGATAATGTCACAGTCTTGTTCACTCTAGAAATATAGTGTTTTATTTCAGTATATTTGCATAGTCGCAATAATAGCACGAAAACGAAGAGACTGATTATGATCCTCCGGCATCATGCTGACAGATGAGGTCGCATAATTAAAATGACACAGTTATGAATGTTTTACGTCAAACTTTGAGACTAAACTAAAACTACTTATCAGCTAGCATAGCATACTGATACACACATACAGCTACATACTAGCGAACTATACCTGCCTTTTCACCCAATTTGGAATGCCCAATGCGCTGAGACCGTCAACCCGCGCATCTTATCACGTAGCTTGAGCGCGTTGCCACGGAGACGTAGCACGTGTGGAGGCTTCCCGCCATTCTCTGCGGCATCCACGCGCCCCACCGAGAGCGAGAACCACATTATAGCGACCACAAGGAGGTTACCCCATGTGACTCTACGCCCCCTAGCAACTGGGCCAATTTGGCTGCTAAGGAGACCTGACTGGAGTCACATTATAGCGACCACGAGAAGGTTACCCCATGTGACTGTACCCTCCCTAGCAACTGGGCCAATTTGGTTGCTAAGGAGACCTGACTGGAGTCACATTATAGCGATCACGAGGAGGTTACCCCATGTGACTCTACCCTCCCTAGCAACCGGGCCAATTTGGTTGCTAAGGAGACCAGACTGCATTTTTGTAGAGTCACATGGGGTAACCTCCTCGTGGTCGCTATAATGTGACTCCAGTCAGGTCTCCCTAGCAACCGGGCCAATTTGGTTGCTAAGGAGACCAGACTGCATGTTTGTAGAGTCACATGGGGTAACCTCCTCGTGGTCGCTATAATGTGACTCCAGTCAGGTCTCCCTAGCAACCGGGCCAATTTGGTTGCTAAGGAGACCAGACTGCATTTTTGTAGAGTCACATGGGGTAACCTCCTCGTGGTCGCTATAATGTGACTCCAGTCAGGTCTCCCTAGCAACCGGGCCAATTTGGTTGCTAAGGAGACCTGACTGGAGTCACATTATAGCGACCACGAGGAGGTTACCCCATGTGACTCTATGCCCCCTAGCAACCGGGTCAATTTGGTTGCTAAGGAGACCTAACTGGAGTCACATTATAGCGACCACGAGGAGGTTACCCCATTTGACTCTACCCTCCCTAGCAACCGGGCCAGTTTGGTTGCTAATGAGACCTGACTGGAGTCACATTATAGCGACCACGAGGAGGTTACCCCATGTGACTCTAACCTCCCTAGCAACCGGGCCAATTTGGTTGCTAAGGAGACCTAACTGGAGTCACATTATAGCGACCACGAGGAGGTTACCCCATGTGACTCTATGCCCCCTAGCAACCGGGTCAATTTGGTTGCTAAGGAGACCTAACTGGAGTCACATTATAGCGACCACGAGGAGGTTACCCCATTTGACTCTACCCTCCCTAGCAACCGGGCCAGTTTGGTTGCTAATGAGACCTGACTGGAGTCACATTATAGCGACCACGAGGAGGTTACCCCATGTGACTCTAACCTCCCTAGCAACCGGGCCAATTTGGTTGCTAAGGAGACCTAACTGGAGTCACATTATAGCGACCACGAGGAGGTTACCCCATGTGACTCTATGCCCCCTAGCAACCGGGTCAATTTGGTTGCTAAGGAGACCTAACTGGAGTCACATTATAGCGACCACGAGGAGGTTACCCCATTTGACTCTACCCTCCCTAGCAACCGGGCCAGTTTGGTTGCTAATGAGACCTGACTGGAGTCACATTATAGCGACCACGAGGAGGTTACCCCATGTGACTCTACCCTCCCTAGCAACCGGGCCAGTTTGGTTGCTAAGGAGACCTGGCTGGAGTCACTCACCATATTGGAATTTTCTTAAACATTACACAATTCAGTTCGTCTAAATGTTGCTACGAAATTGCAATCCGTAAAATATAAAATAGGCAGATATATCTTTTTTTGAGTCATTTAAAGCCAGATTAACCAGCACGGTCAGTGTTTCTGCCTACAGCAAACTGGAGTAACCAGTACTAGCTGGTTACTATACGGACCTGTTTAACTAGTTATTGAGTCTCTCCAATGCATGATGGAAAATGCAGTGTACAGTGTTATCATTTTATAATCTACAGGACATTTAGCTGCACAAAAAGCCATTTTTCTCATTTCAAGTGTCGTCATATTACTGTGTTTTGCATTGTAGGACAGAGTTGCTGTTCCAACTGTTAACTAACACCCTAAATGCCACCCTAACAGTCACAACGTTATAAACGAAACATTTGTTTTAAGTTAAAATTGTGTTTTTTCTTCGGATCTCATATCCAGCCCAAGTGTGTATCAGTGTGCGGATCTGTGGTCGCCTGTGGGCAGTTCAGTCTAATGGAGACCTGTCAGCTCTCTACTATTGTGTTTTCTACATCACTCAAGCCTTTTAATGCCTTATGAGAGAGTGTGTGCGTGCGTGCGTGCGTGTGTGTGTGTGTCTGGTCTTGCCGGGAGGTGATCACGGCGTCTCTTCCACTCACAACCACGACCCCTCTCTCTCTCGTCTTTAGAGTCGTTTTTCCTTTCTGTCCCGAGTTCACAGAAGTTCATATATTTAAATTCGCAAGGCATATAAAACGTGCTTGATCATCGAATGTAGGCTGCAGTGCCCCATTTACATGCACCTAAGAAAACGGCTTATTACAAGGTCTTTGCAGAAAACAACGTCATGTAAACGTGAATGCCATTTAAAGGTTTAAGAGAGAGGTTCTGCTGGAGGACGTGGCCAGTGTTATCGGCTTTTTAAGAGTGCACAGTGCATGTTTACGCCAACGCCACTTTGGTGTCTTAAGTGGTTTCTCGCAATAACAACGCACCAGCCTGAAAGTGGTCCCAAACTTCCTCACACTGGTCCCGGGGTTCATTGGCCCATCTTTACTGTGTAGCACCTGAGAGCTGCTCACAACAGCTCAAGACCCTTCAGAAGTTTTTAATTGACCTGTAATGTTTCTGTTTGCTTCCCTGAGAAACATGAAAGTAATAATTAATATGTCATATTTCCTTTCATGTTTCTTTCCTGATGTATTGCCAGAATCCTGAAATGCATTCCTCCAGTGGGACCCTTCATTTCTGTTAGTGGCTAGCATTGTCAGATTTGGCACAAGTTCAAACAGCTGTATCTATTGACATATCAAGGTGAAATTTTGCAAGGTGCTTGAGAGCGATGTCATCTTGAAGCATGTTCGGTTTAAAAACCACCAGTCATAATGACATTTGATTTATTGACACATATATATATTGAAGCAATGTGAACATTTACATAAACACGCCCCTTTCAGCCATTTTGTATTGTATTCATTTTTGGTGAGTAACAAATTGAAAGACACCAATTGTACACATTGGTACCAAATTTCAAGTCAATTGGATCTACGGTTCAAGAGAAGGAGATTTTTGTAGGTTTTCCCAAATTTTCACTGTACAGGAAAATCCATCATGGCGGAAAGTATGGGTCACTGAGGCTTTTTTGTTCCCCATGAGAAATGAGCATTGTACACCAAGTTTCAGAAGAACTGGACAAATAGGGTGGAAATGACATCACTTAGAAAATGGGACATTTGGGCCTGGCCTGTAGCGCCCCCTATTGGCCAATGTGGGCCATTCTTGGTGTGGGGGTACCCGTTGCCCTGTAGTATCAATGTGCCAAATTAGAACATTTTTGACCAGTGACTTTTTGAGATATTGGGGCGCAAGGAGAAGAACAACAACAATAAAACCGTCAATAACAATAGATTTCCTCCTACCGGACGAATCTAATAAGTTCACCCAAAATGAATCATTTACAGTCTAACTCTTGCATTGCTCAAAATCCATGTGACTTTCTTCTGTGAAAAACAGGAGACATTTTGAACGTCCAAACTGCTCTTTTCTGGGGATTTGGGCTCTCAAACACCAAGATAAAATCTGAAAAAGTCCTGAAATGGACCCACGTATGACCGCACGATGCACCAGTCCAATGCTGGTCAATGAGAAACAAGCGGGTAAAAGGTCACAATATACCAATGTTTTGAATCACAATACACTAAACATAATTTAAACATAATACACATTTAAGTTCATGCAACCTGCACAAACATATAGAGTTGTTATTATGGAGTGTTGATAGCGTAGTGGGCTAAAGCACATAACTGGTCATCAGGAGGTTGCTGGTTCGATCCCCACAGCCACCACCATTGTGTCCTTGAGTAAGACACTTAACTCCAGGTTGCTCCGGGGGGATTGTCCCTGTAATAAGTGCACTGTAAGTCACTTTGGTGGTGGTGTAGTGGGCTAAAGCACATAACTGGTCATCAGGAGGTTGCTGGTTTGATCCCCACAGTCACCACCATTGTGTCCTTGAGTAAGACACTTAACTCCAGGTTGCTCTGGTGGGATTGTCCCTGTAATAAGTGCACTGTAAGTCACTTTGGTGGTGGTGTAGTGGGCTAAAGCACATAACTGGTCATCAGGAGGTTGCTGGTTTGATCCCCACAGCCACCACCATTGTGTCCTTGAGTAAGACACTTAACTCCAGGTTGCTCCGGGGGGATTGTCCCTGTAATAAGTGCACTGTAAGTCACTTTGTGTAAAAGCATCTGCCAAATGCATACATGTATTATTAGTGAATAACTGATATTGCAGTAGTGATATTATAATCACACGTGTGCAAATGCTGCCTGCAGTATTAACTCATGCAGTTTTAATAACTAATCCAGTTATTAATGAAACACACACACACGGTGATGAGAGTTTTCATCATATGTAAATCAATCGTATTTAAATGCCAGGTCTCAGATGTGGCGCTGGTCTGCTCATTTCCTGTCGTACACTCTGTCACACACACACACACACACACACACACACACACACACACACACACACACACACACAGTGTGTCAGAGAGCTTGTAAAAGCCTTTAGGTTGATTTATGATTGTTCTAGGCTCACGGGGTTATTGATTAGTATCTATAGCAGCTGTGTATCTGTGTAATTCTAAAACACCCCCATTTCAAACAGGTTCCAAAGTGTTCGAATAAAATCCATTTATCTAAAGCCCAAAAATTACAAATAGAAAAACTTAAAAGGGGCAACAGAGAGAGAGAGAGAAAGTGAGGGTGTGTCGAGATGAATGCAGTGTTTTGCTCGTAGCGTTGTAGTGTAGCGCTTCACAGCATGCTCGTATATCTCAGTTTGTCCCAGTGAGACTGACAAACTGTGTGTGTGTGTGTGTGTGTTTCTCTGCATATGCTGTCATTAATATCATGCACAAATAGAGAGAACGCAGTCACATTTACTGCAGTCAGACACAGTTCTTACACACAGTAGACAGTCATTTCTGTATGTGTATGTTTCATTTTTCATTCGATATGAACCGAATCCACAGACCGTCAATAAAATCTGCTCATGTGGAAGTAAAGTAAATAAGACCTGTAGGAGGTAGGTGTGTGTGTGCGCGCACGCTCATGCGTGTGTGTGTGTGTGTGTGTGTGTGTGTTCATGGCTTACATGTAGTGGGTCATGGCTGGGCTAATGGTCTCCCCACGGGCAGATAAGCTATTACAATTAGAGAGAGAGGGATCTGTAGACTTCTCTGAGGTTTGCTAATCAAGTCTAATCATGAACTTATTATTGTTAGAGATATACAAAATCTGACAAGGAAAATTCAGTGCATTAATTCATTAATATAATATCATCCACTATATTACATGTAGAAATACATGTTGAAAATAATTCTTGGGGAGGGTAGGAAAGCTCTGCAAAAACCGTTTGAGGGTTGACATGATGTTCTGTGCACACATGAATACACTGTACATCAGCACTCAGAGCAGTTCACGGAAAAATATACAGGACTTCTGAACTTGTTTCGCCCATGACTTAGGGGCCGTTCACACCCAATGCATTTTTGTGTGTGTCTGCTCTGATTTTCCACTGTTTTCCTATGTAAACACACGCTGGACGAACGCCCTTGACTGCTGGCACATTTTTAATCCAGTAGTGTACAGTAGGACTCGAGACCAGACTCAGGAGTCCAAGTCCAAGACCATATTTTCATGGTCTTGACTCGGACTCGAACAAGTGTGGGCTTGGCTCGAGTCCAGTTGAGTATCTTTTAAAAAAATATACAGTGAGAGCTTCGATTTATTTGACAACCATTTTTGACTGACAATATCAAAGATCTTGACGTTTGTCCTGCATTTCATTCTGCTGCATAGAATCGGAACGAGTGATGCCAGATTCCCGAATAAATCATTCTATTGAGTCAGTGTTTTTTTTTCCTTTTCAGCGAATTAACCAAACAGGTTAGCAAAAAGGTCTTTGACTTTGATCTTGACTGTTCATGATCTCTGATTGTGACTGATCTTGACTTTTCATGATCTCTGATTGTGTCTGATCTTGACTTGTCATGATCTCTGATTGTGACTGATCTTGACTTGTCATGATCTCTGATTGTGACTGATCTTGACTGTTCATGATCTCTGATTGTGTCTGATCTTGACTTTTCATGATCACTGATTGTGACTGATCTTGACTTTTCATGATCACTGATTGTGACTGATCTTGACTTGTCATGATCTCTGATTGTGACTGATCTTGACTTGTCATGATCACTGATTGTGACTGATCTTGACTTGTCATGATCACTGATTGTGACTGATCTTGACTTGTCATGATCACTGATTGTGACTGGTCATGATCACTGATTGTGACTGATCTTGACTTTTCATGATCAATGATTGTGACTGATCTTGACTATATTCCTGAATAAATCATTCTATTGAGTCAGTGTTTTTTTTTCCTTTTCAGCGAATTAACCAAACAGGTTAGCAAAAAGGTCTTTGACTTTGATCTTGACTGTTCATGATCTCTGATTGTGACTGATCTTGACTTTTCATGATCACTGATTGTGACTGATCTTGACTTTTCATGATCTCTGATTGTGTCTGATCTTGACTTGTCATGATCACTGATTGTGTCTGATCTTGACTTTTCATGATCACTGATTGTGTCTGATCTTGACTTTTCATGATCACTGATTGTGTCTGATCTTGACTTGTCATGATCTCTGATTGTGTCTGATCTTGACTTTTCATGATCACTGATTGTGACTGATCTTGACTTTTCATGATCACTGATTGTGTCTGATCTTGACTTGTCATGATCACTGATTGTGACTGATCTTGACTTGTCATGATCTCTGATTGTGTCTGATCTTGACTTTTCATGATCACTGATTGTGTCTGATCTTGACTTGTCATGATCACTGATTGTGTCTGATCTTGACTTTTCATGATCACTGATTGTGACTGATCTTGACTTTTCATGATCTCTGATTGTGACTGATCTTGACTTTTCATGATCTCTGATTGTGACTGATCTTGACTTGTCATGATCTCTGATTGTGTCTGATCTTGACTTTTCATGATCTCTGATTGTGACTGATCTTGACTTTTCATGATCACTGATTGTGACTGATCTTGACTTTTCATGATCACTGATTGTGACTGATCTTGACTTGTCATGATCACTGATTGTGACTGATCTTGACTTGTCATGATCACTGATTGTGACTGATCTTGACTTGTCATGATCACTGATTGTGACTGATCTTGACTTGTCATGATCACTGATTGTGACTGGTCATGATCACTGATTGTGACTGATCTTGACTTTTCATGATCAATGATTGTGACTGATCTTGACTATATTCCCGAATAAATCATTCTATTGAGTCAGTGTTTTTTTTTCCTTTTCAGCGAATTAACCAAACAGGTTAGCAAAAAGGTCTTTGACTTTGATCTTGACTGTTCATGATCTCTGATTGTGACTGATCTTGACTTTTCATGATCACTGATTGTGACTGATCTTGACTTTTCATGATCTCTGATTGTGTCTGATCTTGACTTGTCATGATCACTGATTGTGTCTGATCTTGACTTTTCATGATCACTGATTGTGTCTGATCTTGACTTTTCATGATCACTGATTGTGTCTGATCTTGACTTGTCATGATCTCTGATTGTGTCTGATCTTGACTTTTCATGATCACTGATTGTGACTGATCTTGACTTTTCATGATCACTGATTGTGACTGATCTTGACTTTTCATGATCTCTGATTGTGACTGATCTTGACTTGTCATGATCTCTGATTGTGTCTGATCTTGACTTTTCATGATCTCTGATTGTGACTGATCTTGACTTTTCATGATCACTGATTGTGACTGATCTTGACTTTTCATGATCACTGATTGTGACTGATCTTGACTTGTCATGATCACTGATTGTGACTGATCTTGACTTGTCATGATCTCTGATTGTGTCTGATCTTGACTTGTCATGATCACTGATTGTGACTGATCTTG
>JAVLUX010000246.1:662500-675000 GCA_032164185.1 Moxostoma hubbsi
TTGACTCTGGGACACATGTGAGACTGCTGGATTCAAGCCCCCATCTTATTTACATTCTGCTGTGCTCTCCAGAATGCCACACCCAAACCGTCCCGCACAGCCCAAAAAAAAATCAAATTTTTAATCAGTATCTTTGTCGTTTTTTTCCTTTTTAAAATGTCTAAACGTCCTCAAAGCAAGATATATTCACAAGTCTTTAAATGTTTCATCGTGTAAAAGCATTAGGACTGTCGTTTAGAAAAAAAGCTTCATCATGGCTGGTTTGTTATAGAATTAAAAGATTACATGAATAAGAAAACATGCAAAATAACTAATAAAATAAATGTTATGTTTGGTATAATAACTAGAGGGCGCTATGCAACATGCTATGTTTGGAATAGCATACTACCATAGGATACTACACTTCCTAATTATGGAGTATGTAGCATGCATAATGTGCATGTTAAGCTAAATGAAAATGCTAAATAAACCTATCCAAGCTGCTTTATTATAGTCATTTAGAACCTGTTTGTTTGAGCATATTAAATGTTTATTGTTGCATACTGCATTTTTACATAATGCTGAAAGCTGGCCATTCAGTACACGTATATTTAAGAGCCTCTGTCTTGAAAAAGAGTCATGCAAAAAATGTAAACAACATATCTCTCTATATATATATTAGAGAGTGAGAGCGAGATCAACAGGAGTGTGTACAGCCAGACAGGTACAATAACGAATGACAGTTCAGGCTTGTTTGTGTTTACCTAGAGTACAATTCAGTTCTATAAACAGCTCCTTATCTTTGTTGGACTTCCTGTCGTCATATCTCTTGAGCAATGAGTGATAAAAACAACACATGGGTGTAAAAATGGAGTGTTGGTGGCGTAGTGAGCTAAAGTACATAACTGGTCATCAGGAGGTTGCTGGTTCGGTCCCCACAGCCACCACCATTGTGTCCTTGAGTAAGACACTTAACTCCAGGTTGCTCCGGGGGGGATTGTCCCTGTAATAAGTGCACTGTAAGTCACTTTGGTGGTGGTGTAGTGGACTAAAGCACATAACTGGTAATCAGGAGGTTGCTGGTTCGGTCCCCACAGCCACCACCATTGTGTCCTTGAGTAAGACACTTAACTCCAGGTTGCTCCGGGGGGGGATTGTCCCTGTAATAAGTGCACTGTAAATCACTTTCGTGGTGGTGTAGTGGACTAAAGCACATAACTGGTAATCAGGAGGTTGCTGGTTCGGTCCCCACAGCCACCACCATTGTGTCCTTGAGTAAGACACTTAACTCCAGGTTGCTCCGGGGGGATTGTCCCTGTAATAAGGGCACTGTAAGTCACTTTGGGTAAAAGCATCTGCCAAATGTAAAAACGTAAATACAGCACTGCTTTCCTGCTGCTAATGGACACCTGTGGCCGCCCCGCCAGCGGTTGCCCGGGTAATTGCTGACGCTGTGCATTTAAAGAGGAAGGATAGAAATCTTTTGATTCTGGTTCTCCAGGTGAGGCATGGAAAGGGAATAGGTTTTGCACATCTGTGCAGAATGATGCAAATAATGCACATTGACTGACATGATTATGTTAAAAATAATAACCTTTATACATTATGGGTTCGAATGTCCTTTCCTGTGTCTCTTTCGGCAGGTTTGGTGTGTTTGAAATATTGAGTAATCGCATGAAAGATGAGTCGGGGAAATTAGACAGCACTCGTGGTTTAGTGTGTGGTTTGGGCGCAGGTGTCATGGAGGCGGTTCTGATCGTCTGTCCCATGGAGACCGTAAAGGTAAGGTCAAAGGTCAAAAGTGTAATGTTGAATTGAATGGTACCAGTTATACCTTCCTTACGTTTACCAAATCCTGTGTTGCTCTCTCACATTTCCAGGTGAAATTCATCCACGATCAATCCTCAGCCAATCCCAAATATCAAGGTTTCTTTCATGGAGTGCGAGAGATCGTCAGAACACAAGGTACAGAACTGAGTGCTTTGTTTTGACGACTGAACCTCAATGTTGTGGGAAAAACTCCAAGTGCAAATTTCCCACACAAGTGGCCAGTACTGCCACAGTCATGCACATATTACCCCCAATTCTCAATAACAGCACTGTGAAAAAGCTGGTTATTATTAGGGATATCCCGATACTGATACTGGTATAAGAATTGGGTCTGACACCACGCTCATGTACTTGTAATCGTGCCTGAAAAATGCTCCGATACCAAAAACCGAGTCCATCATGACATGATGTAAACATTCAGCGCACAAATTATTCACGGTATGTCCTAATGTGATTATTAAACCACAAAGGCTGCGACATATAGTTTGCATGTGCTGCATGCTTCAAATGTGAGCGCTTGTGAATGTGTGGAGCCGGTGTTGCGCTGACATAAAAACACAAAGTGCTCGTACAGCTCCTTAGCTCACACATAGAAACATATTACTTATAATAATAATAATAATAATAATAACACGATAAAAAAATTATAAATTAATTAATCGCAATGCCCCCGGACCGTAATAATGAAGAGTCCTGAGAAATGCTTGTAGTACCACCTGTTTACTCCAGGGGGCAGTAAGTGAAACTTCAGCTGTATGAGCAACACACAGTTTATACAGTGAAGAAACACTTCAGCAGAACAACACAAACATGCGATACATTCTTGCGTTCAAAACACTTGGAGCGCAAATCTGAACTAAGAGATCTCCAGATGTGTTTAAAGATTGAGTATTAAACTATATTTAACTCGACACAGTGAACTAAACATGTATGTTTATGAAGCAACACACCCGAGACGCTACACAAGCATGTGTGACGCAGGTGTTCATCCTTAAACAATCCTCATAATAAATCTCTGATTGATAAATTCACTTGTGTAATGGATTGCTGTGAACTGTGTGTCAATGATTGACTTATGATCAATAATATGGTAATAATCAATATATTGTATTATAAAGATGCTTTTTGTCTCATCAATGATTAACTCTTCTGCCACACGAATGTAATGCATTTCAATTATCTGAATATTTTATACATTATATGTAATATATATATATATATATATATATATATATATATATATATAGGGAGGATGTTATAAGGCTTCCACCCTCTAGGGGGAGCTGTAATTTCTTTTGTTCTAAATTGTGTTTCTGAGCCTTTCATTGGAGTGTTGAAGCTGTTGCTATGCAACGGATGTGTGTTCCTCTGGGAAGTTTGCTGTTCCCCTTATGCCTGATGTAGAGAGAGGGAAAATAATAAGAGAGCTGTCCTAAGAGGGGACACCTATGATGCAGACTTCGCCAAACAAGGGTTACATATGTATCATTTTTAAATATTTAAAGATAACCATGTATCATTATTTCATCATTATATATTGAATTATTGTTCAATAGTGAGCGAGGGGCTTTCTCAGCAAATATTTGTATATGAGTTTAAATGGGATTAATTAATCGGGACACCATGTAATTAATTCGATTTAAAAAAATGTATCGATTGACAGCCGTAATAATAATAAATCAAGAGTAATTGTATTGTTTATTTTATATATATATATATATATATATATATATAAATATAAATATAAATAAAATAAACTATATATATATATATATATATGTATATGTGTATATTTATTTATTTATATTTTTATTTAGATATATCTATTGTTTATTTTATTTATATATATTTATTTAAATATACATAAATAAAAAAAAAATATATATATTTATTTATTTATTTATATATATATATTTTTATGATGATGATGATGAAATTGAAGTAAATTGTTGATGTGAAATTAATAATAAAATAAAATAAAACAAAACAAAAAAAAACGGGTATTGGCGAGTACCGAAAAGGAAGTATCGGTGCTTGTACTCGTTCTCCAAAACTGGTATCGGGATATCCCTTGTTATTATGATATTGTCATTCCCGCAACATGAAATAAATTACAATTTATTTAAATTGTAGTATACAGTAAAGCAGGACTCCCTCGGCACTTTTCATTTTAATTGTAAAAATCATTGTTTTCTACTATAATACAGTAAAAAAAAAATATTTGTGCAGTTATGAGAATCAATGGGAATTGTCAAACATTTGGATGACATTTTTGTTTTTTGACTTTTTGTTACGGGGTGAAATATGAACGGGGCATTTTTCGTTTCCTAACATTGTATTTCTGTCTCTCAGGAATCAGGGGGACGTATCAAGGCCTCACAGCGACTGTCCTTAAACAAGGATCCAATCAGGCGATACGGTTCTTTGTCATGACCTCTCTCAGGAACTGGTATAAAGGTGAGTGAGTGTGTTCTGGCATGCACTGCCCTCTGCTGGCCCCTTCAGGACTCGCAGAATAAAGTCCCATCTCAGCCCGTGTGTTTGCATATGCACATGTATCTGATGATTGTCATTCTTGGTTTCCTAGGTGATAACCCCAACAAGTCCATCAACCCCGTCATAACGGGCACGTTCGGTGCGATCGCTGGGGCAGCTAGTGTGTTTGGAAACACGCCTCTGGACGTCATCAAGACCAGAATGCAGGTACAGAAGCGCTTTTAAGGGACCCTAACTCGTGTCCAATGATGCATGTAGCAAATAGCTCTGATTCTCTGCGCTACGACGTGTTGCACAGCACTTCCAGTCATTTTATTTGCCCTGTTTGTGTAAAAGCTTTTCTTTAATAAAAGCATAAATGTGTGTTCCAGTGAGACACTTCCAATGCAAGTCAATGGGGTTTAATCTGTACACATTAAAATACTGTTTTAAAAGTAAAATGTGTATTAACCTAATTTCAGTGTGATAAAATTGCTTGCTAACCTTTCATGTGTAAAGTTACATTGAATATTAAAACTTTGTTGCTATGACGACATCACAAGTAAACCCTATAACGACCATAAAAATGACAACAGCTCAAATAATAAACAAGTAAACAGTGCTTTTATAAAATTATAAGCGTCACATTTCTGCCCTTTAAACCCTCCAAAATTGGCCCCCATTGACTTGCATTGGAAGTGTCTCACTGGAACACACATTTGGGCTTTTTTAAAGAAATACATTTTTTATTTTTTTTAAATAACTGGCCAATGGGGTCCCGGTTGCTAGGGAGGGTAGAGTCACATGGGGTAACCAAATTGGCCCGGTTGCTAGGGAGAGTAGAGTCACATGGGGTAACCTCCTCGTGGTCGCTATAATGTGGTTCTCGCTCTCGGTGGGGCACGTGGTGAGTTCTGAAGCCTCCACACGCGCTACGTCTCCGTGGTAACGCACTCAACAAGTCACGTGATAAGACGCGTGGATTGACGGTCTCAGACGTGGAGGCAACTGAGATTTGTCCTCCGCCACCCGGATTGAGGCGAGTCACTACACCACCACGAGGACTCGGAGCGCTTTGGGAATTGGGCGTTCCAAAATTGGGGAGAAAAATTTATAAAATATCTGGCCATATTGTGTAATTTCACATCAACATCAAACGCAGAATATCGTTACTAATTAACAATATTCAGTATTTCCATTGAAATTAAAGTGTTTAAGCTACAGTTTTTAAAGTGTTGTTTTCCTCTCAGGGTTTGGAAGCTCACAAGTATAAAAACACTGTAGACTGCGCCGTGAAGATCATGAGACATGAGGGACCAGCTGCGTAAGTGTGTGTGGGTGTGTGTGTGTGTGTGTGTGTGTGTATGTGTAGTGTGTGTGTGTGATGAGTGTGTGTGTGTATGTGTAGTGTGTGTGTGTGTGTGAGTAGTGTGTGTGTGTGTGTGTGAGAGTGTATGTGTGTGTGTAGTGTGTGTGTGTGTGTGTGTGTGTGTATGTGTAGTGTGTGTGTAATGTGAGTGTGTATGTGTGTGAGTAGTGTGTGTGTAATGTGTGTGAGTAGTGTGTGTGTAATGTGTGTGAGTAGTGTGTGTGTAATGTGTAATGTGTGTGAGTAGTATGTGTGTAGTGTGTGTGATGTGTGTGAGTAGTGTGTGTGTAGTGTGTGTGAGTGATGTGTGTGAGTAGTGTGTGTGTAATGTGTGAGTAGTGTGTGTGTGTGAGTAGTGTGTGTAATGTGTGTGAGTAGTGTGTGTGTAGTGTGTGTGATGTGTGTGAGTAGTGTGTGTGTGTGAGTGATGTGTGTGAGTAGTGTGTGTGTAATGTGTGTGAGTAGTGTGTGTGTGTGAGTAGTGTGTGTAATGTGTGTGAGTAGTATGTGTGTAGTGTGTGTGTGTAATGTGTGTGAGTGTGTATGTGTGTGAGTAGTGTGTGAGTAGAGTGTGTAATGTGTGTGAGTAGTGTGTGTGTAATGTGTAGTGTGTGTGAGTAGTGTGTGTGTAATGTGTGTGAGTAGTGTGTGTGTAATGTGTGTGAGTAGTGTGTGTGTAATTTGTGTGAGTAGTATGTGTGTAGTGTGTGTGTGTAATGTGTGTGAGAAGTGTGTGTAATGTGTGTGAGTGTGTATGTGTGTGAGTAGTGTGTGTAATGTGTGTGAGTGTGTATGTGTGTGAGTAGTGTGTGTGTGTAATGTGTGTGAGTAGTGTGTGTGTGTGTGTGTAATGTGTGTGTGAGTAGTGTGTGTATGTGTGTAGTGTGTGTGTAGTGTGTGTAATGTGTGTGTGTGTGTGTGTCAGTGAGTGTGTGTCTGTAGTGTGTGAGTGTATGTGTGTAGTGTGTGAGTGTATGTGTGTAATGTGTGTGTGTGTGTCAGTGAGTGAGTGAGTGTGTGTAATGTGTGTAAGTGTGTGTAATGTGTGTGTATGTGTGTGTGTGTGTGTGTGTGTGTGTGTGTAATGTATGTGAGTGTGTGTGTGTGTGTGTGTAATGTATGTGAGTGTGTGTGTGTGTGTGTGTGTGTGTAATGTATGTGAGTGTGTAATGTGTGTGAGTGTGTATATGAGTGTGTGTCAGTGAGTGAGTTTTTATTGGAGTCTCCATTAAGATCAAACGTGTATGTGGACGTCTCTCGCAGGTTCTACAAGGGCACGATCCCTCGTCTGGGGAGAGTGTGTTTGGACGTGGCCATTGTCTTTATCATCTATGAGGAGGTGGTGAAGCTCCTGAACAAAGCCTGGAAGACCGAGTGAAAAAAATGGAGACAAAGCGAGAGAAAGGATGAGAAGATTACATGAGACTCGATCACTGTGTTTGGCCTCTTCTGTCACAGTCAGCTGTTCACTTCAGTTTCATTGCATCTCTTCTTATTAGTGCTTCCTTGAAATATGCACATAATAATAATAATAATAATATACTTATATTTCTTACAGAGGCTCATCATAGCTCTAATATATATTGATGGTAACTTCTAAGCCAAATTTAACACATTGATAAATATGTTATAGACATTTGTACATACACAAAAGACAGATAAGTGTATATATAGTAAATAATAGTGTGTTTAATGTTGAAAATACTTAAAATATCCATATACTCCCAAATTTCGAGTATACAATTGTTTACATACAGAGAAATTGAACCTCCTGATCATTCCATATTATGATGTTAATATCCATTTTTGATGCCTTTTAATTTTTTTAAATATAAGCGTTAGATTAAAAAAAAAAGCCTTTTTTTATTAATATTAATTGAAATGTATTTTATATTTATTTCCTGTTATTTTGCACATGTGCCTTTAACCATTAAACCCACAGATTTATTTTGAAAACATTTTTTAGAATGAACTTGTATATGATATATTATAATGATCTCCAGTCTGTCTGGACAGATTTCATGCTTCGGTGTTGATGTTTTTATGTATTTGCGAGCGCATTTGTCCCATACGTTGTGCCATACTGTATGTACGGTATGTGTTTAGTAGGTCTACAATGTGCTAAAAAAAAATTGTTATTTTGTTTAATGTAATATAAGTACAGTTGCAGGAATATGTGAATCAAGCTGAATAAATCTGCATAAATTGCTCGTGAGATTTTATCTCATGTTTAACGAAGTAAAGTGTCATTTTGTCAAGTTAATAGGAGCATATTGTTTTAATGTACTTGGGTTAAAATATGAAACCCAACTTCAATGGGAGAGATTTCTCTCTCTCTCTCTCTCTCTCTCTCTCTCTAAATGTCTCCCTCTGTCTCTCTACCATCAGTGGACAGATATTTTCAGGTCTCTCCAGAGATGCTCGATTGGGTTGAAGTCCGGGCTCTGGCCGGGCCACTCAAGGACATTGACAGAGATGTCCCGAAGCCACTCTTGTGTTGTCTTGGCTGTGTGCTCAGGGTCATTGTCCTGTTGGAAGGTGAACCTTTGGACCAGGTCCTGAGCACTCTGGACCAGGTCTTCTACCCTGACCAGTCCCCAGTCACTGTCACTGAAAAACACCCCCACAGCATGATGCCACCTCCACCATGCTTCACCGTTGGGATGGTATTGCGCTGATGATGAGTGGTGCCTGTTTACCTCCAGAGATGACGCTTGGCGTTGAGGACAAACAGTTCAATCTTCATTTCATCAGACAAGAGAATCAGTTTCTCACAGTCTGAGAGTCCTTTAGGTGCTTTATTATGTGTCTTGCACTGAGGAGAGGCGTCCGTCTGGCCACTCTGCCATAAAGCCCAGATCGGTGGAGTGTTGCAGTGATGGTCGTCCTTCTGGAAGTTTCTCCCATCTCCACTCATGATCTCTGGAGCTCAACCAGAGTGACCATCGGAGTCTTGATCACCTCTCTTACTGAGGCCGTTGTCCCACGATTGCTCAGTTTGGCCGGGCGAACAGCTCTAGGAAGAGTCCTGGTTGACTCCACTGTGCTCTTGGGAATCTTCAATGCAGCCAGATTTTTTTTTGTAGCCTTCCCCAGATCCGTGCCTCGACACAATCGTGTCTCTGACCTCATGGCTTGAGTTTTGCTCTGATATGCATTTTCAGCTGTGGGATCTTATATAGACAGGTGTGTGCCTTTCCAAATCATCTAATCGTCCATCTATTGAATGTGTAGAAACATCTCGAAATTGATCTCAGGTGCATCCCATTTCTCTGGATCATCTTTAAGTGTCTTAACAAAGGGTCTGAATACTTATGCCAATGTGATATTTCAGTTTTTTCTTTTTAATACATTTGCAAAGTTATCAAAAATATGGTTTTTGCTTTGGGGTTATGGGGTACGTAATGTAGATTTATGTGGAATTTTTTGGGTGGAAAATTGTTTTTTTCCCTTTTTTTAGCATATGGCTCAATGTGTGAGTGTGTGTGTGTGAGTGAGTGTGTATGTGTAATGTGTGCGTGTGAGTGAGTGTGTGTGTGTGTAATGTGTGTGTGTGTGTGTGTAATGTGTGCGTGTGTGTAATGTGTGTGTGAGTGAGTGTGTGTAATGTGTGCATGTGAGTGTGTGAGTGAGAGTGTGTGTGTAATGTGTGCGTGTGTGTGTGTGTAATGTGAGTGAGAGTGTGTGTGTAATGTGTGAGTGTGAGTGTAATGTGAGTGAGTGAGTGTGTGAGTGAGTGTGTGTGTAATGTGTGCGTGTTAGTGTGTGTGTGTAATGTGTGAGTGAGTGTGTGTGTGTAATGTGTGAGTGTGTGCATGCACGTGTGTGCATGCACGTGTGTGTGTGTAATGTGTGTGTGCGTGTGTGTGAACATAACACAATGTGAAAACATTAAGGGGTCTGAATACTTAATTAATGCACTGTATGTCTGACAGAAACCCAATGGCCAAAGAGTACCAAAAATATCATGTTTAATTTTTCTTGCATTTGCAGTACAGAAAAGTGGGTTTTCAATAGACCTTATTCACACTAGCGCCATCTTTAATTTTTAAAGGGAATGAAAACGAGGCTGTGAGAGATCCATACAGTCTCTTCAGTGGCATGCACAGTATACAGCTCGTAGATCACATCAAATGTTTTGTCTGCAGTTTTTCATCTACTTTCATCAGGAAGACTCGCAGACTTGAGAGAAATTGACGATGACATTTATTTGATGAATATAAAACAGAAATGTAATGTCTCTCTTTGGCGTAGGCCCCATCTGGCGGTCCGAAGTTGTACTCGGAACCGTCATATCCTGCCGGAGATAGGAGGCAGGGGCGAGGAGCCTCCCCCATGCAGGACGGGACTCAACAGGTGGTGGTGGGGTGGAGGAGGTTGCAATGTGATAGATTGTGAGCAGATTTATAAAGCAATGGCTGACATGTGATTGGCTGGGAATTACCTACTGTAGCTAATAGTGCGATGATGTACAGCTGCTAGCCTTCCCGCTAGAACTACGCTGCGCTTACATTTCTTGGAAAGACATTTCTTTTCAATGTTTTGTCTGCAGAACGATCCAAAAACACTTTAAACTGCACTACAGCCCATTGATGAAATCATAACTCTATCCCTCACAGCCTTGCTGTCATTCGTGTAAAAATCAAAGATGGCGCTGCTGTGAATAAGGTCTTATGGAGGACTCGTAACCATTGGCTAAAACGTTAGGTGACGTCTGCTGAAATGGAAAAATGTTTAAGAGGTGGCGCAAGTTTACAGTATTAATTTTGATGAAACGTTATGAAGTATGATGCCAACTGACCCGTATTAGTCAGGATATCCCGTACGGGACGCCTCTTGTTCGATATTTCAGTGGCGAGATGGTTACGGACGACCACCCCCCACATGTCGGGAGGTGAAAAGTTCCCAATATTATTAAGACAAACGTTTGAAATTAGAAACGTGTCTTAAGAGAGTAAATGGGGTCCGTTGTCACTTCATACTTACTTTAATAAGGGTTGCCAACTGTCCCATATTTTGGTGAAAATTAAGACGTCACTGAGTGGCGAAAGTGTAGCGAAACTAATTGTATTGAGGGAATCGTGTCCCGAATTCAAGTGCCAATATGCTTAAGTATAGGGCAGGTTGCATTCCCAATGGTGCCACTCTTCTGCTACGGGGAGTTTTCTCTTTCAAGTCAACAACCGTCATGGCGGAGCAACAGTTTAAAGAGGATATTCCTCAGCAGGTAAGTTACAATCAATATATTTCAATAATAACACGTCCAGTTAATCGCACAGACGTTTGAAGGTAACTTCAGGTAAGATAATGCACTTAAGGCATTACTAAAGTATATTCGTCGTTGGTGCATGCGCCTACTAAAACATCAGCACAGTCTGCGCGAACTGTCCACACCCGTCCCAGTTTCTCGTCACATGTGGACAGTCCTCGCCTATGTGGATCGTTGGCACATGCGCCTGTAACGGGAGCCAGCTGGTAAATAGCTGGGCAGTGTGTAAACCTTAGAGGTGCACTAGCGACTGACCCTAGAGACTGTAGCCTTTAGCCTCCTCGTTAGCGCACCCGACCTCCCACGCCGGAGACGTCGGTTCGAGTCCTGTTCGGAGCGGGGGCGAGTAGGACCTGCAACAGTGGTGCCGTGACCCGGATGGGAGTGAGGTTTGGGGGGTGAGTGTAACGGGAGCCAGCTGGTAGATAGCAGTGCAGTGTATAAACCTCACTCTCCTGACCTCAAGAGGTGCACTAGCGACTGACGCTAGCCTTTAGCCTCCTCGTTAGCGCACCCACCTCCCACGCCGGAGACGTTGGTTCGAGTCCCGTTCGGAGAGGGGGCGAGAAGGACCGGCAACACGCCTACCATTGACTATACTATAAGAGTATCAGGAAGTAATCGCAGTGCGCATGCGTCGCACGCGTTCTTATATGCTCGCGGTCAAATGAGTGCACTTCGAAAGAGTGTTTGACAGTGTGTGAGACCATCCAAAAAGCGATCCTGAAAGCACGTTGAACCAGACCGCGAGTTGGCAATATGGTGGCCGAACGCTCGCGTCCTTGTTCATGTACTTCCTTAGAGCATCTTTAGGTGTTGTGCCGAAATCAGCCCCCCACCCCCATCCCTAAAGTTTACCCCTATGACCATACTGAGAGTCAGAATTCAGCACGACATGTTTTTCCCCTGCCATAAAAAAGCCTGTTGTGGTGACTTTCTATCGGGCTTCATTTATCTTGTAAACCCCGTGAATGTCTGTCGGGCCGCTGAGCAGCTGTGCAGTCTCTGATCAATGGCCTCATCTGTGAGAACCTTTCACAGGTCCAGAGGAGACAGCAGAGATGTATCTGTCTTTTGTGTCTCTGATAACCCGACAGCAGCTATCGGCAGTGTTCTCTGAGAGGCACAGCAGATGTTTTATGGCACTGTCGTGAAAATGGCTGGATGGGCAGCACTGTTGAGAAAGAGGGCCGGGACAACACATACACGAGCTCTCAGGCGCGAGTAATCGCATTCATGTTTCAGACACAGAGAGGCAGAGTGTCTGCTGTACCTCTGAATGTCTGTCAATAAGCTCATCAGTACTACTGACTCGGGATGGTCCGACTCGGGTTAGTATTCCTGATCTAACTGATCGAACTTGTGGTTTTCCAAATCCCCAAAACCAACCTTTGACAGACTATTGAGACTCCAACTGTAAAAAAAAAAAAACTAATGTAAACAAACCTGTATGTGTGTCTGTCTATCTGTCTGTCTATGTATGTCTGTCTGTCTATGTATGTCTGTCTGTCTGTCTGTCTATATATCTGTCTATCTATATATCTGTCTGTCTGTCTGTCTATATGTCTGTCTGTCTGT
>JAVLUX010000246.1:682500-692500 GCA_032164185.1 Moxostoma hubbsi
CATGCATTATTTATATATATATTATCTGTACACGCATTATATATATCTGTACATGCATTATATATATATATATATATATATATATATATATATATATATATATATATATATATATATATTATCTGTACATGCATTATATATATCTGTACACGCATTATATATATATATATATCTGTACACGCATTATATATATATATTATCTGTACATGCATTATTTATATATATATTATCTGTACATGCATTATTTATATATATATTATCTGTACACGCATTATATATATCTGTACATGCATTATATATATCTGTACATGCATTATATATATATATATATATATATATATATATATATTATCTGTACATGCATTATTTATATATATATTATCTGTACACGCATTATATATATCTGTACATGCATTATATATATCTGTACATGCATTATATATATATATATATATATATATATATATATATATATATATATATATATATATATATATATATTATCTGTACATGCATTATTTATATATATATTATCTGTACATGCATTATATATATATCTGTACACGCATTATATATATATATATCTGTACGCGCATTATATATATATATTATCTGTACGCGCATTATATATATATATTATCTGTACATGCATTATTTATATATATATTATCTGTACATGCATTATATATATCTGTACATGCATTATATATATATATATATATTATCTGTACATGCATTATATATATATATATATATATCTGTACATGCATTATATATATGTGTACATGCATTATTTATATATATATTATCTGTACATGCATTATATATATCTGTACATGCATTATTTATATATATATTATCTGTACTTGCATTATATATATATATATATATATATATATATATATATATATTATCTGTACATGCATTATATATATATCTGTACATGCATTTTATATATATATTATCTGTACATGCATTATTTATATATATATTTATATATTATATGTACATGCATTATATATATCTGTACATGCATTATTTATATATATATTATCTGTACATGCATTATTTATATATATATTTATATATTATATGTACATGCATTATTTATATATATATATATATTATCTGTACATGCATTATTTATATATATATTTATATATTATCTGTACATGCATTATTTATATATATATTTATATATTATCTGTACATGCATTATTTATATATATATTATCTGTACATGCATTATATATATATATATATATATATTATCTGTACATGCATTATATATTATCTGTACATGCATTATATATATATATATTATCTGTACATGCATTATATATATATATATATATATTATCTGTACATGCATTATTTATATATATATTATCTGTACATGCATTATATATATATCTGTACACGCATTATATATATCTGTACATGCATTATATATATATCTGTACATGCATTATATATATATATTATCTGTACATGCATTATTTATATATATATTATCTGTACATGCATTATTTATATATATATTATCTGTACACGCATTATATATATCTGTACATGCATTATATATATCTGTACATGCATTATATATATATATATATATATATATATATATATTATCTGTACATGCATTATTTATATATATATTATCTGTACATGCATTATTTATATATATATTATCTGTACATGCATTATATATATATATCTGTACACGCATTATATATATCTGTACATGCATTATATATATATATATATCTGTACACGCATTAAATATATCTGTACATGCATTATATATATCTGTACATGCATTATATATATATATATCTGTACACGCATTATATATATCTGTACACGCATTATATATATCTGTACATGCATTATATATATCTGTACATGCATCATACATATATATATATATATATATATATATATATATATATATATATATATATATATATATATATATATATATATATATATATATATTATCTGTACATGCATTATATATATATATATATATATATATATATATATCTGTACATGCATTATTTATATATATATTTATATATTATCTGTACATGCATTATATATATCTGTACATGCATTATTTATATATATATTATCTGTACTTGCATTATATATATATATATCTGTACATGCATTTTATATATATATTATCTGTACATGCATTATTTATATATATATTTATATATTATATGTACATGCATTATATATATCTGTACATGCATTATTTATATATATATTATCTGTACATGCATTATATATATATCTGTACATGCATTATATATATATATCTGTACACGCATTATATATATCTGTACATGCATTATATATATCTGTACATGCATTATATATATATATAATATATCTGTACATGCATTATTTATATATATATATTATCTGTACATGCATTATTTATATATATATTTATATATTATATGTACATGCATTATTTATATATATATATATATATATATATATTATCTGTACATGCATTATTTATATATATATTTATATATTATCTGTACATGCATTATTTATATATATATATATATATATATATATATATATATATATATATATATATATATATATATATATATATTATCTGTACATGCATTATTTATATATATATTTATATATGTACATGCATTATTTATATATATATATATATATATTATCTGTACATGCATTATTTATATATATATATATTATCTGTACTTGCATTATATATATATATATATATATATATATATTATCTGTACATGCATTATATATATATCTGTACATGCATTTTATATATATATTATCTGTACATGCATTATTTATATATATATTTATATATTATATGTACATGCATTATATATATCTGTACATGCATTATTTATATATATATTATCTGTACATGCATTATTTATATATATATTTATATATTATATGTACATGCATTATTTATATATATATATATATATATTATCTGTACATGCATTATTTATATATATATTTATATATTATCTGTACATGCATTATTTATATATATATATATTATCTGTACATGCATTATTTATATATATATTATCTGTACATGCATTATATATATATATATATATATATATTATCTGTACATGCATTATATATATATATATATATATATATATATATATATATATATATATATATCTGTACATGCATTATTTATATATATATTTATATATTATCTGTACATGCATTATATATATCTGTACATGCATTATTTATATATATATTATCTGTACTTGCATTATATATATATATATATCTGTACATGCATTTTATATATATATTATCTGTACATGCATTATTTATATATATATTTATATATTATATGTACATGCATTATTTATATATATATTATCTGTACATGCATTATTTATATATATATTATCTGTACATGCATTATATATATATATATATCTGTACATGCATTATTTATATATATATTTATATATTATATGTACATGCATTATATATATCTGTACATGCATTATTTATATATATATTATCTGTACATGCATTATATATATATCTGTACATGCATTATATATATATATATCTGTACACGCATTATATATATCTGTACATGCATTATATATATCTGTACATGCATTATATATATATATAATATATCTGTACATGCATTATTTATATATATATATTATCTGTACATGCATTATTTATATATATATTTATATATTATATGTACATGCATTATTTATATATATATATATATATATTATCTGTACATGCATTATTTATATATATATTTATATATTATCTGTACATGCATTATTTATATATATATATATATATATATATATATATATATATATATATATATATATATTATCTGTACATGCATTATTTATATATATATATATTATCTGTACATGCATTATTTATATATATATATATATTATCTGTACATGCATTATTTATATATATATATATATTATCTGTACATGCATTATTTATATATATATTTATATATGTACATGCATTATTTATATATATATATATATATATATTATCTGTACATGCATTATTTATATATATATTTATATATTATCTGTACATGCATTATTTATATATATATTTATATATTATCTGTACATGCATTATTTATATATATATATATATATATATTATCTGTACATGCATTATTTATATATATATTTATATATTATCTGTACATGCATTATTTATATATATATATTATCTGTACATGCATTATATATATATATATTATCTGTACATGCATTATTTATATATATATTATCTGTACATGCATTATATATATATATATATTATCTGTACATGCATTATATATATATATATTATCTGTACATGCATTATTTATATATATATTATCTGTACATGCATTATTTATATATATATTATCTGTACATGCATTATTTATATATATATTATCTGTACACGCATTATATATATCTGTACATGCATTATATATATATATATATATATATATATATATATATATATTATCTGTACAGCATTATATATATCTGTACATGCATTATATATATATATATATCTGTACACGCATTAAATATATCTGTACATGCATTATATATATCTGTACATGCATTATATATATATATATCTGTACACGCATTATATATATCTGTACACGCATTATATATATCTGTACATGCATTATATATATCTGTACATGCATCATACATATATATATATATATATATATTATCTGTACATGCATTATATATATATATATATATATATATATATATATATATATATATATATATATCTGTACATGCATTATTTATATATATATTTATATATTATCTGTACATGCATTATATATATCTGTACATGCATTATTTATATATATATTATCTGTACTTGCATTATATATAATATATATCTGTACATGCCATTTTATATATATATTATCTGTACATGCATTACTTTATATATATATTTATATATTATATGTACATGCATTATATATATCGTGTACATGCATTATTTATATATATATTATCTGTACATGCATTATATATATATCTGTACATGCATTATATATATATATCTGTACACGCATTATATATATCTGTACATGCATTATAATATATCTGTACAATTATTGTAAAAAATGTATGGGGGGGGGGGGGGGGGGGGGGGGGGGGGGGGGGGGGGGGGGGGAGGGGGGGGGGGGGTGATTATATATATATATTAATATATCTGTACATTCAATTAATTTTATATATATACTATATTATATGTACATGCATTATTTATATATATATATATATATATTATCTGTACATGCATTATTTATATATATATTTATATATTATCTGTACATGCATTATTTATATATATATATATATATATATATATATATATATATATATATATATTATCTGTACATGCATTATTTATATATATATTTATATATGTACATGCATTATTTATATATATATATATATATATATATATTATCTGTACATGCATTATTTATATATATATATATATATATATTATCTGTACTTGCATTATATATATATATATATATATATATATATATATATTATCTGTACATGCATTATATATATATCTGTACATGCATTTTATATATATATTATCTGTACATGCATTATTTATATATATATTTATATATTATATGTACATGCATTATATATATCTGTACATGCATTATTTATATATATATTATCTGTACATGCATTATTTATATATATATTTATATATTATATGTACATGCATTATTTATATATATATATATATATATTATCTGTACATGCATTATTTATATATATATTTATATATTATCTGTACATGCATTATTTATATATATATATATTATCTGTACATGCATTATTTATATATATATTATCTGTACATGCATTATATATATATATATATATTATCTGTACATGCATTATATATATATATATATATATATATATATATATATATATATATATATATATATATATATATATATATCTGTACATGCATTATTTATATATATATTTATATATTATCTGTACATGCATTATATATATCTGTACATGCATTATTTATATATATATTATCTGTACTTGCATTATATATATATATATATCTGTACATGCATTTTATATATATATTATCTGTACATGCATTATTTATATATATATTTATATATTATATGTACATGCATTATATATATCTGTACATGCATTATTTATATATATATTATCTGTACATGCATTATATATATATATATATCTGTACATGCATTATTTATATATATATTTATATATTATATGTACATGCATTATATATATCTGTACATGCATTATTTATATATATATTATCTGTACATGCATTATATATATATCTGTACATGCATTATATATATATATATCTGTACACGCATTATATATATCTGTACATGCATTATATATATCTGTACATGCATTATATATATATATAATATATCTGTACATGCATTATTTATATATATATATTATCTGTACATGCATTATTTATATATATATTTATATATTATATGTACATGCATTATTTATATATATATATATATATATTATCTGTACATGCATTATTTATATATATATTTATATATTATCTGTACATGCATTATTTATATATATATATATATATATATATATATATATATATATATATATATTATCTGTACATGCATTATTTATATATATATATATTATCTGTACATGCATTATTTATATATATATATATATTATCTGTACATGCATTATTTATATATATATATATATTATCTGTACATGCATTATTTATATATATATTTATATATGTACATGCATTATTTATATATATATATATATATATTATCTGTACATGCATTATTTATATATATATTTATATATTATCTGTACATGCATTATTTATATATATATTTATATATTATCTGTACATGCATTATTTATATATATATATATATATATATATATTATCTGTACATGCATTATTTATATATATATTTATATATTATCTGTACATGCATTATTTATATATATATATTATCTGTACATGCATTATATATATATATATTATCTGTACATGCATTATTTATATATATATTATCTGTACATGCATTATATATATATATATATTATCTGTACATGCATTATTTATATATATATTATCTGTACATGCATTATATATATCTGTACATGCATTATATATATATATATTATCTGTACATGCATTATATATATATATATATATATATATATATATATATATATATATATATATATATATTATCTGTACATGCATTATATATATATATATATATATATATATATATATATATATTATCTGTAGACGCATTATAGATTTACGTTTTTAAATGTCTGGAAATGGATTTCGGATATCAATAAATTAAGTATAATTAAAAATATCTTAAAAAGTTTCTTATTAGTTACGATAACATTCCAGATACCTAAAATGAATATTGCCGCTAGAGTAAACCAAATGACTATTTTTACAATAAGAAGCACATCGCTGATACGTGAAGTTGGAATTTAAACAAGAAATGAATTCTAGATATCTGTAAGTGTGTTTTGAACAGGAGTGAATGACGGATCATTGTGAAAATGCAGACGCAGACAGAAACGTGTGGCTTTTACTAGTTTAAATGACATTTATTATATCAAGAATGGGTATTCCCACCAGTAATGATGTTATTTTTAAGAATTAACGGCATTATTAGTGCAAACCTATTGACTGATTTCAAGAATTGGCACTTCCACTTGTACTAATGCCATTGCTGATATCAAGAACTACATTTTTACAAGTGTAAACTGAATTATGGATGTCTATAATCCCTGTCCTGCGTTAAATGTAAAAAATGGGGACGTTAACTGTAAACACAATTTACATGCCAGCGCAAAGTTCAAGTGGGCACGTTTGGGAGTGTTGGCGCTAGCTGTGGGTGTATTAAATGCCAATGAAGTGCTGCAAAGAGCAATTTGCTATTTTCCTGAGAAATTGGTCATTGCACTAAATTGTTTCAGAACCGCGTCTGTTTTCAGCACAAAGTCTAAACTCAGTTCCTGCATTTGCAGTTTGGAGATTCCACCAGCAGGTGGGGATAAAGTTCATGCCCAAACTCTGAACATCACTGACGATTACTGTTTTTTGTTGCATTTATGAAACGAAAATGTATGAGATTTGTGGTAAACTATCTATAAGTTCTGGTTAATTCTTCAGCTGTAATTATTATGTTTCTACTTATTTAATTGTATTTATGATCTAATTTGTATATTTTTCCACCTGTTGTCATAGTGATTTTTAAGTCACTGGAAAAGACGCCGTTGGAAGATGGAGAGGATCAAATGTTTAGATTTGGTATATGATTATTTTGACAATTTCGTTATATTTTCGTTTCATTTGAGGTGTAATCTGAATTTAGAAATGTTTTTGGTTACGTTTATTTCATTAATTGTTCAAAATCAACCAGTAGAAGTGAAGAGCTCACCAATACAATCACTGTTAATACTAGCCATGATTTGATTGTCAGTAGATGAAAATGAATTTTCAGGGAGTATTGACGCTGACCATCACACCTGGAGTCAGGTCTCCTTAGCAACCAAATTGGCCCAGTTGCTAGGGAGGGTAGAGTCACATGGGGTAACCTCCTCGTGGACACTATAATGGGACTCCAGTCATGTCTCCTTAGCAACCAAATTGACCCGGTTGCTAGGGAGGGTAGAGTCACATGGGGTAACCTCCTCGTGGACACTATAATGGGACTCCAGTCAGGTCTCCTTAGCAACCAAATTGACCCGGTTGCTAGGGAGGGTAGAGTCACATGGGGTAACCTCCTCGTGGTCACTATAATGGGACTCCAGTCAGGTCTCCTTAGCAACCAAATTGACCCGGTTGCTAGGGAGGGTAGAGTCACATGGGGTAACCTCCTCGTGGTCACTATAATGGTACTCCAGTCAGGTCTCCTTAGCAACCAAATTGACCCGGTTGCTAGGGAGGGTAGAGTCACATGGGGTAACCTCCTCGTGGACACTATAATGGGACTCCAGTCAGGTCTCCTTAGCAACCAAATTGACCCGGTTGCTAGGGAGGGTAGAGTCACATGGGGTAACCTCCTCGTGGTCACTATAATGGGACTCCAGTCAGGTCTCCTTAGCAACCAAATTGACCCGGTTGCTAGGGAGGGTAGAGTCACATGGGGTAACCTCCTCGTGGTCACTATAATGGGACTCCAGTCAGGTCTCCTTAGCAACCAAATTGACCCGGTTGCTAGGGAGGGTAGAGTCACATGGGGTAACCTCCTCGTGGACACTATAATGGTACTCCAGTCAGGTCTCCTTAGCAACCAAATTGGCCCGGTTGCTAGGGAGGGTAGAGTCACATGGGGTAACCTCCTCGTGGACACTATAATGGTACTCCAGTCAGGTCTCCTTAGCAACCAAATTGGCCCAGTTGCTAGGGAGGGTAGAGTCACATGGGGTAACCTCCTCGTGGTCACTATAATGGGACTCCAGTCAGGTCTCCTTAGCAACCAAATTGGCCCGGTTGCTAGGGAGGGTAGAGTCACATGGGGTAACCTCCTCGTGGTCACTATAATGTGACTCCAGTCAGGTCTCCTTAGCAACCAAATTGGGCCAGTTGCTAGGGAGGGTAGAGTCACATGGGGTAACCTCCTTGTGGTCACTATAATGGTACTCCAGTCAGGTCTCCTTAGCAACCAAATTGGCCCGGTTGCTAGGGAGGGTAGAGTCACATGGGGTAACCTCCTTGTGGTCACTATAATGGTACTCCAGTCAGGTCTCCTTAGCAACCAAATTGGCCCGGTTGCTAGGGAGGGTAGAGTCACATGGGGTAACCTCCTTGTGGTCACTATAATGGTACT
>JAVLUX010000246.1:697500-702500 GCA_032164185.1 Moxostoma hubbsi
TGCTGCGCTATGTCTCCTAGCAACCCTACTGATAAACAATGCTGCAGCTCTGTCTCCTAGCAACCCTACTGATAAAAAATGCTGCAGCTCTATGTCTCCTAGCAACCCTACTGATAAAAAATGCTGCTGTGCTATGTCTCCTAGCAACCCAACCGATAAACAATGATAAACAATGCTGTAGCGCTATGTCTCCTAGCAACCCAACTGATAAACAATGCTGCTGCGCTATGTCTCCTAGCAACCCTACTGATAAAAAATGCTGCAGCTCTATGTCTCCTAGCAACCCTACTGATAAAAAATGCTGCTGCGCTATGTCTCCTAGCAACCCAACCGATAAACAATGATAAACAATGCTGCAGCGCTATGTCTCCTAGCAACCCAACTGATAAACAATGCTGCTGCGCTATGTCTCCTAGCAACCCAACCGATAAACAATGATAAACAATGCTGCTGCGCTATGTCTCCAAGCAACCCAACTGATAAACAATGCTGCAGCGCTGTCTCCTAGCAACCCAACCGATAAACAATGCTGCAGCGCTGTCTCCTAGCAACCCAACCGATAAACAATGCTGCAGCGCTATGTCTCCCAGCAACCCAACTGATAAACAATACTGCAGCGCTGTCTCCTAGCAACCCAACCGATAAACAATGCTGCAGCGCTATATCTCCCAGCAACCCAACCGATAAACAATGCTGCAGCGCTGTCTCCTAGCAACCCAACTGATAAACAATGCTGCTGCGCTATGTCTCCTAGCAACCCTACTGATAAAAAATGCTGCAGCTCTATGTCTCCTAGCAACCCTACTGATAAAAAATGCTGCTGCGCTGTCTCCTAGCAACCCAACCGATAAACAGTGATAAACAGTGCTGCAGCGCTATGTCTCCTAGCAACCCAACTGATAAACAATGCTGCTGCGCTATGTCTCCTAGCAACCCAACCGATAAACAATGATAAACAATGCTGCTGCGCTATGTCTCCTAGCAACCCAACCGATAAACAATGCTGCAGCGCTGTCTCCTAGCAACCCAAACGATAAACAATGCTGCAGCGCTGTCTCCTAGCAACCCAACCGATAAACAATGCTGCAGCGCTGTCTCCTAGCAACCCAACCGATAAACAATGCTGCAGCGCTGTCTCCTAGCAACCCAACCGATAAACAATACTGCAGCGCTGTCTCCTAGCAACCCAACCGATAAACAATGCTGCAGCGCTATATCTCCCAGCAACCCAACCGATAAACAATGCTGCAGCGCTGTCTCCTAGCAACCCAACCGATAAACAATACTGCAGCGCTGTCTCCTAGCAACCCAACCGATAAACAATACTGCAGCGCTGTCTCCTAGCAACCCAACCGATAAACAATACTGCAGCGCTGTCTCCTAGCAACCCAACCGATAAACAATACTGCAGCGCTATGTCTCCAAAAATCACTAAAAATGTACTTGATGTGAAAATCAGTCCTCCTTTCCTGTTTAATATATTAAGCAATCACACGATCATGCAGAACATCTCAATAGTGACTCGTCAGACAGCTTGATCTTTCGCTCTTGAATTATGTACATCACTTAAGCGTGATTGCGTCACTCAAGGCCAGCTAGAAGGCTTCAACCGGGACATATCCTAAAGATCACACCCACCAAGAATAAATAAATCAATCTGATTGGCTGATGAATGTGACCAGGGCTTGACTGGTAATCTGGCATACCGCGCATCCCGGTGGGCCGACGCACTTTGGGGCCGATCAGGGGTGGACCGGCCATCAGGATAACCGAGCGGGCCAGTGGGTCAGCCGCGAAGTTGGGCCGAACGGGCCGTGATAAGCTAATATGAGCCGCCACGTTATGCGGAATGAACCAGAAAACGGCGCCGTGATTTGCAGAAAAGGACAGCGACATGTTCACATTGTAACCCACACATCACAAGTGCGGGTTACATTCTCAACGTTGCCACAAGGGGCGCTAAATAACTTTGTTTTTATAGCAGCTTTTAGCAACTTCTCACAAAGTGCTTCAGTAAAACAACACATTCACATGCAGCAGTAACAAAAACAAGTCTATACAAATGAGTTTTTAAACGACACTTAAAAAGAGACAGATTCACAGATCTAATGTCCCGGGACAGGCTGTTACATAATCGTGGGGCGTTCACTACAAACACTGTCACTTTTTGCATTGGGATCTTGGAACATCCAACAGTTCAAGACAAGAAGATCTAAGAGGTTTCGCAAGGTCTTAAAAGTTCTGCAAAATATTCTGGCGTCAAACCATGTTATTTACATTTATGCATTTGGCAGATGCTTTTATCCAAAGTGACTTACAGAGCACTTATTACAGGGACAATCCCACCGGAGCAACCTGGAGTTAAGTGCCTTACTCAAGGACACAATGGTGGTGACTGTGGGGATCGAACCAGCAACCTCCTGATTACCAGTTATGTGCTTTAGCCCACTACACCACCACCAAAGAGACTTACAGTGCACTTATTACAGGGACAATCCCCCCCGGAGCAACCTGGAGTTAAGTGCCTTACTCAAGGACACAATGGTGGTGACTGTGGGGATCAAACCAGTGACCTTCTGATGACCAGTTATGTGCTTTAGCCCACTACGCCACCACCACCTTCTTATACTTTATATGTAATTAATAGAATCTTAAAAGCAACCCTAAAATGAATTGGTAACCAGTGCAAAGAAGCTACAACTGGAGTATTATGATTTGATGACCTATGACCCCATCACCTGATCAGACCCATTGTGACCCTTGGTCAGAGTCTGTGAGAGAGATTAAAATGCTGTTGGAGCACCAGTGACTTTGGGTCCCCGTCACAGTCTGAGTGAGAGAAAGCGAGGGAATAGAGGGCATCTGGGAACGGGTAAAGGGGGCATAACTGCAGAACTAATGCAGTGGAATGTGGGGAATTTGACAGGGGCTTTGTATGGAGGTGCGTGTTTGTTAACGTGTTTGCGTGCATTGTGATGAGATTGGTGTGGAAGGACAGAAGAATGAGAATGAACGAGCCATGATGTCACTTAAAACAACAGCGAGACAGACACGGGCAATGGCAATATAATCAAACGGACAAATCGATGGACGCAAACCATTCGTTGAACTGAGCTTATGCCGGACCGACCCAAATATAAATAATAATTACATCATAAATGAATAACCACTTGCTTGATCTAAACTAAATAGGTGTAATTTTAAAGATTGTAATCTGGACTTTATAATGCATATAACTGATCCGACCAATTATTAAATAACACTTTTTAATTTGCTGACGAATTCGACCCGTTTTATCTCTTTGTGATCACAAGAATGATATTCAGAGTTGGTAAAACCATATTAAAGATGAGATGGTCATGTGTTATGTATCGTTGCAAAGGTCACGATTAGTAAAATGCAATGAGTGAATCTGTTTTATTCAGAGGTCAAACTGCAGTGAGTATTAGTGCATGTAATTTCCATTGACACACATAAATATCATCAACAGAAGTGGCTTTTTGTCATGTTTTTCCCTAATACTTCCTGAAACATACATATAATGTAGACAATGACATATCGTAACTTACAGCAGACGATCCTGATTCAAACGAGTCCAAACGCGACATAATATGACGAGGAGATGTTGAAGTATTCCTCAAAGAGTGAACATGGAGAGATGATGCACAAGAGGGCGCTCAACTCGCATCATGTGAGAGTGTGTGTGCGCACGTGTTTGTGTGCATGTGTGGTGTGTGTGTGTGTACGAGAGTGTGAGTGTGTTTGTGGTGTGCGTGTTTGTGTGTGTGTATGTGCACGTGTGTGTGTGCACGTGTGTGTGTAGTGTGTGTGTGCGAGTGTGTGTGTGCACGTGTTTGTGTTTTGTGTGTGTGTGTGTTGCGTGCGTGCGTGTGTGTGTGTGCACGTGTTTGTGTATTGTGTGTGTGAGTGTGTCTGTGTGCACGTGTTTGTGTCCTTGCGTGACCCCTCACATTTGATTATTTGATGTAGATAGTTTTGTTTCTTCTTATTTATACATTTGATGTAGTTTAATGAATGTATATCGCATTAATTCAGTGTCTTGATGAGATTTAAGTCATCATGTGGCGTTTTGTGCTAAGTTGGTCTGGCAGGACTGGTAATCTGGCATACCGGGCATTTTCCCGGTGGGCCGACGCACTTTGGGGCTGATCAGGGGCGGACTGGCCATCGGGAGAACCGAACGGGCCGGTGGGTCGGCCGTGAAATGGACCGGCGCGTTATGCATAACGGACCACAAAACAGCGCCACGATATGCAGAAAAGGACAGCGAACACCCCCACAACCCCCATTTTTGGGCCAGTTGCTATGAAAAATCCCGGGCCGATTTCTCTTCCCAGTCCAGCCCTGCGTTGGTATATTAACATTATATCATTTAATGGTAAATATGGTTGTGAGCTGTAAAATATACAGGCACTGAAGTTACATCCCATAATGCCTGATATGTTGCTGTGTGTTTTTTATGGTAAACTTCTGGCAACCAAAGCTGCAAGTCACCTTAAAAAACAAGTGCACTGTAAGTTACTTTGGATAAAAGCGTCTGCCACATGCATAAATGTAAATGTTCTCTTCTCTCTCAGCATCTATAGACTGTGAGGTCCGCCAGTGGGGTCCCTGGTCTCCATGTTCGTCAGTCTGTGGAGCGGGGACTACAGAGCGAAGCCGTCAGGTAGCCACGCCCCCACGCAATGGAGGCACGCCCTGTCCCGATCTGAAACAGCGCAGAGGGTGTTTTGCCCACACGGAGACCTGCAGCGCAGCTAAAGGTAACACACGGTTACAAATCCATTGAGCAGCCCTGTTGTCTACTGCCTATATTGGCAACTACCCTCTAAGGGGCGTTCACACCAAACACATATTTGCATCTGTCTACACAGTTTTTCAATTGTTTCCTGTGTACAGTTGAAGTCATTAAAACACATTCAGGACATCTACTTTGAGCTTGACACGAGTCATTTTTCAACAATTGTGTACAGACCGAT
>JAVLUX010000246.1:707500-710000 GCA_032164185.1 Moxostoma hubbsi
TGGGTTTCCATCCGCGTATTTTTGGCATAGTTTGGGAAATCGCATCAAACCATGTGCTGGATGGAAACACCAAGATGTCAATTAAAATCTCCAGAATGTGCATTAAAAACGTACACACTCCCTTGAGGTGGGTACGTCATTTATTCGATAAGAAGACGCGCGCATGGACTACAACGGAAGCGCGTTTTCTGAGTATATTCCTGTAGAATTTATGAAGGAATATCGATTCTCATCAGGAAAAAAAAAGCCAAAAATCCCTTGTTATTAGTGATAGACCGATATATCACCCAGGCGATTAATCTGCCAATATTTGGCCATTTTGCCATTCTCGTCATCGTCTGATTGGCCGATTAACAGCAGTGTCAACTTTCCCGTGCGTCAGTGCCAAAATCTACCAACAGATTTGTCAGGTTTCAGTTTTCAAGCTTTTTCTTTCCCAGTTTATTGCGCACAGTACGTGTTTGTTTCGCTTTAGGAATTGTGTTTACATCTGGTTTGCGGTTGTTAAATTGCACCAATTATATCGGCCATCCTGCTCTCTAGATATCGGTATTGGCATCGGCCATTGCAAACCCCATAACAGCCGACCAAATGCATCACATCTGAAATGCGTCTCCGGTTATTTTGAAATGCCGAACACAAAGTCGGCTGCCTGTCATCAAAACTCTATTCTATTCTATTTAAGAATTCTATTTTTGCGCCAATTTGTCCAGAAAGACGACTTTTGTCCTCTCAGAACTTGGATGGAAGCGTAGCTAAATGCGGCATCAACAATCAAAGGCGCAGACTGTCCACGTGTCTTGTTAAACCAAACTGCGCGCGGACTGTCCGCGTGTACCGTGACGATGCCAAACTTTGCGTAACGTGCACTGTGACGCACCTAAGCATCATTCGGCCCCGCGACCAACAGCCAAATGAATTGCTTCAAGATTGCAATTTCTTTGTATTATTTTGCTTTTTAATAATATTCTTTCAGCAGCTTACGTTTGATTGACACTAACCCTGTATTGTATGACTTTGTTGGCTAACGTTATTTGGCAATGTTATTCTTTCCCCCATCGTTCATTAAATAAAATCATAAATACCTCTCGTCTTTTTCTCTGTGATTATTGAAACGTCCCGTCTTGTAAAGCAGGACAAGATGATGTTCACCGCACATGAGATGTTTTAGTGATCCAGTCATTGGCGTCACAAAGCCAAACCAGGTATTTAGCGTGCATGTGGTCATTAGAGATCAAAGAGTATGTCTTGCACGTATACACACACACACACAACCCTGTGCACACATACATGTACTGTATACATTGTGTGACTTTTTTAACATCCTCTCAACAGCACTTTTACCATTTACCATCATAATGCATTTACATAATGCATGTTAAACGCTGCTTGTTACTGTGATCGAATAGCCAAGTGGCATTTGTCTGACCTCTTGCACACTAGGCACTGCATGTGCTCACTACGGATAAGAGCTAATGTGCTAAGTGCTTGCTTAAAAGTGGTCTCAAGCCCAACTTCCCGTCTGCTCTGTAAATATATAGTAAAATGGCAAAATCTAACACAGTGACATCATCGATAAGATAACAGATGAGCACACGGATTAGCTCACCGCTGAGGTCATTGGTCATTTTGCCAAAGAGCGCGTTTAAGAACTCGCCGGTGGGATCTGAGGGTGAAGAGTAGGAGCTTGACATGATGTGTTCATCTGTGTGGCCTTTAGCATCTAACCCGCCATCATGAGAATGTTGCTTCTGTCGGTTAAAGTAAACTCCCATGTTACTAGTGCTATCTCATGTCTATCCTTAAGATTCAGTCATCATGTTATAGGCCTACAGATTTGAGTACATCCAGTTAAGGGGTGTTGGTACGGTCAACGCCTTATAAGTGAGCATGGTTGGTAACCGAGTAAGGAAACATGTCATCGTTGGCCATCTGCTTTATGTGGCATGACAGCAGTGGATTCTGGGATTAGGGCTTGAAAAGAGAGGCATTCCAGCCAGATATCACTAGCTAAACATGAAGGGAAAACTGTAAAACTTAGTGTACATGACCAGTGAAACTAAGCAGACGTATGTGTTATATCTGCAATGGTATTTGAACTTTTAAATAGACTTAAGGTATGAAAACTGGGCGTTAACACCTCATAGCCAGTGACAGATAAACAACGCTTTTATCCAAAGTGACTTACAGTGCACTTATTACAGGGACAATCCCCCCGGAGCAACCTGGAGTTAAGTGCCTTGCTCAAGGACACAACGGTGGTGATTGTGGGGATCGAACCAGCAACCTCCTGATGACCAGTTATGTGCTTTAGCCCACTACACCACCACCAAAGTGACTTACAGTGCACTTATTACAGGGACAATCCCACCCGGAGCAACCTGGAGTTAAGTGTCTTACTCAAGGACACAATGGTGGTGGCTGTGGGGATCGAACCAGCAACCTCCTGTTTACCAGTTATGTGCTTTAGCCCACTACGCCACTTCACCGCCTTTTCCCA
>JAVLUX010000246.1:1317500-1557500 GCA_032164185.1 Moxostoma hubbsi
GCGCGTACTGCCGTTCATTCAACAGGCGACTGTGGCACTGATGCGCGTACTGCCGTTCTTTCAACAGGCGACTATGGCACTGATGCGCGTACTGCCGTTCATTCAACAGGCGACTGAAGCACTGATGCGCGTACTGCCGTTCATTCAACAGGCGACTATGGCACTGATGCGCGTACTGCCGTTCATTAAACAGGCGACTACGGCACTGATGCTCGTACTGCCGTTCATTCAACAGGCGACTGTGGCACTGATGCGCGTACTGCCGTTCATTCAACAGGCGACTATGGCACTGATGTAAGTACTGCCGTTCATTCAACAGGCGACTGTGGCACTGATGTGCGTACTGCCGTTCATTGAACAGGCGACTGTGGCACTGATGCGCGTACTGCCGTTCATTCAACAGGTGACTGTGGCACTGATGCGCGTACTGCCGTTCATTCAACAGGCGACTATGGCACTGATGCACGTACTGCCGTTCATTAAACAGGCGACTACGGCACTGATGCTCGTACTGCCGTTCATTCAACAGGCGACTGTGGCACTGATGTGCGTACTGCCGTTCATTCAACAGGCGACTGTGGCACTGATGTGCGTACTGCCGTTCATTCAACAGGCGACTGTGGCTCTGATGCGCGTACAGCCGTTCATTCAACAGGCGACTGTGGCACTGATGCGCGTACTGCCGTTCATTCAACAGGCGACTGTGGCACTGATGCGCGTATTGCCGTTCATTCAACAGGCGACTACGGCACTGATGCTCGAACTGCCGTTCATTCAACAGGCGACTGTGGCAACGATGTGCGTACTGCCGTTCATTAAACAGGCGACTGTGGCACTGATGCTCGTACTGCCGTTCATTCAACAGGCGACTGTGGCACTGATGTGCGTACTGCCGTTCATTCAACAGGCGAATGTGGCACTGATGCGCGTACTGCCGTTCATTCAACAGGCGACTGTGGCACTGATGTGCGTACTGCCGTTCATTCAGTAGGCGACTGTGGCACTGATGTGCGTACTGCCGTTCATTCAACAGGCGACTGTGGCACTGATGCGCGTACTGCCGTTCATTCAACAGGCGACTGTGGCACTGATGCGCGTACTGCCGTTCATTCAACAGGCGACTATGGCACTGATGCGCGTACTGCCGTTCATTAAACAGGCGACTGTGGCACTGATGCGCGTACTGCCGTTCAATCAACAGGCGACTATGGCACTGATGCGCGTACTGCCGTTCATTAAACAGGCGACTACGGCACTGATGCTCGTACTGCCGTTCATTCAACAGGCGACTGTGGCACTGATGTGCGTACTGCCGATGTGCGTACTGCCGTTCATTCAACAGGCGACTGTGGCACTGATGCGCGTACTGCCGTTCATTCAACAGGCGACTACGGCACTGATGCTCGAACTGCCGTTCATTCAACAGGCGACTGTGGCAACGATGTGCGTACTGCCGTTCATTAAACAGGCGACTGTGGCACTGATGCTCGTACTGCCGTTCATTCAACAGGCGACTGTGGCACTGATGTGCGTACTGCCGTTCATTCAACAGGCGACTGTGGCACTGATGTGCGTACTGCCGTTCATTCAACAGGCGACTGTGGCACTGATGTGCGTACTGCCGTTCATTCAACAGGCGACTGTGGCACTGATGCGCGTACTGCCGTTCATTCAACAGGTGACTGTGGCACTGATGCGCGTACTGCCGTTCATTCAACAGGCGACTATGGCACTGATGCACGTACTGCCGTTCATTAAACAGGCGACTACGGCACTGATGCTCGTACTGCCGTTCATTCAACAGGCGACTGTGGCACTGATGTGCGTACTGCCGTTCATTCAACAGGCGACTGTGGCACTGATGTGCGTACTGCCGTTCATTCAACAGGCGAATGTGGCACTGATGCGCGTACTGCCGTTCATTCAACAGGCGACTGTGGCACTGATGTGCGTACTGCCGTTCATTCAGTAGGCGACTGTGGCACTGATGTGCGTACTGCCGTTCATTCAACAGGCGACTGTGGCACTGATGCGCGTACTGCCGTTCATTCAACAGGCGACTGTGGCACTGATGCGCGTACTGCCGTTCATTCAACAGGCGACTATGGCACTGATGCGCGTACTGCCGTTCATTAAACAGGCGACTGTGGCACTGATGCGCGTACTGCCGTTCAATCAACAGGCGACTATGGCACTGATGCGCGTACTGCCGTTCATTAAACAGGCGACTACGGCACTGATGCTCGTACTGCCGTTCATTCAACAGGCGACTGTGGCACTGATGTGCGTACTGCCGATGTGCGTACTGCCGTTCATTCAACAGGCGACTGTGGCACTGATGTGCGTACTGCCGTTCATTCAACAGGCGACTGTGGCACTGATGCGCGTACTGCCGTTCATTCAACAGGCGACTGTGCCACTGATGCGCGTACTGCCGTTCATTCAACAGGCGACTATGGCACTGATGCGGGTACTGCCGTTCATTAAAGAGGCGACTGTGGCACTGATGCGCGTACTGCCGTTCATTCAACAGGCGACTGTGGCACTGATGCTCGTACTGCCGTTCATTCAACAGGCGACTGTGGCACTGATGCGCGTACTGCCGTTCATTCAACAGGCGACTGTGGCACTGATGCGCGTACTGCCGTTCATTCAACAGGCGACTGTGGCACTGATGCGCGTACTGCCGTTCATTCAACAGGCGACTGTGGCACTGATGCGCGTACTGCCGTTCATTCAACAGGCGACTATGGCACTGATGTAAGTACTGCCGTTCATTCAACAGGCGACTGTGGCACTGAGGCGCGTACTGCCGTTCATTCAACAGGCGACTGTGGCACTGATGTGCGTACTGCCGTTCATTCAATAGGCGACTGTGGCACTGATGTGCGTACTGCTGTTCATTCAACAGGCGACTTTGGCACTGATGTGCGTACTGCCGTTCATTCAACAGGCGACTGTGGCACTGATGTGCGTACTGCCGTTCATTCAACAGGCGACTGTGGCACTGATGAGCGTACTGCCGTTCATTCAACAGGCGACTATGGCACTGATGCGCGTACTGCCGTTCATTAAACAGGCGACTACGGCACTGATGCTCGTACTGCCGTTCATTCAACAGGCGACTGTGGCACTTATGTGCGTACTGCCATTCATTCAACAGGCGACTATGGCACTGATGTAAGTACTGCCGTTCATTCAACAGGCGACTGTGGCACTGAGGCGCGTACTGCCGTTCATTCAACAGGCAACTGTGGCACTGATGTGCGTACTGCCGTTCATTCAACAGGCGACTGTGGCACTGATTTGCGTACTGCCGTTCATTCAACAGGCGACTGTGGCACTGATGTGCGTACTGCCGTTCATTCAACAGGCGACTGTGGCACTGATGCGCGTACTGCCGTTCATTCAACAGGCGACTGTGGCACTGATGCGCGTACTGCCGTTCATTCAACAGGCGACTATGGCACTGATGCGCGTACTGCCGTTCATTAAAGAGGCGACTGTGGCACTGATGAGCGTACTGCCGTTCATTCAACAGGCGACTGTGGCACTGATGCTCGTACTGCCGTTCATTCAACAGGCGACTGTGGGACTGATGTAAGTACAGCCGTTCATTCAACAGGCGACTGTGGCACTGATGCGCGTACTGCCATTCATTCAACAGGCGACTGTGGCACTGATGCGCGTACTGCCGTTCATTCAACAGGCGACTACGGCACTGATGCTCGAACTGCCGTTCATTCAACAGGCGACTGTGGCAACGATGTGCGTACTGCCGTTCATTAAACAGGCGACTGTGGCACTGATGCTCGTACTGCCGTTCATTCAACAGGCGATTGTGGCACTGATGTGCGTACTGCCGTTCATTCAACAGGCGACTGTGGCACTGATGTGCGTACTGCCGTTCATTCAGTAGGCGACTGTGGCACTGATGTGCGTACTGCCGTTCATTCAACAGGCGACTGTGGCACTGATGCGCGTACTGCCGTTCATTCAACAGGCGACTGTGGCACTGATGCGCGTACTGCCGTTCATTCAATAGGCGACTATGGCACTGATGCACGTACTGCCGTTCATTAAACAGGCGACTACGGCACTGATGCTCGTACTGCCGTTCATTCAACAGGCGACTGTGGCACTTATGTGCGTACTGCCGTTCATTCAACAGGCGACTGTGGCACTGATGCGCGTACTGCCATTCATTCAACAGGCGACTGTGGCACTGATGCGCGTACTGCCGTTCATTCAACAGGCGACTACGGCACTGATGCTCGAACTGCCGTTCATTCAACAGGCGACTGTGGCAACGATGTGCGTACTGCCGTTCATTAAACAGGCGACTGTGGCACTGATGCTCGTACTGCCGTTCATTCAACAGGCGACTGTGGCACTGATGTGCGTACTGCCGTTCATTCAACAGGCGACTGTGGCACTGATGTGCGTACTGCCGTTCATTCAGTAGGCGACTGTGGCACTGATGCGCGTACTGCCGTTCATTCAACAGGCGACTGTGGCACTGATGCGCGTACTGCCGTTCATTCAACAGGCGACTGTGGCACTGATGCGCGTACTGCCGTTCATTCAATAGGCGACTATGGCACTGATGCACGTACTGCCGTTCATTAAACAGGCGACTACGGCACTGATGCTCATACTGCCGTTCATTCAACAGGCGACTGTGGCACTTATGTGCGTACTGCCGTTCATTCAACAGGCGACTGTGGCACTGATGCGCGTACTGCCGTTCATTAAACAGGCGACTACGGCACTGATGCTCGTACTGCCGTTCATTCAACAGGCGACTGTGGCACTGATGTGCGTACTGCCGATGTGCGTACTGCCGTTCATTCAACAGGCGACTGTGGCACTGATGCGCGTACTGCCGTTCATTCAACAGGCGACTTTGGCACTGATGTGCGTACTGCCGTTCATTCAACAGGCGACTGTGGCACTGATGTGCGTACTGCCGTTCATTCAACAGGCGACTGTGGCACTGATGCGCGTACTGCCGTTCATTCAACAGGCGACTGTGGCACTGATGCGCGTACTGCCGTTCATTCAACAGGCGACTGTGGCACTGATGCGCGTACTGCCGTTCATTCAACAGGCGACTATGGCACTGATGCGCGTACTGCCGTTCATTAAAGAGGCGACTGTGGCACTGATGCGCGTACTGCCGTTCATTCAACAGGCGACTGTGGCACTGATGCTCGTACTGCCGTTCATTCAACAGGCGAATGTGGCACTGATGCGCGTACTGCCGTTCATTCAACAGGCGACTGTGGCACTGATGCGCGTACTGCCATTCATTCAACAGGCGACTGTGGCACTGATGTGCGTACTGCCGTTCATTCAACAGGCGACTATGGCACTGATGTAAGTACTGCCGTTCATTCAACAGGCGACTGTGGCACTGAGGCGCGTACTGCCATTCATTCAACAGGCGACTGTGGCACTGATGTGCGTACTGCCGTTCATTCAATAGGCGACTGTGGCACTGATGTGCGTACTGCCGTTCATTCAACAGGCGACTTTGGCACTGATGTGCGTACTGCCGTTCATTCAACAGGCGACTGTGGCACTGATGTGCGTACTGCCGTTCACGACTGTGGCACTGATGTGCGTACTGCCGTTCATTCAATAGGCGACTGTGGCACTGATTTGCGTACTGCCGTTCATTCAACAGGCGACTTTGGCACTGATGTGCGTACTGCCGTTCATTCAACAGGCGACTGTGGCACTGATGTGCGTACTGCCGTTCATTCAACAGGCGACTGTGGCACTGATGCGCGTACTGCCGTTCTTTCAACAGGCGACTGTGGCACTGATGCGCGTACTGCCGTTCATTCAACAGGCGACTTTGGCACTGATGCGCGTACTGCCGTTCATTCAACAGGCGACTGTGGCACTGATGCGCGTACTGCCGTTCATTCAACAGGCGACTGTGGCACTGATGCAACAGGCGACTGTGGCACTGATGCGCGTACTGCCGTTCATTCAACAGGCGACTACGGCACTGATGCTCGAACTGCCGTTCATTCAACAGGCGCCAAATATTTTAAATTTTTTAACTCCATCCATTCCTTTTCGTCCCGCAGCTCGCTAACAGTGTAGTCTGTGGAGCATTCTTCGCAATTATGTGATCACGTGCATTTTTATGCTTGTTACTGTCACCGTGTTTTCTAACAGTCTCTTTTTTGAAATTGTTAGTTCCTGCAATGAACTCCGTTTTCCCCGCTATTTCTTTGATATAAACTTTTTTTATGTATCTCGGGAAATGTAATGCAAATTTTAAAATCAAAGGGAGTAAACTTTTACTGTCGCCAGTGGCGACCTTGACAGAAATTACACTCACAAATAAATTTATTTGGTCACAAATGTGACCATTTTGAGTCGCAGTTTGGAGCCCTGCACAAGGATGATGATTTATCGACTTTATAGACATTACATTTTTATCGTCTGTTAATGCTGAACTTCTGTAAAGCTGCTTTGAAACGATGTGTGTTGTGAAAGGCGCTATACAAATAAAATTGACTTGACTTGACTTGACATGCTCGTACTGCCGTTCATTCAACAGGCGACTATGGCACTGATGCGCGTACTGCCGTTCATTAAACAGGCGACTACGGCACTGATGCTCGTACTGCCGTTCATTCAACAGGCGACTGTGGCACTGATGTGCGTACTGCCGTTCATTCAACAGGCGACTATGGCACTGATGTAAGTACTGCCGTTCATTCAACAGGCGACTGTGGCACTGATGTGCGTACTGCCGTTCATTCAACAGGCGACTGTGGCACTGATGCGCGTACTGCCGTTCTTTCAACAGGCGACTGTGGCACTGATGCGCGTACTGCCGTTCATTCAACAGGCGACTTTGGCACTGATGCGCGTACTGCCGTTCATTCAACAGGCGACTGTGGCACTGATGCGCGTACTGCCGTTCATTCAACAGGCGACTGTGGCACTGATGCTCGTACTGCCGTTCATTCAACAGGCGACTATGGCACTGATGCGCGTACTGCCGTTCATTAAACAGGCGACTACGGCACTGATGCTCGTACTGCCGTTCATTCAACAGGCAACTGTGGCACTGATGTGCGTACTGCCGTTCATTCAACAGGCGACTATGGCACTGATGTAAGTACTGCCGTTCATTCAACAGGCGACTGTGGCACTGATGCGCATTCTGCCATTCATTCAACAGGCGACTGTGGCACTGATGCGCGTACTGCCGTTCATTCAACAGGCGACTACGGCACTGATGCTCGAACTGCCGTTCATTCAACAGGCGACTGTGGCAACGATGTGCGTACTGCCGTTCATTAAACAGGCGACTGTGGCACTGATGCTCGTACTGCCGTTCATTCAACAGGCGACTGTGGCACTGATGTGCGTACTGCCGTTCATTCAACAAGCGACTGTGGCACTGATGTGCGTACTGCCGTTCATTCAGTAGGCAACTGTGGCACTGATGTGAATACTGCCGTTCATTCAACAGGCGACTGTGGCACTGATGCGCGTACTGCCGTTCATTCAACAGGCGACTGTGGCACTGATGCGCATACTGCCGTTCATTCAACAGGCGACTGTGGCACTGATGTGCGTACTGCCGTTCATTCAACAGGCGACTGTGGCACTGATGTGCGTACTGCCGTTCATTCAACAGGCGAATGTGGCACTGATGCGCGTACTGCCGTTCATTCAACAGGCGACTGTGGCACTGATGTGCGTACTGCCGTTCATTCAGTAGGCGACTGTGGCACTGATGTGCGTACTGCCGTTCATTCAACAGGCGACTGTGGCACTGATGCGCGTACTGCCGTTCATTCAACAGGCGACTGTGGCACTGATGCGCGTACTGCCGTTCATTCAACAGGCGACTATGGCACTGATGTGCGTACTGCCGTTCATTCAACAGGCGACTGTGGCACTGATGTGCGTACTGCCGATGTGCGTACTGCCGTTCATTCAACAGGCGAATGTGGCACTGATGCGCGTACTGCCGTTCATTCAACAGGCGACTGTGGCACTGATGTGCGTACTGCCGTTCATTCAGTAGGCGACTGTGGCACTGATGTGCGTACTGCCGTTCATTCAACAGGCGACTGTGGCACTGATGCGCGTACTGCCGTTCATTCAACAGGCGACTGTGGCACTGATGCGCGTACTGCCGTTCATTCAACAGGCGACTATGGCACTGATGCACGTACTGCCGTTCATTAAACAGGCGACTACGGCACTGATGCTCGTACTGCCGTTCATTCAACAGGCGACTGTGGCACTGATGTGCGTACTGCCGTTCATTCAACAGGCGACTTTGGCACTGATTTGCGTATTGCCGTTCATTCAACAGGCGACTTTGGCACTGATGTGCGTACTGCCGTTCATTCAACAGGCGACTGTGGCACTGATGTGCGTACTGCCGTTCATTCAACAGGCGACTGTGGCACTGATGCGCGTACTGCCGTTCTTTCAACAGGCGACTGTGGCACTGATGCGCGTACTGCCGTTCATTCAACAGGCGACTGTGGCACTGATGCTCGTACTGCCGTTCATTCAACAGGCGACTATGGCACTGATGCGCGTACTGCCGCTCATTAAACAGGCGACTACGGCACTGATGCTCGTACTGCCGTTCATTCAACAGGCGACTGTGGCACTGATGTGCGTACTGCCGTTCATTCAACAGGCGACTATGGCACTGATGTAAGTACTGCCGTTCATTCAACAGGCGACTGTGGCACTGATGCGCGTTCTGCCATTCATTCAACAGGCGACTGTGGCACTGATGCGCGTACTGCCGTTCATTCAACAGGCGACTACGGCACTGATGCTCGAACTGCCGTTCATTCAACAGGCGACTGTGGCAACGATGTGCGTACTGCCGTTCATTAAACAGGCGACTGTGGCACTGATGCTCGTACTGCCGTTCATTCAACAGGCGACTGTGGCACTGATGTGCGTACTGCCGTTCATTCAACAGGCGACTGTGGCACTGATGTGCGTACTGCCGTTCATTCAGTAGGCGACTGTGGCACTGATGTGCGTACTGCCGTTCATTCAACAGGCGACTGTGGCACTGATGCGCGTACTGCCGTTCATTCAACAGGCGACTGTGGCACTGATGCGCATACTGCCGTTCATTCAACAGGCGACTGTGGCACTGATGTGCGTACTGCCGTTCATTCAACAGGCGACTGTGGCACTGATGTGCGTACTGCCGTTCATTCAACAGGCGAATGTTGCACTGATGCGCGTACTGCCGTTCATTCAACAGGCGACTGTGGCACTGATGTGCGTACTGCCGTTCATTCAGTAGGCGACTGTGGCACTGATGTGCGTACTTCCGTTCATTCAACAGGCGACTGTGGCACTGATGCGCGTACTGCCGTTCATTCAACAGGCGACTGTGGCACTGATGCGCGTACTGCCGTTCATTCAACAGGCGACTATGGCACTGATGCGCGTACTGCCGTTCATTAAACAGGCGACTACGGCACTGATGCTCGTACTGCCGTTCATTCAACAGGCGACTGTGGCACTGATGTGCGTACTGCCGATGTGCGTACTGCCGTTCATTCAACAGGCGACTGTGGCACTGATGCGCGTACTGCCGTTCATTCAACAGGCGACTTTGGCACTGATGTGCGTACTGCCGTTCATTCAACAGGCGACTGTGGCACTGATGCGCGTACTGCCGTTCATTCAACAGGCGACTGTGGCACTGATGCGCGTACTGCCGTTCATTCAACAGGCGACTGTGGCACTGATGTGCGTACTGCCGTTCATTCAACAGGCGACTATGGCACTGATGTAAGTACTGCCGTTCATTCAACAGGCGACTGTGGCACTGATGCGCGTTCTGCCATTCATTCAACAGGCGACTGTGGCACTGATGCGCGTACTGCCGTTCATTCAACAGGCGACTACGGCACTGATGCTCGAACTGCCGTTCATTCAACAGGCGACTGTGGCAACGATGTGCGTACTGCCGTTCATTAAACAGGCGACTGTGGCACTGATGCTCGTACTGCCGTTCATTCAACAGGCGACTGTGGCACTGATGTGCGTACTGCCGTTCATTCAACAGGCGACTGTGGCACTGATGTGCGTACTGCCGTTCATTCAGTAGGCGACTGTGGCACTGATGTGCGTACTGCCGTTCATTCAACAGGCGACTGTGGCACTGATGCGCGTACTGCCGTTCATTCAACAGGCGACTGTGGCACTGATGCGCATACTGCCGTTCATTCAACAGGCGACTGTGGCACTGATGTGCGTACTGCCGTTCATTCAACAGGCGACTGTGGCACTGATGTGCGTACTGCCGTTCATTCAACAGGCGAATGTTGCACTGATGCGCGTACTGCCATCCATTCAACAGGCGACTGTGGCACTGATGTGCGTACTGCCGTTCATTCAGTAGGCGACTGTTGCACTGATGTGCGTACTGCCGTATATTCAACAGGCGACTGTGGCACTGATGCGCGTACTGCCGTTCATTCAACAGGCGACTGTGGCACTGATGCGCGTACTGCCGTTCATTCAACAGGCGACTATGGCACTGATGCGCGTACTGCCGTTCATTAAACAGGCGACTACGGCACTGATGCTCGTACTGCCGTTCATTCAACAGGCGACTGTGGCACTGATGTGCGTACTGCCGATGTGCGTACTGCCGTTCATTCAACAGGCGACTGTGGCACTGATGCGCGTACTGCCGTTCATTCAACAGGCGACTTTGGCACTGATGTGCGTACTGCCGTTCATTCAACAGGCGACTGTGGCACTGATGCGCGTACTGCCGTTCATTCAACAGGCGACTGTGGCACTGATGCGCGTACTGCCGTTCATTCAACAGGCGACTGTGGCACTGATGCGCGTACTGCCGTTCATTAAAGAGGCGACTGTGGCACTGATGCGCGTACTGCCGTTCATTCAACAGGCGACTGTGGCACTGATGCTCGTACTGCCGTTCATTCAACAGGCGACTATGGCACTGATGTAAGTACTGCCGTTCATTCAACAGGCGACTGTGGCACTGAGGCGCGTACTGCCGTTCATTCAACAGGCGACTGTGGCACTGATGTGCGTACTGCCGTTCATTAAATAGGCGACTGTGGCACTGATTTGCGTACTGCCGTTCATTCAATAGGCGACTTTGGCACTGATGTGCGTACTGCCGTTCATTCAACAGGCGACTGTGGCACTGATGAGCGTACTGCCGTTCATTCAACAGGCGACTGTGGCACTGATGCGCGTACTGTCGTTCATTCAACAGGCGACTGTGGCACTGATGCGCGTACTGCCGTTCATTCAACAGGCGACTATGGCACTGATGCGCGTACTGCCGTTCATTAAAGAGGCGACTGTGGCACTGAAGCGCGTACTGCCGTTCATTCAACAGGCGACTGTGGCACTGATGCTCGTACTGCCGTTCATTCAACAGGCGACTGTGGCACTGATGCGCGTACTGCCGTTCATTCAACAGGCGACTGTGGCACTGATGCGCGTACTGCCGTTCATTCAACAGGCGACTGTGGCACTGATGCGCGTACTGCCGTTCATTCAACAGGCGACTGTGGCACTGATGTGCGTACTGCCGTTCATTCAACAGGCGACTATGGCACTGATGTAAGTACTGCCGTTCATTCAACAGGCGACTGTGGCACTGATGCGCGTTCTGCCATTCATTCAACAGGCGACTGTGGCACTGATGCGCGTACTGCCGTTCATTCAACAGGCGACTGTGGCACTGATGTGCGTACTGCCGTTCATTCAGTAGGCGACTGTGGCACTGATGTGCGTACTGCCGTTCATTCAACAGGCGACTGTGGCACTGATGCGCGTACTGCCGTTCATTCAACAGGCGACTGTGGCACTGATGCGCATACTGCCGTTCATTCAACAGGCGACTGTGGCACTGATGTGCGTACTGCCGTTCATTCAACAGGCGACTGTGGCACTGATGTGCGTACTGCCGTTCATTCAACAGGCGAATGTTGCACTGATGCGCGTACTGCCATCCATTCAACAGGCGACTGTGGCACTGATGTGCGTACTGCCGTTCATTCAGTAGGCGACTGTGGCACTGATGTGCGTACTGCCGTATATTCAACAGGCGACTGTGGCACTGATGCGCGTACTGCCGTTCATTCAACAGGCGACTGTGGCACTGATGCGCGTACTGCCGTTCATTCAACAGGCGACTATGGCACTGATGCGCGTACTGCCGTTCATTAAACAGGCGACTACGGCACTGATGCTCGTACTGCCGTTCATTCAACAGGCGACTGTGGCACTGATGTGCGTACTGCCGATGTGCGTACTGCCGTTCATTCAACAGGCGACTGTGGCACTGATGCGCGTACTGCCGTTCATTCAACAGGCGACTTTGGCACAGATGTGCGTACTGCCGTTCATTCAACAGGCGACTGTGGCACTGATGCGCGTACTGCCGTTCATTCAACAGGCGACTGTGGCACTGATGCGCGTACTGCCGTTCATTCAACAGGCGACTGTGGCACTGATGCGCGTACTGCCGTTCATTAAAGAGGCGACTGTGGCACTGATGCGCGTACTGCCGTTCATTCAACAGGCGACTGTGGCACTGATGCTCGTACTGCCGTTCATTCAACAGGCGACTATGGCACTGATGTAAGTACTGCCGTTCATTCAACAGGCGACTGTGGCACTGAGGCGCGTACTGCCGTTCATTCAACAGGCGACTGTGGCACTGATGTGCGTACTGCCGTTCATTCAATAGGCGACTGTGGCACTGATTTGCGTACTGCCGTTCATTCAATAGGCGACTTTGGCACTGATGTGCGTACTGCCGTTCATTCAACAGGCGACTGTGGCACTGATGAGCGTACTGCCGTTCATTCAACAGGCGACTGTGGCACTGATGCGCGTACTGTCGTTCATTCAACAGGCGACTGTGGCACTGATGCGCGTACTGCCGTTCATTCAACAGGCGACTATGGCACTGATGCGCGTACTGCCGTTCATTAAAGAGGCGACTGTGGCACTGAAGCGCGTACTGCCGTTCATTCAACAGGCGACTGTGGCACTGATGCTCGTACTGCCGTTCATTCAACAGGCGACTGTGGCACTGATGCGCGTACTGCCGTTCATTCAACAGGCGACTGTGGCACTGATGCGCGTACTGCCGTTCATTCAACAGGCGACTGTGGCACTGATGCGCGTACTGCCGTTCATTCAACAGGCGACTGTGGCACTGATGTGCGTACTGCCGTTCATTCAACAGGCGACTATGGCACTGATGTAAGTACTGCCGTTCATTCAACAGGCGACTGTGGCACTGATGCGCGTTCTGCCATTCATTCAACAGGCGACTGTGGCACTGATGCGCGTACTGCCGTTCATTCAACAGGCGACTACGGCACTGATGCTCGAACTGCCGTTCATTCAACAGGCGACTGTGGCAACGATGTGCGTACTGCCGTTCATTAAACAGGCGACTGTGGCACTGATGCTCGTACTGCCGTTCATTCAACAGGCGACTGTGGCACTGATGTGCGTACTGCCGTTCATTCAACAGGCGACTGTGGCACTGATGTGCGTACTGCCGTTCATTCAGTAGGCGACTGTGGCACTGATGTGCGTACTGCCGTTCATTCAACAGGCGACTGTGGCACTGATGCGCGTACTGCCGTTCATTCAACAGGCGACTGTGGCACTGATGCGCATACTGCCGTTCATTCAACAGGCGACTGTGGCACTGATGTGCGTACTGCCGTTCATTCAACAGGCGACTGTGGCACTGATGTGCGTACTGCCGTTCATTCAACAGGCGAATGTTGCACTGATGCGCGTACTGCCATCCATTCAACAGGCGACTGTGGCACTGATGTGCGTACTGCCGTTCATTCAGTAGGCGACTGTGGCACTGATGTGCGTACTGCCGTTCATTCAACAGGCGACTGTGGCACTGATGCGCGTACTGCCGTTCATTCAACAGGCGACTGTGGCACTGATGCGCGTACTGCCGTTCATTCAACAGGCGACTATGGCACTGATGCGCGTACTGCCGTTCATTAAACAGGCGACTACGGCACTGATGCTCGTACTGCCGTTCATTCAACAGGCGACTGTGGCACTGATGCGCGTACTGCCGTTCATTCAACAGGCGACTATGGCACTGATGCGCGTACTGCCGTTCATTAAAGAGGCGACTGTGGCACTGAAGCGCGTACTGCCGTTCATTCAACAGGCGACTGTGGCACTGATGCTCGTACTGCCGTTCATTCAACAGGCGACTGTGGCACTGATGCGCGTACTGCCGTTCATTCAACAGGCGACTGTGGCACTGATGCGCGTACTGCCGTTCATTCAACAGGCGACTGTGGCACTGATGCGCGTACTGCCGTTCATTCAACAGGCGACTGTGGCACTGATGTGCGTACTGCCGTTCATTCAACAGGCGACTATGGCACTGATGTAAGTACTGCCGTTCATTCAACAGGCGACTGTGGCACTGATGCGCGTTCTGCCATTCATTCAACAGGCGACTGTGGCACTGATGCGCGTACTGCCGTTCATTCAACAGGCGACTACGGCACTGATGCTCGAACTGCCGTTCATTCAACAGGCGACTGTGGCAACGATGTGCGTACTGCCGTTCATTAAACAGGCGACTGTGGCACTGATGCTCGTACTGCCGTTCATTCAACAGGCGACTGTGGCACTGATGTGCGTACTGCCGTTCATTCAACAGGCGACTGTGGCACTGATGTGCGTACTGCCGTTCATTCAGTAGGCGACTGTGGCACTGATGTGCGTACTGCCGTTCATTCAACAGGCGACTGTGGCACTGATGCGCGTACTGCCGTTCATTCAACAGGCGACTGTGGCACTGATGCGCATACTGCCGTTCATTCAACAGGCGACTGTGGCACTGATGTGCGTACTGCCGTTCATTCAACAGGCGACTGTGGCACTGATGTGCGTACTGCCGTTCATTCAACAGGCGAATGTTGCACTGATGCGCGTACTGCCATCCATTCAACAGGCGACTGTGGCACTGATGTGCGTACTGCCGTTCATTCAGTAGGCGACTGTGGCACTGATGTGCATACTGCCGTTCATTCAACAGGCGACTGTGGCACTGATGCGCGTACTGCCGTTCATTCAACAGGCGACTGTGGCACTGATGCGCGTACTGCCGTTCATTCAACAGGCGACTATGGGACTGATGCGCGTACTGCCGTTCATTAAACAGGCGACTACGGCACTGATGCTCGTACTGCCGTTCATTCAACAGGCGACTGTGGCACTGATGTGCGTACTGCCGATGTGCGTACTGCCGTTCATTCAACAGGCGACTGTGGCACTGATGCGCGTACTGCCGTTCATTCAACAGGCGACTTTGGCACTGATGTGCGTACTGCCGTTCATTCAACAGGCGACTGTGGCACTGATGCGCGTACTGCCGTTCATTCAACAGGCGACTGTGGCACTGATGCGCGTACTGCCGTTCATTCAACAGGCGACTGTGGCACTGATGCGCGTACTGCCGTTCATTAAAGAGGCGACTGTGGCACTGATGCGCGTACTGCCGTTCATTCAACAGGCGACTGTGGCACTGATGCTCGTACTGCCGTTCATTCAACAGGCGACTATGGCACTGATGTAAGTACTGCCGTTCATTCAACAGGCGACTGTGGCACTGAGGCGCGTACTGCCGTTCATTCAACAGGCGACTGTGGCACTGATGTGCGTACTGCCGTTCATTCAATAGGCGACTGTGGCACTGATTTGCGTACTGCCGTTCATTCAATAGGCGACTTTGGCACTGATGTGCGTACTGCCGTTCATTCAACAGGCGACTGTGGCACTGATGAGCGTACTGCCGTTCATTCAACAGGCGACTGTGGCACTGATGCGCGTACTGCCGTTCATTCAACAGGCGACTGTGGCACTGATGCGCGTACTGCCGTTCATTCAACAGGCGACTATGGCACTGATGCGCGTACTGCCGTTCATTAAAGAGGCGACTGTGGCACTGAAGCGCGTACTGCCATTCATTCAACAGGCGACTGTGGCACTGATGCTCGTACTGCCGTTCATTCAACAGGCGACTGTGGCACTGATGCGCGTACTGCCGTTCATTCAACAGGCGACTGTGGCACTGATGCGCGTACTGCCGTTCATTCAACAGGCGACTGTGGCACTGATGCGCGTACTGCCGTTCATTCAACAGGCGACTGTGGCACTGATGCGCGTACTGCCGTTCATTCAACAGGCGACTGTGGCACTGATGCTCGTACTGCCGTTCATTCAACAGGCGACTACGGCACTGATGCGCGTACTGCCATTCATTAAACAGGCGACTACGGCACTGATGCTCGTACTGCCGTTCATTCAACAGGCGACTGTGGCACTGATGTGCGTACTGCCGTTCATTCAACAGGCGACTATGGCACTGATGTAAGTACTGCCGTTCATTCAACAGGCGACTATGGCACTGATGTAAGTACTGCCGTTCATTCAACAGGCGACTGTGGCACTGATGCGCGTACTGCCGTTCATTCAACAGGCGACTGTGGCACTGATGCGCGTACTGCCGTTCATTCAACAGGCGACTGTGGCACTGATGCGCGTACTGCCGTTCATTCAACAGGCGACTGTGGCACTGATGTGCGTACTGCCGTTCATTCAACAGGCGACTGTGGCACTGATGTGCGTACTGCCGTTCATTCAACAGGCGAATGTGGCACTGATGCGCGTACTGCCGTTCATTCAACAGGCGACTGTGGCACTGATGTGCGTACTGCCGTTCATTCAGTAGGCGACTGTGGCACTGATGTGCGTACTGCCGTTCATTCAACAGGCGACTGTGGCACTGATGCGCGTACTGCCGTTCATTCAACAGGCGACTGTGGCACTGATGCGCGTACTGCCGTTCTTTCAACAGGCGACTGTGGCACTGATGCGCGTACTGCCGTTCATTCAACAGGCGACTTTGGCACTGATGCGCGTACTGCCCTTCATTCAACAGGCGACTGTGGCACTGATGCGCGTACTGCCGTTCATTCAACAGGCGACTACGGCACTGATGCTCGTACTGCCGTTCATTCAACAGGCGACTGTGGCACTGATGCGCGTACTGCCGTTCATTCAACAGGCGACTATGGCACTGATGTAAGTACTGCCGTTCATTCAACAGGCGACTGTGGCACTGATGTGCGTACTGCCGTTCATTCAACAGGCGACTGTGGCACTGATGCGCGTACTGCCGTTCTTTCAACAGGCGACTGTGGCACTGATCCGCGTACTGCCGTTCATTCGGGTGGCGACTACGGGACTGATGCTCGTACTGCCGTTCATTAAACAGGCGACTGTGGCACTGATGTGCGTACTGCCGTTCATTCAACAGGCGACTATGGCACTGATGCGCGTACTGCCGTTCATTAAACAGGCGAATATGGCACTGATGCGCGTACTGCCGTTCATTCAACAGGCGACTATGGCACTGATGCGCGTACTGCCGTTCATTCAACAGGCGACTGTGGCACTGATGTGCGTACTGCCGTTCATTCAGCAGGCGACTACGGGACTGATGCGCGTACTGCCGTTCATTCAACAGGCGACTTCGGCACTGATGCTCGTACTGCCGTTCATTCAACAGGCGACTACGGCACTGATGCTCGTACTGCCGTTCATTCAACAGGAGACTACGGCACTGATGAGCGTACTGCCGTTCATTCAACAGGCGACTACGGGACTGATCCTCGTACTGCCGTTCATTCAGCAGTCGACTACGGCACTGATGCTCGTACTGCCGTACATTCGGGTGGCGACTACGGGACTGATGCTTGTACTGCCGTTCATTCAACAGGCGACTGTGGCATTGATGCGCGTACTGCCGTTCATTCAACAGGCGACTGTGGCACTGATGCGCGTACTGCCGTTCATTCAACAGGCGACTATGGCACTGATGCGCGTACTGCCGTTCATTCAACAGGCGACTGTGGCACTGATGTGCGTACTGCCGTTCATTCAACAGGCGACTGTGGCACTGATGTGCGTACTGCCGTTCATTCAACAGGCGACTACGGCACTGATGCGTGTACTGCCGTTCATTCAACAGGCGACTGTGGCACTGATGTGCGTACTGCCGTTCATTCAACAGGCGACTGTGGCACTGATGCTCGTACTGCCGTTCATTCAACAGGCGACTATGGGCACTGATCCTCGTACTGCCGTTCATTCAGCAGGCGACTACGGCACTGATGCTCGTACTGCCGTACATTCGGGTGGCGACTACGGGACTGATGCTTGTACTGCCGTTCATTCAACAGGCGACTGTGGCATTGATGTGTGTACTGCCGTTCATTCAACAGGCGACTGTGGCACTGATGCTCGTACTGCCGTTCATTCAACAGGCGACTGTGGCAAAGATGCGCGTACTGCCGTTCATTCAACAGGCGACTGTGGCACTGATGCGCGTACTGCCGTTCATTCAACAGGCGACTGTGGCACTGATGCGCGTACTGCCGTTCATTCAACAGGCGACTGTGGCACTGATGCGTGTACTTCCGTTCATTCAACAGGCGACTGTGGCACTGATGCGCGTACTGCCATTCATTCAACAGGCGACTGTGGCACTGATGCGCGTACTGCCGTTCATTCAACAGGCGACTACGGCACTGATGCGCGTACTGCCGTTCATTCAACAGGCGACTACGGGACTGATGCTCGTACTGCCGTTCATTCAACAGGCGACTGTGGCACTGATGCGCGTACTGCCGTTCATTCAACAGGCGACTACGGCACTGATGCTCGTACTGCCGTTCATTCAACAGGCGACTGTGGCACTGATGCGCGTACTGATCCTCTTTACCAAACAGGATGTCGTGCTGAAAAGATGTCACTCGCTCGTTGGAGATCACGTCGTCAGGGTCACCACTTGTAAAAACACGGGGCAAAGCTGAACTGCTAAAAACATATAGATTTGCCCCTTTGAAGGTCTCTGCGTTGTTCTGTCTTTTCTGAGCACTGAAGTAAAGCAATTATTGTTAATAATTTGCACTTTACAAATTCATCCCGTTATTAATTTTATCTGACTCCAATTTTATATTAATCTGACTCCATTTTTAAGTTGACCTCTAATTTACAATTAAAGCTCTAAATACTTTCTGATCATTCTTTTATTTTAATCATTTAAGTTATTGATTACTCTGAATCCTCTTCTATTCATTTACCTTTTGATCAGTTTGACGTTCATTCAACAGGCGACTACGGGACTGATGCTCGTACTGCCGTTCATTCAACAGGCGACTGTGGCACTGATGTGCGTACTGCCGTTCATTCAGCAGGCGACTATGGCACTGATGCGCGTACTGCCGTTCATTAAACAGGTGACTGTGGCACTGATGTGCGTACTGCCGTTCATTCAACAGGCGACTGTGGCACTGATGCGCGTACTGCCGTTAATTCAACAGGCGACTGTGGCACTGATGCGCGTACTGCCGTTCATTCAACAGGCGACTGTGGCACTGATGTGCGTACTGCCGTTCATTCAACAGGCGACTATGGCACTGATGCTCGTACTGCCGTTCATTCAACAGGCGACTACGGCACTGATGCTCGTACTGCCGTTCATTCAACAGGCGACTTCGGCACTGATGCTCGTACTGCCGTTCATTCAACAGGAGACTACGGCACTGATGCTCGTACTGCCGTTCATTCAACAGGCGACTATGGGCACTGATCCTCGTACTGCCGTTCATTCAGCAGGCGACTACGGCACTGATGCTCGTACTGCCGTACATTCGGGTGGCGACTACGGGACTGATGCTTGTACTGCCGTTCATTCAACAGCCGACTGTGGCATTGATGTGTGTACTGCCGTTCATTCAACAGGCGACTGTGGCACTGATGCTCGTACTGCCGTTCATTCAACAGGCGACTGTGGCACTGATGCGCGTACTGCCGTTCATTCAACAGGCGACTGTGGCACTGATGCGCGTACTGCCGTTCATTCAACAGGCGACTGTGGCACTGATGCGTGTACTGCCGTTCATTCAACAGGCGACTGTGGCACTGATGCACGTACTGCCGTTCACTCAACAGGCGACTTTTGCACTGATGCGCGTACTGCCTTTCATTCAACAGGCGACTACGGCACTGATGCGCGTACTGCCGTTCATTCAACAGGCGACTACGGGACTGATGCTCGTACTGCCGTTCATTCAACAGGCGACTGTGGCACTGATGCGCGTACTGCCGTTCATTCAACAGGCGACTGTGGCACTGTTGCGCGTACTGCCGTTAATTCAACAGGCGACTGTGGCACTGATGTGCGTACTGCCGTTCATTCAACAGGCGACTGTGGCACTGATGCGCGTACTGCCGTTCATTCAACAGGCGAATGTGGCACTGATGCGCGTACTGCCGTTCATTCAACAGGCGACTGTGGCACTGATGTGCGTACTGCCGTTCATTCAGTAGGCGACTGTGGCACTGATGTGCGTACTGCCGTTCATTCAACAGGCGACTGTGGCACTGATGCGCGTACTGCCGTTCATTCAACAGGCGACTGTGGCACTGATGCGCGTACTGCCGTTCTTTCAACAGGCGACTGTGGCACTGATGTGCGTACTGCCGTTCATTCAGCAGGCGACTATGGCACTGATGCGCGTACTGCCGTTCATTAAACAGGTGACTGTGGCACTGATGTGCGTACTGCCGTTCATTCAACAGGCGACTGTGGCACTGATGCGCGTACTGCCGTTAATTCAACAGGCGACTGTGGCACTGATGCGCGTACTGCCGTTCATTCAACAGGCGACTGTGGCACTGATGTGCGTACTGCCGTTCATTCAACAGGCGACTATGGCACTGATGCTCGTACTGCCGTTCATTCAACAGGCGACTACGGCACTGATGCTCGTACTGCCGTTCATTCAACAGGCGACTTTGGCACTGATGCTCGTACTGCCGTTCATTCAACAGGAGACTACGGCACTGATGCTCGTACTGCCGTTCATTCAACAGGCGACTATGGGCACTGATCCTCGTACTGCCGTTCATTCAGCAGGCGACTACGGCACTGATGCTCGTACTGCCGTACATTCGGGTGGCGACTACGGGACTGATGCTTGTACTGCCGTTCATTCAACAGGCGACTGTGGCACTGATGTGTGTACTGCCGTTCATTCAACAGGCGACTGTGGCACTGATGCTCGTACTGCCGTTCATTCAACAGGCGACTGTGGCACTGATGCGCGTACTGCCGTTCATTCAACAGGCGACTGTGGCACTGATGCGCGTACTGCCGTTCATTCAACAGGCGACTGTGGCACTGATGCGTGTACTGCCGTTCATTCAACAGGCGACTGTGGCACTGATGCACGTACTGCCGTTCACTCAACAGGCGACTGTGGCACTGATGCGCGTACTGCCGTTCATTCAACAGGCGACTACGGCACTGATGCGCGTACTGCCGTTCATTCAACAGGCGACTACGGGACTGATGCTCGTACTGCCGTTCATTCAACAGGCGACTGTGGCACTGATGCGCGTACTGCCGTTCATTCAACAGGCGACTGTGGCACTGATGCGCGTACTGCCGTTCATTCAACAGGCGACTGTGGCACTGATGCTCGTACTGCCGTTCATTCAACAGGCGACTGTGGCACTGATGCGCGTACTGCCGTTCATTCAACAGGCGACTGTGGCACTGATGCGCGTACTGCCGTTCATTCAACAGGCGACTGTGGCACTGATGCGCGTACTGCCGTTAATTCAACAGGCGACTGTGGCACTGATGTGCGTTCTGCCGTTCATTCAACAGGCGACTGTGGCACTGATGCGCGTACTGCCGTTCATTCAACAGGCGACTACGGCACTGATGCGCGTACTGCCGTTCATTCAACAGGCGACTGTGGCACTGATGTGTGTACTGCCGTTCATTCAACAGGCGACTGTGGCACTGATGCTCGTACTGCCGTTCATTCAACAGGCGACTGTGGCACTGATGCGCGTACTGCCGTTCATTCAACAGGCGACTGTGGCACTGATGCGCGTACTGCCGTTCATTCAACAGGCGACTGTGGCACTGATGCGTGTACTGCCGTTCATTCAACAGGCGACTGTGGCACTGATGCACGTACTGCCGTTCACTCAACAGGCGACTGTGGCACTGATGCGCGTACTGCCGTTCATTCAACAGGCGACTACGGCACTGATGCGCGTACTGCCGTTCATTCAACAGGCGACTACGGGACTGATGCTCGTACTGCCGTTCATTCAACAGGCGACTGTGGCACTGATGCGCGTACTGCCGTTCATTCAACAGGCGACTGTGGCACTGTTGCGCGTACTGCCGTTAATTCAACAGGCGACTGTGGCACTGATGTGCGTACTGCCGTTCATTCAACAGGCGACTGTGGCACTGATGCGCGTACTGCCGTTCATTCAACAGGCGAATGTGGCACTGATGCGCGTACTGCCGTTCATTCAACAGGCGACTGTGGCACTGATGTGCGTACTGCCGTTCATTCAGTAGGCGACTGTGGCACTGATGTGCGTACTGCCGTTCATTCAACAGGCGACTGTGGCACTGATGCGCGTACTGCCGTTCATTCAACAGGCGACTGTGGCACTGATGCGCGTACTGCCGTTCTTTCAACAGGCGACTGTGGCACTGATGTGCGTACTGCCGTTCATTCAGCAGGCGACTATGGCACTGATGCGCGTACTGCCGTTCATTAAACAGGTGACTGTGGCACTGATGTGCGTACTGCCGTTCATTCAACAGGCGACTGTGGCACTGATGCGCGTACTGCCGTTAATTCAACAGGCGACTGTGGCACTGATGCGCGTACTGCCGTTCATTCAACAGGCGACTGTGGCACTGATGTGCGTACTGCCGTTCATTCAACAGGCGACTATGGCACTGATGCTCGTACTGCCGTTCATTCAACAGGCGACTACGGCACTGATGCTCGTACTGCCGTTCATTCAACAGGCGACTTCGGCACTGATGCTCGTACTGCCGTTCATTCAACAGGAGACTACGGCACTGATGCTCGTACTGCCGTTCATTCAACAGGCGACTATGGGCACTGATCCTCGTACTGCCGTTCATTCAGCAGGCGACTACGGCACTGATGCTCGTACTGCCGTACATTCGGGTGGCGACTACGGGACTGATGCTTGTACTGCCGTTCATTCAACAGGCGACTGTGGCACTGATGTGTGTACTGCCGTTCATTCAACAGGCGACTGTGGCACTGATGCTCGTACTGCCGTTCATTCAACAGGCGACTGTGGCACTGATGCGCGTACTGCCGTTCATTCAACAGGCGACTGTGGCACTGATGCGCGTACTGCCGTTCATTCAACAGGCGACTGTGGCACTGATGCGTGTACTGCCGTTCATTCAACAGGCGACTGTGGCACTGATGCACGTACTGCCGTTCACTCAACAGGCGACTGTGGCACTGATGCGCGTACTGCCGTTCATTCAACAGGCGACTACGGCACTGATGCGCGTACTGCCGTTCATTCAACAGGCGACTACGGGACTGATGCTCGTACTGCCGTTCATTCAACAGGCGACTGTGGCACTGATGCGCGTACTGCCGTTCATTCAACAGGCGACTGTGGCACTGTTGCGCGTACTGCCGTTAATTCAACAGGCGACTGTGGCACTGATGTGCGTACTGCCGTTCATTCAACAGGCGACTGTGGCACTGATGCGCGTACTGCCGTTCATTCAACAGGCGAATGTGGCACTGATGCGCGTACTGCCGTTCATTCAACAGGCGACTGTGGCACTGATGTGCGTACTGCCGTTCATTCAGTAGGCGACTGTGGCACTGATGTGCGTACTGCCGTTCATTCAACAGGCGACTGTGGCACTGATGCGCGTACTGCCGTTCATTCAACAGGCGACTGTGGCACTGATGCGCGTACTGCCGTTCTTTCAACAGGCGACTGTGGCACTGATGTGCGTACTGCCGTTCATTCAGCAAGCGACTATGGCACTGATGCGCGTACTGCCGTTCATTAAACAGGCGACTATGGCACTGATGCGCGTACTGCCGTTCATTAAACAGGTGACTGTGGCACTGATGTGCGTACTGCCGTTCATTCAACAGGCGACTGTGGCACTGATGCGCGTACTGCCGTTAATTCAACAGGCGACTGTGGCACTGATGCGCGTACTGCCGTTCATTCAACAGGCGACTGTGGCACTGATGTGCGTACTGCCGTTCATTCAACAGGCGACTATGGCACTGATGCTCGTACTGCCGTTCATTCAACAGGCGACTACGGCACTGATGCTCGTACTGCCGTTCATTCAACAGGCGACTTCGGCACTGATGCTCGTACTGCCGTTCATTCAACAGGAGACTACGGCACTGATGCTCGTACTGCCGTTCATTCAACAGGCGACTATGGGCACTGATCCTCGTACTGCCGTTCATTCAGCAGGCGACTACGGCACTGATGCTCGTACTGCCGTACATTCGGGTGGCGACTACGGGACTGATGCTTGTACTGCCGTTCATTCAACAGGCGACTGTGGCACTGATGTGTGTACTGCCGTTCATTCAACAGGCGACTGTGGCACTGATGCTCGTACTGCCGTTCATTCAACAGGCGACTGTGGCACTGATGCGCGTACTGCCGTTCATTCAACAGGCGACTGTGGCACTGATGCGCGTACTGCCGTTCATTCAACAGGCGACTGTGGCACTGATGCGTGTACTGCCGTTCATTCAACAGGCGACTGTGGCACTGATGCACGTACTGCCGTTCACTCAACAGGCGACTGTGGCACTGATGCGCGTACTGCCGTTCATTCAACAGGCGACTACGGCACTGATGCGCGTACTGCCGTTCATTCAACAGGCGACAACGGGACTGATGCTCGTACTGCCGTTCATTCAACAGGCGACTGTGGCACTGATGCGCGTACTGCCGTTCATTCAACAGGCGACTGTGGCACTGATGCGCGTACTGCCGTTCATTCAACAGGCGACTGTGGCACTGATGCTCGTACTGCCGTTCATTCAACAGGCGACTGTGGCACTGATGCGCGTACTGCCGTTCATTCAACAGGCGACTGTGGCACTGATGCGCGTACTGCCGTTCATTCAACAGGCGACTGTGGCACTGATGCGCGTACTGCCGTTAATTCAACAGGCGACTGTGGCACTGATGTGCGTACTGCCGTTCATTCAACAGGCGACTGTGGCACTGATGCGCGTACTGCCGTTCATTCAACAGGCGACTACGGCACTGATGCGCGTACTGCCGTTCATTCAACAGGCGACTGTGGCACTGATGTGCGTACTGCCGTTCATTCAACAGGCGACTGTGGCACTGATGCGCGTACTGCCATTCATTCAACAGGCGACTGTGGCACTGATGCGCGTACTGCCATTCATTCAACAGGCGACTGTGGCACTGATGCGCGTACTGCCGTTCATTCAACAGGCGACTGTGGCACTGATGTGCGTACTGCCGTTCATTCAACAGCTGCATTCCTCACACGTTAAAGTACGACTGATAGTTGTGATTTCATCTTCCGCATTTGTTATTGTTTTAAGGACTGCGACTTGAACAGATTTTTTCGGAACGTCACTAGTTTTTTGCCGCGTCATAACCGGGCTGCGTTCTTTTGTAATCTGAGCGGGATTATCCCCATGGGCTCGGTTACGAGCCTCTCTTGTGTGGTTAGTGTAAACTAAGGTTACTGCATCATCGTCGTCACTATCCTGTTTTCTTTCTGCATCAAATGGTGAATTTATGGCAGCTTCTTTTATAGCTGATATTGGGAAGCCTGCGTTGTTACAACAGTCTTCTAAAGCGGATGCATAATTTCGACCTGATCTGAGTTTTTTTTGGAGATCATTTATCTGCGCTTCCATCGCATCTACCCGTCTTGCCCAACTTTGCTTTTTATACACAAACGTGTCGACTTGTGCCCTCAACTTTTTTAATTCTTCCGATCGCGATTTCTCTATTTCTTTTATGTTTACTATAATTTGCTCATTTTTCGCCATGGTGTCGATGTCATTACGGCGAAGCAAGTAAACAATAGCGGCGGGGGTTTTCCGGTATTTACGTTTGGATTCTAGTCTCCGACCCTCCATAGAGTACCATGATAAGATTTCATCATTACTCCATTTTAAATTTAGTCCTTTCTCGCGTAAATGAAAAAGGAGATCTTTGAATTTTATGGCAAGAGCGTCCATTACCTCCTCATCTACACTGCTTCTAGCATGTCCCTGATCCATGTTTTTGCCTAAAATCTTTCGCCCCACCGGATTTTTTCGGTCTCCGGTCTAACAGTGGGTATTCCGACCCGTTCTATAAATGTGTCTAAATGGGAAATGTCAGTGCTTTCCCTAAAGACTTCTAATAGGCAAAAAGAATGGACTTACCAGAGCTGATGAAAACAGAGAAGTAGAAGAAGCTCTAAACTCATCCTCTTTACCAAACAGGATGTCGTGCTGAAAAGATGTCACTCGCTCGTTGGAGATCACGTCAGGGTCACCACTTGTAAAAACACGGGGCAAAGCTGAACTGCTAAAAACATATAGATTTGCCCCTTTGAAGGTCTCTGCGTTGTTCTGTCTTTTCTGAGCACTGAAGTAAAGCAATTATTGTTAATAATTTGCACTTTACAAATTCATCCCGTTATTAATTTTATCTGACTCCAATTTTATATTAATCTGACTCCATTTTTAAGTTGACCTCTAATTTAGAATTAAAGCTCTAAATACTTTCTGATCATTCTTTTATTTTAATTAAGTTATTGATTACTCTGAATCCTCTTCTATTCATTTACCTTTTGATCAGTTTCTAATGGGATTCAAACTGATAGTCTTTAAGTGGCTTCCTCCTACATTAAAGCTTCAGTTATGATATAAATGATTCCTAAAATGGTATTCTCCTGCTCGGTTCCTCCAGAGCGGTTTCTCCTATTTTAAAGAACCAGTACTGATATAAATGATTTCAGAGGAATACAGAATAAATCAAAAAGTAACAATTTATTTGCCAGGTAAGATTTAAAACACAAGTTAAAGAAACAAGTCAAAAGAACATACCTGACAATTGAGAACTACATGTAATTGCAAAACATGGGAAATCTGAATGCAGATTTCTGTTATTAAAGTTACACACAGTGAGGTGTGCGGGATCGTCTGACTACAGAGAACCTCAAGCTCTGGGCCAGCCTTCCTTAAATATCCAGACCGAATACACATTGTGAGCCAAATGGTATTGTCCTTTGAGAATTTGGGGGTGAATGGGTTCTTGGCTTCCTGGTGTTAAACCTTCAATGAGGGGTGTAGACCTCTAGAGTTATTCAGTATTTGGCAAAGACCTTATAACTTTGTTATCATTGAGTTTTATAAACCTGGGGACAAAACACTATACCAGACGCACCGAGACATTTTAAATGATACCAAACATGTTACACTAGTTACATTATTTGTATACATCAGATATGGTCTCTTGTTACATACAGATATTAGGTGAGATTGAGGTGATTCTGTGCTGAGGGGGAATGGATGAATAGGAGAGGGATGTGGAAGGGCAACAATTAGGGGTGAATTTTGCAGTCTTCGCTCAGTGGGGTGCGGTGCCTCAGGAAGAGATGCTAATTGTGAGAAAGTTCATTTGTTGATTTTCTCGAAGTTCATACATTTGCTCTTTGCCTTTGAATGTAAACACATTAGCACATTGGCACCCAGCCTTACCGTCCGCTCTCTGGCCAAGCAGGCAACTCAATAGTTTCTGCCTGGTCACTATTAGGCGTTCAAGGTGCCAAGTCCGTTTTGTCGCTTTGTATGCATCTGCAGAACATCTAGTCTCACCAGATATATGTAGCAGGTGGATAATTGGGTTTGTCACTGCCTGTGTCTGGTTGAGGTTAGCACATGTGTTCAGTTCCTCGAATCCATCAAGGCTTTTGGCATGTTCGGTGGATATGTCATTCCATCATGGAGAAACATCTGCTTCTGGTTGCACCCTCCCTTTAATGATGATCTGACCCTCAGAAGAACTCTCTGCCACCTCCAGTGGTGGTCTTCTGGGCCAACCTCAATTAGGTGAAGGAGTTCTCACAGGTAATGCATAAGCACCTGAACAGCATCTTAAATGACCATGTAAAGACTGTACATTTATGAGTTTAGTGTCGTTGGGAGAAAAAGGTTGTTAGGTGTTTGCATGTACAAACAACATAATGATGAACTTCATGACAGCAAGTGCGACTGGTATATTGTGTCTCAGTACCCTTCAATGCCATATACCCAATAAGGTGATCCCATTTGATTATCTGATCTTTCACTACACCAATAGAGTGTATAGTAGTGGAATTTGAAAATACTTGGTCTGGATGGATTAAAGGAAAGGTGACAAAAAACCCAAGGCAATCAGTACATTCATCACCAATATTCATTATTGCCGTGGATATTTGGTCTGAATAAATTAAAGGAAACATACCACAAAGTCATTAAAACTTGTGTCTTCAGCAGTGGTATGCATCATTTTGCATATTGTAATTATAATAATTCTATGATTGTAGAATCACACTTATAGATTTATATAATAATCACAGTGCTAATTCAAAATTATCCAATGTGATTGATTTGCTGGCTAAGTCATAATCGATTATTCATGTCTATTTTCAAAGTGGGTTGTGGATCGATTGAAGTGTCTGCACTTCATATAATTTGTATTTTAATTTGGTGCAGGTGGAAATGTAGAAATTTGGGTGCAAGTTTGTTTGCAATGTGTAATGAAATCATCGATGTGTGACTGTAGCCATGCACATGTCTCATGTATATTACAGTATTTAAAGGGGAATTTGTAAATAGTGACTGTTTTATGGAAACAGGTTTGTAATGTCTTATATGTGAGAGGCTATGTGTATGTGAGAGGCAGGCCAGATCTTCAGTGGATTAGTACTTTCAGAATCTAGGCCATTATTTTGTTCCATGATGTAGTGATAAAAGTGTGTGTTCTATATGTTTAGGAGGTGGGTGGAATCTGTTCTAGAATAATCGGTGTTGCAAAATTTTGTTTCCGGTGCTAAACCGGGAGGCCATATAGTTATTTTTGTTTGTGTAGTGCTGTGAGGTGTGAATGGCCTCTTTGAGTATTTCCACACCCATCTCCATCATGGCCAACTTGTTGTCCTGGCTTGAAGCAGGGGTATCAGAAATCTTTTGGCACCTGTCTCTCATGAGATTGTAACCTGATATGTAAACAAGCACAGAGAGAGAAAACAGTTAATGTTGATCTTTTAATTAATTTGCATTTAGACGTGTGGTACTTTATTTTCCTCTGATGATCAAAGCCAAACTGTTAAGGACAGCTTTTAGTCTCATACTGTATGGTTAGTGTCATCAGGGGGAATAAGCATTTTGCTTTACAAAAACATATACCATTGTAATGTCTAATGCAAATGTAATTTCAGAGATCAAAGTAGACTGAGCATCCTTGGTGATATCTGAATTATTGCTGATATTTTAGTGTAGTTTTGAAGTGCGAAGCACCTTAAGCTGCAGTGTTTTCTGCTTAGCATTTATTTTTAATTTTTTAAGGATGCTATTCACATGTTTGATCATCTATGATCTATGATCTCTTGGTCTGTCAGGGTTGTGAAATATCTGCCTGATGTTTAGCAATTTGCACACTGAAACGGGTTCCTTGATCAGACTCGATTTGGATTGGCGGACACCAAAGTGGGATGATTTGGTTGGCCATCACCTGTGCCACAGTGTTTGCAGTGTTATTGTGGGTGAAAATTGCTTCTACCCACTTAGAGAATTTATCAATGATCACCAGGCAATGCAATAACGATATCCCCCTTTGGCACTGGGGAGTGCACCAATGAAATCCAACTGTAAGGATTCCCAGAATCCCTTGGGTGGGTCTGACCTGCGTAGACTAGTGCTTCCGGGTTTGTCCTGATTAACTGTTTCATGAACTATGCATGTACTACACCACCTGTTGACATCAGCATATTCATGGTACAGTTTGATTATGGGTTTTTGAAGAGCTTCTGGAACCACATATTTCCCATCTCTGAGTATTATGTCTTCTGTGACAGTGACTAACTGATCCTGCTGTAAGTGTGGTGCAATCTCTCCCTCAGCTGTCCACAAATCTTTTTGATATTGTTTAAGGTCGATGGGAGTGATTTGGACTGCACTCACCGCAGGTGCAGGTAGTTTGTCTGGTTGCCACTCGTCTCCTTTCGTGGCTGCGATTTTGGCTAATTTATCGGCAATGTTGTTGTTTTGCTCGTGTTCGTTGGGGTTTCTGTTTGTGTGTGTGGCAATGATGTTGTCATCCACATAGTCAGCTACTCTGTCTGCACCCAGTAGGGGGCCGACTGGCAGACACAGAGACTTGGTAGATGAATCGCACTGTAGAACTACACCTCTTTTTTCAAGCTGTTGGACTCTCTCATGAACAGCAGCCTCTACCTCTGGCTTAATGTGGTATTGCTTTTGTGGGGGAGGTGGCTCCTCCTCAATGCATACTTCAGAATCAATGAGGCCACAGCCGTGTTCGTGATTAGCCCAAACATTGCTATTGGTATCCATTAGCAGTTGTATGGGGTCTGTTTTGGAAATGGACATAATGCTTGCCTTGTCTCGTGAAAAACATTTTTTCATTGTTTTATTTGTTTGCAATTTGATTTGTTTTTCAAGGCAGTGAATAAAAAAGCCATGTTTTTGCATGATGTCCATTCCCAATACCGTTCCTTCACTGTTGTCTGGTAAATACCAAAAAGGTTCTTCTAGCATTATCATGCCCAAGTCGAGTTGAACTGGTTGTGTTTTGGTCGTGATCATTAGTGTGTCGCCTATGCCTCTAATTCGTATGGTTTCATTTGTTAGAGGTAAAGGAATGTTTGTGCAGGAGCATGCAGCGCCGGTATCGATAAGTATGTTGGCTAACCGGCCTCCAATGTTAGCCCTTATTTTGATACGGTTGTCGTTGTTGATAATACTCCCTATTGCAATGGAGGCCACGCATCCCTATTGTATATTATATTTCGACAGTAATGATTCGAGTTCAGCTTGGAATTCGCTGTTTTGTGGTTTTTCCTCCATTTGTCGGGGAGCACTTGTGTTGTTTTGCATACTCAAGGTATTTAACCGTTTGAGAATTTCAGTGTCAGTGTTGGAGGGTGCTCCCTTTCTTTCGCACTCAGCTTTTAACTGATAACAGTCGCGTATGTTATGACCTTTCCTTCTGCAATAATCACATCGATGTTGGGTGTAATCAATTTTTGTCGTTTTTTCAGCACCCTTGCCCTCTGTCACCCACTGGGTTGCTGCAATATGATGCGATTTAGACTGTTTGTGTCTATTTTCGATTTTTGATGCCCAGTCTACCACTGCCCTGTACGTGTTTTCAGCTGGGTCAGCGCCATTCAAAAGAGCTTGTTGAACAGCGGGCCCTGCATTATTTATTAGGAATTGAAGTAAAACTTCATGATCCCTATCTGCATTTTCAAGGCCGGAGTATTCTTTGTACGATTCCCACAAACGTTCTGCATAACTTTCGAATGGTTCTTTATTTGATTGTTTAGTGTCAACAATTTTACTCCATTCTGCATGGCTTGGTCCTCTCAGATCTAGCAGTGTTTGCTTAAGTCTTTCGTACACTTCTGTGTCGCTTTCGCGATCGCGTCTATTTATAATGCGTCCTGTTTTCATTTCCTCATTCAGTTTGGGTCTGAGTTCGTTCGGAATAGTTAAGAGAGCAATTTGCCATACGTCTCTGATCTCTAGATTGTAGACATTGGCCTGTAACATTAAGGTGTCCCAGTAAGGCTGGAATGGACCTCTTCTTGGCATCATGCCAACTATTTCTTTATGTGAGCTGCATTCCTCACACGTTAAAGGACGACTGATAGTTGTGATTTCATCTTCCGCATTTGTTATTGTTTTAAGGACTGCAACTTGAACAGATTTTTTCGGAATATCACTAGTTTTTTGCCGCGTCATAACCGGGCTGCGTTCTTTTGTAATCAGGGCGGGATTATCCCCATGGGCTCGGTTACGAGCCTCTCTTGTGTGGTTAGTGTAAACTAAGGTTACTGCATCATCGTCGTCACTATCCTGTTTTCTTTCTGCATCAAATGGTGAATTTATGGTAGCTTCTTTTATAGCTGATATTGGGAAGCCTGCGTTGTTACAACAGTCTTCTAAAGCGGATGCATAATTTCGACCTGATCTGAGTTTTTGTTGGAGATCATTTATCTGCGCTTCCATCGCATCTACCCGTCTTGCCCAACTTTGCTTTTTATACACAAACGTGTCGACTTGAGCCCTCAACTTTTTTAATTCTTCCGATCGCGATTTCTCTATTTCTTTTATGTTTACTATAATTTGCTCATTTTTCGCCATGGTGTCGATGTCGTTACGGCGAAGCAAGTAAACAATAGCGGCGGGGGTTTTCCGGTATTTACGTTTGGATTCTAGTCTCCGGCCCTCCATAGAGTACCATGATAAGATTTCATCATTACTCCATTTTAAATTTAGTCCTTTCTCGCGTAAATGAAAAAGGAGATCTTTGAATTTTATGGCAAGAGCGTCCATTACCTCCTCATCTACACTGCTTCTAGCATGTCCCTGATCCATGTTTTTGCCTAAAATCTTTCGCCCCACCGGATTTTTTCGGTCTCCGGTCTAACAGTGGGTATTCCGACCCGTTCTATAAATGTGTCTAAATGGGAAATGTCAGTGCTTTCCCTAAAGACTTCTAATAGGCAAAAAGAATGGACTTACCAGAGCTGATGAAGACAGAGAAGTAGAAGAAGCTCAAAACTCATCCTCTTTACCAAACAGGATGTCGTGCTGAAAAGATGTCACTCGCTCGTTGGAGATCACGTCAGGGTCACCACTTGTAAAAACACGGGGCAAAGCTGAACTGCTAAAAACATATAGATTTGCCCCTTTGAAGGTCTCTGCGTTGTTCTGTCTTTTCTGAGCACTGAAGTAAAGCAATTATTGTTAATAATTTGCACTTTACAAATTCATCCCGTTATTAATTTTATCTGACTCCAATTTTATATTAATCTGACTCCATTTTTAAGTTGACCTCTAATTTAGAATTAAAGCTCTAAATACTTTCTGATCATTATTTTAATCATTTAAGTTATTGGTTACTCTGAATCTTCTTCTATTCATTTACCTTTTGATCAGTTTCTAATGGGATTCAAACTGATAGTCTTTAAGTGGCTTCCTCCTACATTAAAGCTTCAGTTATGATATAAATGATTCCTAAAATGGTATTCTCCTGCTCGGTTCCTCCAGAGCAGTTTCTCCTATTTTAAAGAACCAGTACTGATATAAATGATTTCAGAGGAATACAGAATAAATCAAAAAGTAACAATTTATTTGCCAGGTAAGATTTAAAACATAAGATAAAGAAACAAGTCAAAAGAACATACCTGACAATTGAGAACTACATGTAATTGCAAAGCATGGGAAATCTGAATGCAGATTTCTGTTATTAAAGTTACACACAGTGAGGTGTGCGGGATCGTCTGACTACAGAGAACCTCAAGCTCTGGGCCAGCCTTCCTTAAATATCCAGACAGAATACACATTGTGAGCCAAATGGTATTGTCCTTTGAGAATTTGGGGGTGAATGGGTTCTTGGCTTCCTGGTGTTAATCCTTCAAGGAGGGGTGTAGACCTCTAGAGTTATTCAGTATTTGGCAAAGACCTTATAACTTTGTTATCATTGAGTTTTATAAACCTGGGGACAAAACACTATACCAGAGACATTTTGAATGATACCAAACATGTTACACTAGTTACATTATTTGTATACATCAGATATGGTCTTTTGTTACATACAGATATTAGGTGAGTTTGAGGTGATTCTGTGCTGAGGGGGAATGGATGAGGAGAGAGGGGAGAGAATGGGATGGGCAACAATGAGGTGTGAATTTTGCAGTCTTCGCTCAGTGGGGTGCGGTGCCTCAGGAAGAGATGCTAATTGTGAGAAAGTTCATTTGTTGATCTTCTCAAAGTTGATCATCAAAGGCTCTTTGCCTTTGAATGTAAACACATTGGCACATTGGCACCCAGCCTTACAGGAGCCACTGGCTCCTATAGGGGGAAAAACAGGCGCCAAATATTTTCATTTTTAACTCCTTGCATTCCTTTTCGTCCCGCAGCTCACATGCAAGAAAAACTGCACGTGCTAACAGTGTAGTCTGTGGAGCATTCTTCGCAATTATGTGATCACGTGCATTTTTTTATGCTTGTTACTGTCACCGTGTTTTCTCACAGTCTCTTTTTTTTTTTAAATGGTTAGTTCCTGCAATGAACTCCGTTTTCCCCATTATTTCTTTGATATAAACTTTTGTAATGTACTTCGGGAAATGTAATGCAAATTTTAAAATCAAAGGGAGTAAATTTTTACTGTCGCCAATGGCGACCTTGACAGAAATTACACTCGCAAATAAATTTATTTGGTCATAAATGCGACCATTTTTAGTCGCAGTTTGGAGCCCTGCACAAGGATGATGATTTATCGACTTTATAGACATTACATTTTTATCATCTGTTAATGCTGAACTTCTGTAAAGCTGCTTTGAAACGATTTGTGTTGTGAAAGGCGCTATACAAATAAAATTGACTTGACTTGACTTGACTTGATACACTCCGTGATGTGGTATGTACCAAACCTTTCCAGGTGCCACCTTCTCGGTGTCCACATTACTGAGGAACTCACATGGTCCGTCCACACTGAGGCCGTTGTGAAGAAGGCTCACCAGCGCCTCTTCTTCCTGAGACGGCTGAGGAAGTTTGGAATGAACCAACACATCCTCACACTGTTCTACACTAGTACTGTTGAGAGCATCTTGACTGGCTGCATCACCGCCTGGTACGGCAATAGCACCGCCCACAACCGCAAAGACCTGCAAAGGGTGGTGCGAACGGCCAGAAACATCATCGGAGGTGAGCTTCCCTCCCTCCAGGATATATATAACAGACGGTGTGTGAAGAAAGCTCGGAGGATTATCAAAGACTCCAGCCACCCGAGTCATGGGCTGCTCTCACTGCTTCCATCAGGCAGGCGGTATCGCAGCATCAGGACCCGCACCACCCGACTACATGACAGCTTCTTCCCACAAGCAATAAGACTTTTGAACACATGATCTCTCACGATCAACAATCAGCACTGCACTTTATTAATCCTCATTCTGTCAATATATTCTCGCTCCCAATTCAGTCAGTGTATATATATATATATATTTATACCCTTCTCTAGTGTGTGTATTCTACATTGTGTGTATTGTGTACATTTGTTATGTAAATTGTTGTGTAGGTATGTGTACATTTGTTATGTAAATTGTTGTGTAAGTTTATGTAAATTGTTTTGTGTAATATGTTGTTTATTGTAAAGTGGTTTATGTCTCGTCACTGTCATTACTGCAATGTTGCTCGGAACTGCACACAAGAATTTCACCTGCTGTTGCACTCGTGTACACAGTAGTGTGACAATAAAGTGATCTGATTTGATTTGATTTGATTTTGCCTGTGTGAGTTCTTCCTCTGGGACCTCCTCTGCATAATGATTTTCAAAGATGTCATTGATAAAGGCAACATATTCTTGCTTGTATTGCTCATCTTTTTTCATTTTCCTTTTCAGAGTTTGGAGGCGCTGTTCTGCAAACTGGCGATTGTTAGGCATGCAGACAACAGCTTTCCTAAAGGGCAACTTCAAATAGTAATGTCCATCTTGGAAGACTGCCTCATTGGCTATCTCTACAAACCTTCTGTCCTCAACTGACATTTCGGTCTTCTCCTCAGATGCTACCTCACTGAAATCCTGATTATACTGTGAGATCAGAAGTTGTTCTAGATTTGTAACGGATATCCTATTCACCGTCACATTCTCTGCACTGCCATCAGCACTTCTCAGTGGCCCATTTACAACCCACCCCAATAAGGTTCTAACTGCATAAGGGCCCCCACCTTGACTATTAACAACCTCCCATGGTTCTATGCACTTTGGAGCATTTGTACCAATCAACAGCTCCACCTTTGAATTAATGCTGGGAAGTTTGACTCGACTTAGATACTTCCATTGTGCTAAGTCTTTCTGCTTGGGAATGCTGTTTGTGGTAACTGGCATTTCTTTTTGAGTGAAGAGATCAGGAAGAGGTAAGAAGTTATTGCTGTTCAGTGCTGAAACTTCAACTTCAGAGACAACATAAGTTGGAACAGTTTTTTCTTGATTCATTGTGCGTAGAAGAATGTGTGTTTTTCTTCCTTTTAGATTGAGCCGAAACATAAGATCCTCGGAGCAGAAGGTGGCTGAGGATCCAGGGTCCAGGAGAGCATACACCTGTAAGACTTGGCTGCCCTTTGCTGCCTTAACCTGAACTGGGACAATGGACAGCACATTCTCTTGGTCTCCGGCCCCTATATGACCACATAATCCTGCTGATGCATTGCCTGTAACATCAGAGGATCTTTCTGCCTTTTTGATAATACTATCTTTGACCTCAATATGTAGGACACTAGGGTGAGCTTGCTTACATACCTTACAGCTGAGGCGCCTTTTGCCTCTGCTAATATGGCCCGTGGAGAGACATCCAAAGCATATGCCTTTGGTCTTTATAAAACTGAGCTTGTCTCTATGTGTTATCTTTAAAAAGTCTTTACACATGTCCAATGTGTGTCTTGAGCTACAGAAGGGGCAAGAAAGATCAAACTTTTGCTTTTGGGCAATAGCTATACTAGTGGCAAAACTACTGCCAGATGACTTTGAGGCCTGTGGTTTGACTGGGGACCTAGCTTTTCCTCTACTAGCTGACTGATCTTGAAGATCACCAAATACTGGATCAGCTGCTATGTGAGCTTGTTCTTCAATAAAGCAGACTAGATCTAAAATCCTTACCCTACGACTACGTTGTTCTTGCAGCTCATAAGCCTTGTTACGCCATCTCTCCCGAAGCTTGTATGGTAGCTTGAGCACAATGCTTCTCAAATTGGATACTGTTTCCAGCTCCTCCATATATTCCATTTCTCCCATAGCATTGCAGCAGCTCCTAAGGAACATGGCATAATCCTGTAGCGATTTAAAATACTCCGATTTTATTTGAGACCAGGATAGGGCTTTTTCCAAGTAAGCACAAGAGATCTTGTATTCGTTTCCAAAATTTTCCTTTAGCAACTCCTTTGCTCTATTGTAGCCTCTATCTTGTGACAAGTACTCACAACTTTTGACTAGCCTTTGTGCCAGGCCTCTTGTATATTGAATAAGAAACTGCAATCTATCTTTATTGTTATCAGTTTTGCTTTCAACCATATTTTCAAAGGAGTGAATGAACGACTTGTACTCAAGAACTTGTCCATCAAAAAGTGGAATGCTACCTTGTGGTAGCGTGACAGAAGTTGCTGTTTCATAAGAATCCCTGTTAATTCACTCTGCTTTTCCAGAATTTTAATCATGTGGCTTTCCTGTGCTGAACCGGGTGTAGGAATTTGCCCTTGAGGTACAGTGGACTGAATGGCTGGGACTGACCTTGCTTGCTGGGGAATGACAGGGGGAATGCTGTGAGCTGAGGTCTGTTGTATTTGTGACCGGATATTCCTGCTAGTTCTGGGCTGCAAGTCAGGTCCTCTATGATATGTACCTGGGCCTATTGTTGTAGGAAATTGAACCTGAACACCTGGCCTGGTTTTAACTACTGGGGACGTCCTTTCATGGAAATAAAGTGAGCTGTCTAGCTTTTCATCCAATGGTACACTTGTCACTGTTGATTTTGTCTTCAATTCACTTGCTTCTGCACCCAACAAAGGCATCTGAACTGTGACATCAGAGTGGGCAGGTTTATTCATTTCTCTTTCAGCTTCTTTCAGATAATTAATTTTTGCAGTAGTGGCTTCAATTTCAGAATGCAACTCTAAAGTTTCTCTCTTTTTTCTTAGAATATGTTCCTGCTCCTCAATTGCATGCCTTTCTTGCAGCTTTGCAGCTTTAGCCATTAAAGCTACTCTCTCTGCTTCTGCACTGATACGCAATGACACAGACGATCCACGTGATCCAAATGACTGAGTATCAGTATCAGTGTCACAATCACCTACTTGGGTGACAGAAGAGGTGGCTTCACCTATGGCTTGGGAACCTGGGTTTTCTATAGCTGAAATCCAATTTTCAACGTTAGCCATAAAAGCCGTTATCTGTACATATCTAGGCTGATACCATATTTTGTGGTCTTCTTGATTTGTTTCCTCATCCAACATTTCACTATAGGAGGCATGCACAGCTTTGAACTCTTCAAGAAATTCATTAAACTTAATCATGTTTTTTTTAACTTCATCCAGAAATTCCGGACTAGTCATTAAATCATTCACAATGTTCATTCTCCGTGTTACATGTGACATTTTTCCTCCTCTAGACAAGCGCAATTGCACGACAGTTTCATTCATGTCCTTACCAGAAGTTATTTCTTCCTTGTTAGAATCAGCCATTATTCTCAAAAAAAAACTTCCCAAAAATCTCAAAGTATTTATCTTGCTTCAATCAATGCAAAAGTTCTCAAAAAATGTAGAAAGCAGTTCGTATTCTTTCCAAAAATCAACCTCTCGTTGGATTTCATTCGTTCCAATTTGGCTGTGTTTTCACCACGGCAAACTGCTTTTCACCACTCTTAATTATTTGTCACAGTTCACCAACTCAAAAATCTGCGGTGAGATTGGTTTCCATACTCTTTAAAAATTATACACTTTGAAAGCACATACCTCAATCAAAGTGTTTCTTTGTTTGGCTTGCCACGCTTAAACTGATGTTTGCTTCGTCTTCCTCATGTAGTTTCAACATAAATCCTTTTTTGATAAATTCACAGCAAGTCTTTGACGAAATGTAGTGGCAAAAACATTGTTGGGTTTTTCCTGTAACCCCCTGTTATTGTTTCCAACCACCTGGAGAATGCGAGTACTGGGTCAGACTCACAGCCCGAATCCAAGAAAATCCAAGAGTGTTGTTGCTTGAATGTTTGTGGATATTTATTGCAAATAAATATAAAGAACAAAACAAAAACTGAGAAATGGTGTAAATGTCTTTAAGCATTCCTTTGTAGCGCTTGGCATTCAGCTTTCTCATACAGGCCAAGCTTCAGTAACGCAGATCCAGGCCGAGGTCAAAGACTGTATCAGCTGGCATGCCTTCTCCTTCTCTCATGCGCTACACACTCCAACTTATAGGATAGCGCCCTCTCTGGCTGTAGAAGGTGTACCACTCAAATGCAATGGAAAAAAAAATTATAAGTAAATTATGAAACCAAAAATAAAACTCAAATGCGGCTCCTACAGTGAGTGTGAGAGTAAGAGTGAGTGTGAGAGTAAGAGTGAGTGTGAGAGTAAGAGTGAGTGTGTGTGTAAGAGTGAGTGTGAGAGTAAGAATGAGTGTGTGTGTGTAAGAGTGAGTGTGAGAGTAAGAGTGAGTGTGAGAGTAAGAGTGAGTGTGTGTGTAAGAGTGAGTGTGAGAGTAAGAGTGAGTGTGTGTGTAAGAGTGAGTGTGAGAGTAAGAGTGAGTGTGAGAGTAAGAGTGAGTGTGTGTGTAAGAGTGAGTGTGAGAGTAAGAGTGAGTGTGAGAGTAAGAGTGAGTGTGTGTGTAAGAGTGAGTGTGAGAGTAAGAGTGAGTGTGAGAGTAAGAGTGAGTGTGTGTGTAAGAGTGAGTGTGAGAGTAAGAGTGAGTGTGTGTAAGAGTGAGTGTGAGAGTAAGAATGAGTGTGTGTGTGTAAGAGTGAGTGTGAGAGTAAGAGTGAGTGTGAGAGTAAGAGTGAGTGTGTGTGTAAGAGTGAGTGTGAGAGTAAGAGTGAGTGTGAGAGTAAGAGTGAGTGTGTGTGTAAGAGTGAGTGTGAGAGTAAGAGTGAGTTTGAGAGTAAGAGTGAGTGTGTGTGTAAGAGTGAGTGTGTGTGTAAAAGTGAGTGTGAGAGTAAGAGTGAGTGTGTGTGTAAGAGTGAGTGTTAAGAGTAAGAGTGAGTGTGTGTGTAAGAGTGAGTGTGAGAGTAAGAGTGAGTGTGTGTGTAAGAGTGAGTGTGTGTGTAAGAGTGAGTGTGAGAGTAAGAGTGAGTGTGAGAGTAAGAGTGAGTGTGAGAGTAAGAGTGAGTGTGTGTGTAAGAGTGAGTGTGAGAGTAAGAGTGAGTGTGAGAGTAAGAGTGAGTGTGTGTGTAAGAGTGAGTGTGTGTGTAAGAGTGAGTGTGAGAGTAAGAGTGAGTGTGAGAGTAAGAGTGAGTGTGAGAGTAAGAATGAGTGTGTGTGTGTAAGAGTGAGTGTGAGAGTAAGAGCGAGTGTGTGTGTAAGAGCGAGTGTGAGAGTAAGAGTGAGTGTGTGTGTAAGAGTGAGTGTGAGAGTAAGAGTGAGTGTGAGAGTAAGAGTGAGTGTGTGTGTAAGAGTGAGTGTGTGTGTAAGAGTGAGTGTGTGTGTAAGAGTGAGTGTGAGAGTAAGAGTGAGTGTGAGAGTAAGAGTGAGTGTGTGTGTAAGAGTGAGTGTGAGAGTAAGAATGAGTGTGTGTGTGTAAGAGTGAGTGTGAGAGTAAGAGTGAGTGTGTGTGTAAGAGTGAGTGTGAGAGTAAGAGTGAGTGTGTGTGTAAGAGTGAGTGTGAGAGTAAGAGTGAGTGTGAGAGTAAGAGTGAGTGTGAGAGTGAGTGTGAGAGTAAGAGTTAGTGTGTGTGAGAGTAAGAGTGAGTGTGAGAGTAAGAGTGAGTGTGTGTGTGTAAGAGTGAGTGTGTGAGTGTGTGTGTGTGTAAGAGTGTGTGTGTGTGTGTGTGTAAGAGTGTGTGTGTGAGTAAGAGTGAGTGTGTGAGTAAGAGTGAGTGTGTGTGTGTAAGAGTGAGTGTGTGTGTAAGAGTGAGTGTGTGTGTAAGAGTGTGTGTGTGTGTGTGAGTAAGAGTGAGTGTGTGAGTAAGAGTGAGTGTGTGTGTAAGAGTGAGTGTGAGAGTAAGAGTGAGTGTGTGTGTAAGAGTGAGTGTGTGTGTAAGAGTGAGTGTGAGAGTAAGAGTAAGAGTGAGAGTGTGTGAGTGTGTGAGTAAGAGTGAGTGTGTGAGTAAGAGTGAGTGTGTGAGTAAGAGTAAGAGTAAGAGTAAGAGTGAGTGTGTGAGTAAGAGTGAGTGTGTGAGTAAGAGTGAGTGTGTGTGTGAGAGTGAGTGTGTGTGTAAGAGTGAGTGTGTGTGTAAGAGTGAGTGTGAGAGTAAGAGTAAGAGTGAGAGTGTGTGAGTGTGTGAGTGTGTGAGAGAGTGTGTGAGAGAGTAAGAGTGTGTGTGTGTGTAAGAGTGAGTGTGAGAGAGTAAGAGTGTGTGTGTGTGTGTAAGAGTGAGTGTAAGAGTAAGAGTGAGAGTGTGTGAGAGAGTGTGTGTCGGTCAGAAACAGAGACTTGACTTCTGTCCGCTCTCGGCAGGCCGTACATGGATGCTGTGGTTGCCTTGGTAACGCTGATGTTGGATACAGGACTACCCTGCTTCCGTGGTCAGACCATCAAACTGCTCAAGTGAGTAAAGCAGCTGCTGTGGAGCAGAAGTTCCCCTTTGAGTTACTGACAGATTTTGAGCTGTTGAAATGTGTCGTAGGCAGCGGTTCAATCCTGGCGTCAGTGAGAAGGAAGCTGCGGCTTTTATCATCAAAGTCATACAAAACTGCTTCCTGAGTAGCAGGTCAGTGTCTCATATTCTCACACATGTTTTGTTTCGTTTTCCTTGAAGTCTTTCAAATATAATAAGTGACTTTAAGTACTCGATGTAATGGTTTCATTTTGTTTCAGGAGCAAAACGTATGACATGATCCAGTACTATCAAAACCAGATCCCGTACTGAAGGTGTGGACACGTCTCACGGCCCCCTCGTGCACTTTATAACCCCAAAATGCTTTTTCGTTCATTTATACGCACTAAAATCAGCACTTATAAGTCTTTAGCCTTTCTGTTGCATGATAGCTTGAGTTTGATTTCATACTGTAAAGATTACAAAGTCAAAGTGCCAGTGTTATTTGCCAACTGATGTGAATTTATTGCGGGTTTGAATATGATTTCCAGACACACGCAGCGTATATTAATAACTATATGATTTTCATAGTGACAAATATAATAGTTCATAGGTTCAGTAAAGTTTCCTCACAACATTGACACGTGCAACTAAGAGTAAATATTGTTTATTCAGTACTTTGATTTATTGTCAGGTATCGTGTGGATCTTCATGTTCTGTATTTACAGCTTTGAATCTGAGTGTTAATATTTAAATGATCTTTGGGTCACATGACCTCTGACCAATCGCTGCTTGTTTTGGCAGTATGTGCCTGTTTATTGATCAATCGATTGTGCCGTATTAATCTTTGTACGCTCGTTTGTACTGTTGCATCAATTATCTCTCTATTCTCTTTCCTTTTGAAGTATTTATTCTGTCTATTGTACTGAATTAAATAAATGTCTACATTAATTATTTGCTGTGTCGGTTGCTGTCGTCTAAGCAGTGAGGGCAAATCATAACGATGAAGGCGTATCTCCAGTAGTCTGAGCAACAGGTGGGTGATGTACCAGTTGCAGTGTTACCAGATCTCTCAATAAAAAAGACTTAATCTGGAAAAACACGCTCAAAATAAGTGAAAATAAACTATTACATTTTTTCTCTCTATGTGGAGCAATTATCAGCTTAGAAATCAAAAGCAAATTATGCAGTAGCCTATATAAAATAATGTATTTTCAATAAATGTATTCTTAATATTAAACTGATCCTCCATAATATTAAAAAAATACATCTGAAATCAACGAATAGCCTGGATGTTTTCATCCGTCCGTCCGTCCATAAAGTTTTACCCTTGATCAGGCAGAGAAGAGTCACACCCAAAACACACCTGAACCAAAGACCTTTACATCACCACAACATAAAAGAAACGATGAATGTTTAAATCATGAATATTTAGTGCTGGAGGAGAATGCTGAGAACACATTTACTTTCAGTTTTCTCAAAATGATCAACAGACTTCATTAGAAAGACTCGAAGAAAAGTCATAAGAAATGAAAGCTGGAATTCCCCTTCTAGAAGTATTTACTTCTGACACGTCATATCCTGTGACTTCTCTGAAGACTTCATTGGATGGAATATTTGGTCTTACCAATCAAAATCTGTCATCTGTTAAGACACACCCCCATTCATATGGCGTATATATATAGACCTGCATTTTCACTCGCTCTCAATTTGGACTGACATCGAGAGACAGAAGGATCAGACGTTCTTCAATCATCTTGTGTGGAAGCTAAACTAAATCTTAAAAATGCTTGGAGAATCACCTGAAATCACCACGGTTGTTATTCCTGACGACACCGTAGATCTACCAGCCAGCCGGCAGTGGTTTGCTCGTGTGAAAGGTGTATGCTCGCTTATCCCAGTTGTGAAGAACTTATACGTAGGTGTAAAAAACTGTTTTCAGTTGTGCAGAAATGGGTTCAGCGATAGACCTTTTGATTTAGCCGTTTACCACATTGGATCAGCTGTGTACCACATTAGATCAGCTTTTTCCCACATTGGATCAGTAGTTTCCCACATTAGATCAGCTGTTTCCCACATTGGATCAGTAGTTTCCCACATTGGATCAGTAGTTTCCCACATTGGATCAGCTGTTTCCCACATTGGATCAGCTGTTTCCCACATTGGATCAGCTGTTTCCCACATTGGATCAGCTGTTTCCCACATTGGATCAGTAGTTTCCCACATTAGATCAGCTGTTTCCCACATTGGATCAGCTGTGTACAAATGTCTTTAGCTAGAAACATTTGAAGGAATGTTTCACCGGTGCAACCGGAAATATTTGAGACTCGTTCAGCAAAATTATTCAAATGTTATATTTTCAATAGCCAATTCCTTACATCTACTTACGCAAAATTTGATTATAGTCCCAATAATTCCAAATTGATAATGCAGCCAAGGAGAAAAAACATATGAGAGACCATAGCGAATACACCTTTCACACGACCAAACGATGGAACAACTTCGACGACGTGACTCCAGAGTCATATATGCGCTTTTTGAGCAATGCATAGCGAATACGGCTTTCACACGACCAAACGATGGAAAAACGGACGAGGTGACTCCCTAGTCACATACACTCTGTGAGCAATGCATTGGATTGTGTATGCGGCTGACTCGGATCCAACACAATAATTTGGCTTCGAATTAATAAGACGGAATTGTCTATGATCGTCACTATCTCACCTGGCATTACCTATCTGTCTTGGCATTACCTATCTGCTCCTGTTATCTTTATTGTAATGTATATTTTAAATAAAATAAAATATGATATAAAACAACCCGTTTCTTTGTCTTTTTTGTTTTGTTTACGTACAAAGCTTTGAATGGTCTAGCTCCGCACTATATTCCATCACGTTCGATACGATCACAAAATTCGGACCTGTTAATAGATCCTAGAAAATCCACAAAAGTAGGTCGATCCTTTTCATCTTTGTCTCCTAAACTATAGAATAGTCTTCCTAACACTGTTCGGGACTCAGACACACTCACTCAGTTTAAGTCTAGACTAAAGACTCGTCGATTTAACCAGACATACACCTCATTTATCCTTCAACCCACAATTAGGCTGCTTTAGTTCGGTCTGCCGGAACCAGAAACATTTCTCAGAAACATATCTTATAATCTACAACTCTGTAAATTGAATGGCATCTACGCTAATATTATTCTATTTGTTTCCCTGTCTCAACCTCGGGACTCCTATCCTGAGGTCACCAGAACTGGCCAGATCCAGCTCCTTTCCTGCTTGATGTTGGACTCCGCTACTACGTGTCTCTGGGTGATGATGACTAAATACAGCCGGTGCCAGCCAAACATCACTTCAGTCGATTACGATGGACTACAGAGGATGAACTGATGCCAACTCCAACTGAAAGACATGGGATACTATGGCAAGCCAATTTATCTTTACATTTTCCCAGCGTTACTGGACATAATTGCATTTTTTACTTGTAAGAATTCCTATTATAGAGCTCTACAATTACATTCTTACTAGTAAAAACTTGTATTCATGAGATGCCAAGCAGAAGCGGTTACACTCATTTCCCTTTTCTAATCCCGCCTATGTTTAGGCTACATTTCAAAATAAAGGTCATGTGTGGTGTGGTTAAATAATAGCAAGAAATATTTTTAGATTATTTAAAACATTTTAAGCTTATATAGCGAACATTTTAATGGCATCCAACAAGAATAAACAGATGAACAAGGGTGTGTGTTTATTTATTATTTAGTAGTTTGAATCTTTCCTTCTGGGCAAATGTGGCCTTATACCAATCTAATAGAAAACATTGCATGTTACCAAATGTTTGTAGCATCCAGCAAATTACCATATTCACCGTCTTCTGAGTTAATAATAATGTCACCTCAGTAAATTAGTGAAAAATGAAAATAACACATAATTTGGCTTTCCATAGCATACTTCATATGCCATTGCCTGAACACTGGACTTAGGATAGACCTCTCCGAAATGACCGGCAGGTAGAACCGCGACGCACCTCACTGATCTCTGCCTGCCTCATTAACAAGGACAATACATCAATGTGAACTTCTGCCGCTAATACAGGATGAACTTCAAAGACATTATTCATTAATCTTACAGTTCATGCAAAATCTGTGTTTGAGGAGTTTAAATAATACATAAGTAATATTTGCATTATATTCAGTCAGAGGGGAACTGGCCCCCACAGTGAGTCCGGTTTCTCCCAAGGTTATTTTTCTCCATTAATCAACATCTGATGGAGTTTTATGTTCCTTGCCACAGTCGCCTTTGGCTTGCTCACTGGGGAATCTAAATGCAAATATTACTTAATCATATTTGATCTAATTACACAATGATGACTCTAAGACTTTATATATATATTATAGTTTCATTTTCTAAATGATAGATAATGGGCAACTCCTCATGGCACATTGTATTCTGTATTGTCAGTACTTGAACTTTGCACTTTACTTTTACCTGCTGTATTTGCACTACATTGATACTGTGAATTTTCATTTGAACTTTTGTATTTTACTTATCTATTGCCTTTGTCAATTGTCTGTACTTGAAGGTTGCACTGCCACTTTTACCTGCTGTATTTGCACTACATTGATACTGTGAACTGTACACATATTTACTTTAGCATATTATGTTACACAAATAAAGATATTCAGAATTTCATTCCTTCAATACATTATTTATTATTGCAACATGTGAATAACGCTGTTAATGCAGCATATGTAGTTCATATTCAGTTCACATGGTTTATGTCATTGTTTATAGTTTCATAATAACACTGGGGCACATATTAGTTAAGACACAGCACAGTCACAATGTTATGAAGGAATATCATGACTTCGCTTCACTGGTACGGTCTCACTTAGTATGGTGTACTTGGTCTGTACACATCTCTCTGGCCAGTGCACTAAAGGGCTGAGGTGAGTAAACATTGCACCTGTGGTGTCTCTGAACGTGGTGGACAGTCTTTCGATCTATGCAGAAGAGTTGTGCAATGTGCTGGAATGACATTCAGACTCGGGTGCAGAAGAAGCTGTGTCAGCACACTCATCACAACAGCAAAACAAAAGTCTAAAATGATTCACAAGCGTTAAAGGAATGTTCAGCTTGCTCTATATCCTGTTTATTGTTGGATGACAGCAAAGTTTTACCCTTGATCAGGCAGAGAAGAGTCACACCCAAAACCCACCTGAACCAAAGACCTTTACGTCACTACAACATAAAAGAAACGATGAATGTTTTGCAAATGAATCTGTCTAATGAAATCATGAATATATAGTGCTGGAGGAGAATGCTGAGAACACATTTACAGTTTTTTATGATTGCTATGACAGATTGTTCAATACTAGGACAAGGGAGAGGAGTGGGACAAGGGCAAGGGAGAGGAGTGGGACAAGGGCAAGGGCAAGGGAGAGGAGTGGGACAAGGGCAAGGGAGAGGAGTGGGACAAGGGCAAGGGCAAGGGAGAGGAGTGGGACAAGGGCAAGTGCGAGGAGTGGGGCAAGGGCAAGGGCAAGGGAGAGGAGTGGGACAAGGGCAAGGGCGAGGAGTGGGGCAAGGGCAAGGGCAAGGGAGAGGAGTGGGGCAAGGGCAAGGGCAAGGGAGAGGAGTGGGACAAGGGCAAGGGCGAGGAGTGGGACAAGGGCAAGGGCAAGGGCGAGGAGTGGGACAAGGGCAAGGGAGAGGAGTGGGACAAGGGCAAGGGCAAGGGAGAGGAGTGGGGCAAGGGCAAGGGAGAGGAGTGGGACAAGGACAAGGGAGAGGAGTGGGACAAGGACAAGGGCAAGGGAGAGGAGTGGGGCAAGGGAGAGGAGTGGGACAAGGGCAAGGGCAAGGGAGAGGAGTGGGACAAGGGCAAGGGCGAGGAGTGGGGCAAGGGCGAGGAGTGGGACAAGGGCAAGGGAGAGGAGTGGGACAAGGGCAAGGGCAAGGGAGAGGAGTGGGACAAGGACAAGGGCAAGGGAGAAGAGTGGGGCAAGGGAGAGGAGTGGGGCAAGGGAGAGGAGTGGGACAAGGGCAAGAGCAAGGGAGAGGAGTGGGACAAGGACAAGGGCAATGGAGAGGAGTGGGGCGAGGGAGAGGAGTTAGAATGCATGGTGGTGCTCAAAGAAGGGCCAGAGCTAGGGTAACTAATGAAATAAGAGCTACTATAATAGACCATGTCATAAACCACGGGCTATCATACAGAGAGGCTGGTGAACGAGTATAGCCAAATCTCAGCCGGGGACACGGTGGCATCAATTGTTCGGATTTTTAGAGAAACCAATAAGAAAGATATTGCTTCTCCTACTGCAAAGTGTAAATAATTTTACCATGTATTAGTGACTGTGTGCCTCCGGTCTCTAATATGTCACTGTATTTTGTCCCTCTAAGGATTCAATGTCTACCTCCCTCAGGGGGCAGAGGAAAGCTCCTGAATGAAGAACAGGAACTTGCTATTGTCAACATGGTGATTGCTGACAATTAAATAAAAATGAAGGACATTCAGTCCAGAGTTGTAGAGGACAACCTTGTCTTTAGGAACATTGCAGCAATCAGCACAACATCCATTTCTCGGACTCTAGCTAAACACAGAGTCCAAATGAAACAATTATACAAAGTTCCTTTTGAAAGGAATGGTGAGCGCATCAAAGAACTCTGTCAAAAATACGTCCAGGTAAGGTTAGGCAATACAGTCATTACTGTACTATATATTGTGTGTTTTGCAGTAAACTACTCTATAAACTTGGAGTACATTAGGACATACAGTAGATATACAGCAAAGCATTTACATACACTGTGTCTGATTACTTTCAGAGAGTAATGGAGTTGGAGGGCAATCAAGTCCCACATGTAATGATCTATGTTGATGAGGCTGGCTTTAACTTAGCGAAAAGGCGTCGGCGCGGAAGAAACATAATTGGCAAAAGGGCCACAGTTACTGTGCCAGGCCAGAGAGGAGCCAACATCACCATGTGCGCCGCAATCTCCAACGATGGTGCACTCCTGCATAAATGTGAAATTTGCCCCTACAACACCAACCGGCTTTTTCTGTTTTTAGAAGACCTGCATGAAAGACTTGTGCCAGAGGTAGAAAGGGGTCAGGTGAGAGACCACTTGCCAATATACGTGATCACATGGGACAATGTGGCATTCCACCATTCCCGTGCAGTCACAGCATGGTTTGACGCCCATCCTAGGATGATATCCCTTTTCCTTGCTCCTTACTCCCCTTTCCTCAACCCCATTGAGGAGTTTTTCTCATCCTGGAGATGGAAGGTTTTTGACCATCATCCACAGGACCAAATGTCCCTCCTGGATGCAATGGATGCTGCATGCCAAGACATCACAGCTGAACACTGCCAGGGGTGGATAAGGCATGCCAAAACATTCTTCCCACGATGCCTTGCCAGAGAAGATATCAGGTGTGATGTGGATGAGAACATGTGGCCAAATGCAGAAGACCTGGTCAGATTAGAAGATGACTCTTTTTTCTGGTGCTTTTTCTGTTCATATATTTTGTATTTTCACACAATAAAGGGCAGCTATATTGCATATTTTGTTATCTTGCAGCAATGTCCTTTTGCAAATAAAGTCTTTATTGCAGCAATTCTGTCTCTGTCTTTGTTTATTCATTAACCGTACATTCTATAAAGCACTCTGAGATGGGTCTTTTTTTATTGAATTTCTGCAGCAAAAGACCTAAACCCAACAAAACAAAAATGTAGAGAGGCTTCAAAAGAAACTGCAGTGCAAAACACAATCTATGATCAATACAATATACTGTCTGTTGTATAAGGGCATACCTGTCACATATAAAATAATGCAGTTTCTGTAATTCCATCTGATGTTAGTGTTTTTATGACATTGTGCAATGATTGACTAAATCTTCCTGTTGGACGAGAACATATGTTAGTGTTTTGAAAAATTATTTGGTTTTGAGACTATGTTTGCAGTGTTTTGGTAGACAGTGTATTGTTGCTAGTGTATTATTGTATTTTGAAAATTAGTGTTGGAGTTTAGTTTACAATGTGTGATTTTGAGCATGAAATTAAATGTTTTGCCAATTGTGTGTTGTAGGTGTGTTGGTGCGTTAAGAGTTTAGGAAATTTGTTAGTCTAGTCTTGAGGTCATGAACGCATGAATTATTTTTTTGGCATCAGCAACAAAGAGCATATGCCTTAATTTAGCAATATTTCTTAGGATGTTCTACAAACATTGGTGGTTTGATTTTCAAAGGACAGATTAGTATCAAATATTACACAAGTTCTTCGCTGTTGAAGTTGATGTAATAGTACATCCATCTAGAGTCAAATGATATTGTAGTGGCTTATTTTTTAGAGTTTTTTTGGTCCAATAATTAGTACCTCTGTTTTGTCAGAATTGAGTAGAAGGAAATTTCTGGCCATCCAATCTTTTATTTCATTGATGCACTCTGCTAATTTCGAGAATTGTGAAATCTCATCAGGTTTTGTAGAAATATAAAGTTGGGTATCGTCGGCATAACAGTGGAAACTTATTCCACGATTCCTGATATCTCCCAGGGGAAGCATATACAAGGAGAAAAGCAGAGGCCCTAAAACTGATCCCTGTGGCACTCCATACTTTACTTTTGTTTGGTTTCCTCATTTACATAGACAAAGTGGTAGCGGTCTGATAAATATGACCTAAACCATGCTAATGCAACTCCACAAATGCCAACATAATTCTCCAGCCTATTCAAGAGAATGTCATGATCTATCGTGTTGAATGTAGCACTAAGATCTAAAAGCACTAGAAGTGAAATGCAGCCATGATCAGTTGATAAGAGCAAGTCATTTGTAACTCTGATAAGTGCAGTCTCTGTACTGTGATGAGGCCTAAATCCTGATTGAAATTCTTTGTATATACTATTTTTCTGTAGAAATGAACATATTTGGGAGGATACTACCTTTTCTAGTATTTTTGCCATAAACGGGAGATTTGAAATCGGTCTATAATTAGCAAGTTCTCCAGGATCATGTTGTGGCTTCTTAATAAGTGGTTTGATAATTGCCATTTTAAAGTTTCTTGGGACATGTCCTAAGCATAGCGAGGAGTTAATGATATTAAGAAGAGGTTCTGAGATTACAGGAGATACCTCTTTTAAGAGCTTAGTTGGTATAGGATCTAACAAACAAGTTGTGGCTTTTGACGTTCATCCCATCTGGCTGAGGTTCCAGCGACGATGCGCATGTTGACGTTCATCCATACGGCTGAGGTTCCAGCGCCAATGAGGTGGTGGACTGGCTGTCATCACAGATCGGATGTTATAGTTACTGAAGTTATGATGCCTTGCTTTTCATCTTTTTATATGTTTGGCGTTTAAACTGAATGGTACTTCACCAGTTCTTGTTTTAAATATTTATCGTCCTCCCAAATTAAACCCGGTGTTCTTTTCTGAGTTTACTGAGTTGTTGACACCAGTGCAACCTGCTCAGCTATTCTTTTAACTGGTGATTTCGATATTCATGTAGACAAGGTGAATTGTAATAGTACTCTGAGTTTTATGGATGTGTTCAGTAGCGGTTGTTGCTTGTTTGGCGCCCTGGGCAAAACCTGCTTCATCATGCCCACAAAGTTGTTGACTGGGAGGGGGGTTACCAAATCTGGCTAAGGTTCTTGAACGTGAGGTTATTGGTCAACTATAAGTCATCCATCTATGAACTGTTTATCAGAACCTTTTCAATCAGGGTTTATGCCTGGACAGTACGGAGACTGCACTTGTGAGGGTCATGAATGACCTCCTTATCACAGCGGATTCTGGGGCTTGTGGTATTTTTGTCTTGTTGGACCTCACTGCCTCATTTGATACCATTTGTCACACTATTTAGTTGGACAGACTACATAAGTGGATTGGCCTTTATGGCATTGTTCTCAATTGGTTTAAATCTGCATTAATTACCTATCTATATTGGCATTAATAGATCCCAGACTGTTCCAATGCAACAGGGGGTACCGCAGGGGTCAGTTCTAGGTCCCATACTGTTCAGTATCTATATGCTGTCTCTTAGACAGATTATCCAGAAGTTTGGGCTGGGTTATTATTGTTATGCTGATGATCAGTACTGCCGCTCCCTACACGCATACTACACAGTCTGCGTAGGGCACCAACTCCTTAGGGGGGCACAAGAAAGTACACCAGCTGCCCTTACTCGCACGTTATACGTTATTCAAGGACCCAAAAGCTGTTGCGGATCACAGACTATCGCCTCGCACTCACACTTTCACCTCGCCGCCCCTCAACTCACCCCAGTTCAAACCTTAAACTTATTTTGTCAAATGTTTTCCTTGAATTGTGTTTGTGCTATCTTACTTTATAATAAATAACACTTTATAGGCAATAAAGATGAAATGAAACTTAATTTGAAACCTCATCCCAGATTCCGTGACAATCACAGAAATCACTTCCAAGAAACAGTAACTGTTCCCATTCACTTTCACACACAAAACAAATAGTTTCTGTACTGACTTACAGTATATAACCCAATATTTACTTTCATGTCAGCGCTAACAAAAGCTAAATGTTCTCTGTCTGTCTGTGGTGTTGTCTGTTTGACCGGTCCAAGAACCTTTTATAAAAACATGCTCGCATGAAAACATGATTGGAATTCCATTTGATGCGTCATTTTATTCATTCATTTTCAAGAATCGAGAACACGCTGTTCCATCGCACTTCCCTCGATATGTAATACTGAATGTTTAAATTCAAAATATTTTAATTCATATTGAAAATTTTGTAACTAAAATATGGTTCTACTTGTTTGCATTAGTTAACGCATTAGGCTTTGCAAACAAACAATGAACACTTTTTTACAACATTTATACATTTATGTTCATTTTAGTTAATAAAAATACAATTGTTAGTTCATGTTAGTTTATAGTTTGTATTCTCCCACATTCATTTTTGCTTTCAGTACAAATGTATGAACAAGATAAGCAGCAGATGCTTTTGATGGTTATATGTGAATGTTTTCAGTTACAGTTTCACAGACACATTTGGGAACATGTTGTGTTGTTATTCAATCCGATATGACACACAGTTTGTATGAAAATGGTTTTACAGTTTTGGGAAGTGACAGTGGATTCATGGGTTTACTGTTTTATTTGTGCAGCAGGATGAACCTCGTTAGGTTTGTATGTGACACGTGTAACAATTTAATATTTGTACAGCAGGACTTCATGCATAAAGAACATTCTTTGGTTTTCCATTGTGAGGAATCACACCTACAAAACAACAATCGTTATATCTCCATTATAACTTCTCAAATGTTTCTCTTTAAGGATTAAGAATGTCAGGCGTTATATTGAACCAACTTAAAAGTCTTTAAATAACTTATTAAAGATTCACAAGCGTTATAGAAATGTTCAGCTTGTGTTAGATCCTGTTTATTGTTGGACGACAGTAAAGTTTTACCCTTGATCAGGCAGAGAAGAGTCACATCCAAAACACACCTGAACCAAAGACCTTTACATCACCACAACATAAAAGAAACGATGAATGTTTGAATCATGAATATTTAGTGCTGGAGGAGAATGTTGAGAACACATTTACTTTCAGTTTTCTCAAAATGATCAACAGACTTCATTAGAAAGACTCGAAGAAAAGTCATAAGAAATGAAAGCTGGAATTCCCCTTCTAGAAGTATTTACTTCTGACACGTCATATCCTGTGACTTCACTGAAGACTGTTCATTGGATGATTTTTATCTGGCCAATGAAAATCTGCCATCTGTTAAGACACACCCCATTCATATGGCATTTCGGACTGACATTGAGAGACAGAAGGAAGACTAAAGCAGGATCAGCCGTCAAAAGATTCTTCAAAATGCTTAGTTCACTACGTAGAGTTCACTACGGTCTACTTAATACAGCCTCACCGCCGCTGGGACCCTGTTTCTGACCTGAACCATTCCTCCTTCTGCACTCCCTGACCTTTACAGAGGCACCGTGAGGACGCCAGACTTCAAAACACTGAAATGACTCGATGTCTCCAGTCTTGTGTCAAACCGTCACTTTTGATTTTGACTTTCTGTATCTGCATTTAAAACCTTCTGAAATAAAAAGAAAACATGGTGACATTCTCTTTAGTGAGTGTTTTTAATTGACTTCACGTGACATTTTCTGAGTGTGGTCCATTTCAGAGTGGTCATCTTCAGACCTGAAGGAGGTTTCAGACATCACAAACTGCAGATAATTGAACTTCAGCATCACTGGAGTTCAACAGAAGATGGCACATGCTGTGTTTGTACTCTGAACACGAGTAAATGCTTGCAACTATCAACTTCAAGACAGAAGCCTACGAAGCGAGTATTAGGATTGTTTTGCAGTCAGATTTCTGGAAAGATCTGGTGCCTGTCTGGCCATTAAGTGAGAGTTGTTGGATCCACTTCGGTTTGGAAATCCCCTTGAAATGGCAGTAAATGCCTCTGTCACAAAAACACGTTTGGACAGCAGCAAATGTTTAACGGGGCTTGACTCGCACTCTTTGACATCAAATGATGTTTTACACGTTCAGTCCTTTGCAATAATTCACACGTTCGGTCCATACTGTGATGTTACCTTCATATGGATATACTCGTAACACTGTAAACACTTTGACTATCCATTAGTGACAGATCCATCAGCAGTTATGTATTAGTAGAAAAGCCACGTTGTTCCAAACCCACATGACTGCCTTTCTTATGCGGAACTCAAAGAGAGATGTTAGGCAGAGTGTTAGCCTCAGTCACCATTCACTTTCATTTTATGAAAAAAGGTGCAATGAATGTAAATGGTGACTGAGGCTAACAGTCTGCCTAACATCTCTCACTGAGTTCCGCATCTGGTGCAGTCCATGAGGAGGAGATGCACTGCAGTATTTAATGCCGCTGGTGCCACACCAGACACTGACTGTTACTTTTGACTTTTGACCCCCCTTTGATCAGGGACACATTAGTCCATTTCTGTCAGTCACATGTCTGTGAAACTTGTTCAGTTCATGTCTTGGTTGTTGAATCTTTTTATGTTCATACAAATATTTACACATGTTCAGTTTGCTGTAAATAAAAGCAGTTGAAATTGAGAGGAGGTTTCTTCCTATTAGCTGATTTATATATATATATAATGTATATAGACTGTATGACTGACAACCAACCAGGTAAACCTGAAACTGATGTTTATATCATACATGAGCATTTTCATGTAAATCATAAGACACACCCCCCCATTCACAGGGCGTGTATATATAGACCTGCATTTTGCACACACTCTCATTTCGGACTGACATCGAGAGACAGAAGGAAGACTAAAGCAGAATCAGCCGTTCTTCAATCATCTAAAAAATGCTCGGCGAATCACCTGCGACTACAGCACTGATGCTCGTACTGCCGTTCATTCAACAGGCGACTTCGGCACTGATGCGCGTACTGCCGCTCATTCAACAGGTGACTACAGCACTGATGCTCGTACTGCCGTTCATTCGGGTGGCGACTTCGGCACTGATGCGCGTACTGCCGTTCATTCGGGTGGCGACTTCGGCACTGATGCGCGTACTGCCGTTCATTCGGGTGGCGACTTCGGCACTGATGCGCGTACTGCCGTTCATTCGGGTGGCGACTTCGGCACTGATGCGCGTACTGCCGTTCATTCGGGTGGCGACTTCGGCACTGATGTGCGTACTGCCGTTCATTCGGGTGGCGACTTCGGCACTGATGTGCGTACTTCCGTTCATTCGGGTGGCGACTTCGGCACTGATGTGCGTACTGCCGCTCATTCAACAGGCGACTACAGCACTGATGTGCGCACTGCCGCTCATTCAACAGGTGACTACAGCACTGATGCGCGCACTGCCGCTCATTCAACAGGAGACTACAGCACTGATGCGCGCACTGCCGCTCATTCAACAGGTGACTACAGCACTGATGCTCGCACTGCCGCTCATTCAACAGGTGACTACAGCACTGATGTGCGCACTGCCGCTCATTCAACAGGTGACTACAGCACTGATGCTCGCACTGCCGCTCATTCAACGGGTGACTACAGCACTGATGCTCGCACTGCCGCTCATTCAACGGGTGACTACAGCACTGATGCTCGCACTGCCGCTCATTCAACGGGTGACTACAGCACTGATGCTCGCACTGCCGCTCATTCAACGGGTGACTACAGCACTGATGCGCGTACTGCCGCTCATTCAACGGGTGACTACAGCACTGATGCTCGCACTGCCGCTCATTCAACGGGTGACTACAGCACTGATGCTCGCACTGCCGCTCATTCAACGGGTGACTACAGCACTGATGCTCGCACTGCCGCTCATTCAACGGGTGACTACAGCACTGATGCTCGCACTGCCGCTCATTCAACGGGTGACTACAGCACTGATGCGCGCACTGCCGCTCATTCAACGGGTGACTACAGCACTGATGCGCGCACTGCCGCTCATTCAACGGGTGACTACAGCACTGATGCGCGCACTGCCGCTCATTCAACGGGTGACTACAGCACTGATGCTCGCACTGCCGCTCATTCAACGGGTGACTACAGCACTGATGCGCGCACTGCCGCTCATTCAACGGGTGACTACAGCACTGATGCGCGCACTGCCGCTCATTCAACGGGTGACTACAGCACTGATGCTCGTACTGCCGCTCGTTCAACAGGTGACTACAGCACTGATGCTCGTACTGCCGCTCGTTCAACAGGTGACTACAGCACTGATGCGCGTACTGCCGCTCGTTCAACAGGTGACTACAGCACTGATGCGCGTACTGCCGCTCGTTCAACAGGTGACTACAGCACTGATGCGCGTACTGCCGCTCGTTCAACAGGTGACTACAGCACTGATGCGCGCACTGCCGCTCGTTCAACAGGTGACTACAGCACTGATGCGCGCACTGCCGCTCGTTCAACAGGTGACTACAGCACTGATGCGCGCACTGCCGCTCGTTCAACAGGTGACTACAGCACTGATGCGCGCACTGCCGCTCGTTCAACAGGTGACTACAGCACTGATGCGCGCACTGCCGCTCGTTCAACAGGTGACTACAGCACTGATGCGCGCACTGCCGCTCGTTCAACAGGTGACTACAGCACTGATGCGCGCACTGCCGCTCGTTCAACAGGTGACTACAGCACTGATGCGCGCACTGCCGCTCGTTCAACAGGTGACTACAGCACTGATGCGCGCACTGCCGCTCGTTCAACAGGTGACTACAGCACTGATGCGCGCACTGCCGCTCGTTCAACAGGTGACTACAGCACTGATGCGCGCACTGCCGCTCGTTCAACAGGTGACTACAGCACTGATGCGCGCACTGCCGCTCGTTCAACAGGTGACTACAGCACTGATGCGCGCACTGCCGCTCGTTCAACAGGTGACTACAGCACTGATGCGCGCACTGCCGCTCGTTCAACAGGTGACTACAGCACTGATGCGCGCACTGCCGCTCGTTCAACAGGTGACTACAGCACTGATGCGCGCACTGCCGCTCATTCAACAGGTGACTACAGCACTGATGCGCGCACTGCCGCTCATTCAACAGGTGACTACAGCACTGATGCTCGCACTGCCGCTCATTCAACAGGTGACTACAGCACTGATGCTCGTACTGCCGCTCATTCAACAGGTGACTACAGCACTGATGCGCGCACTGCCGCTCATTCAACAGGTGACTACAGCACTGATGCGCGTACTGCCGCTCATTCAACAGGTGACTACAGCACTGATGCGCGCACTGCCGCTCATTCAACAGGTGACTACAGCACTGATGCTCGCACTGCCGCTCATTCAACAGGTGACTACAGCACTGATGCGCGCACTGCCGCTCATTCAACAGGTGACTACAGCACTGATGCTCGCACTGCCGCTCATTCAACAGGTGACTACAGCACTGATGCTCGCACTGCCGCTCATTCAACAGGTGACTACAGCACTGATGCGCGCACTGCCGCTCATTCAACAGGTGACTACAGCACTGATGCTCGCACTGCCGCTCATTCAACAGGTGACTACAGCACTGATGCGCGCACTGCCGCTCATTCAACAGGTGACTACAGCACTGATGCTCGCACTGCCGCTCATTCAACAGGTGACTACAGCACTGATGCGCGCACTGCCGCTCATTCAACAGGTGACTACAGCACTGATGCTCGCACTGCCGCTCATTCAACAGGTGACTACAGCACTGATGCTCGCACTGCCGCTCATTCAACAGGTGACTACAGCACTGATGCGCGTACTGCCGCTCATTCAACGGGTGACTACAGCACTGATGCGCGTACTGCCGCTCATTCAACAGGTGACTACAGCACTGATGCGCGTACTGCCGCTCATTCAACAGGTGACTACAGCACTGATGCGCGCACTGCCGCTCATTCAACAGGTGACTACAGCACTGATGCGCGTACTGCCGCTCATTCAACGGGTGACTACAGCACTGATGCGCGTACTGCCGCTCATTCAACGGGTGACTACAGCACTGATGCGCGTACTGCCGCTCATTCAACGGGTGACTACAGCACTGATGCGCGTACTGCCGTTCATTCAACAGGTGACTACAGCACTGATGCGCGTACTGCCGCTCATTCAACAGGTGACTACAGCACTGATGCGCGCACTGCCGCTCATTCAACGGGTGACTACAGCACTGATGCGCGCACTGCCGCTCATTCAACAGGTGACTACAGCACTGATGCGCGTACTGCCGCTCATTCAACAGGCGACTACAGCACTGATGCGCGTACTGCCGCTCATTCAACAGGCGACTACAGCATTGATGCGCGTACTGCCGCTCATTCAACGGGCGACTACAGCACTGATGTGCGCACTGCCGCTCATTCAACAGGCGACTACAGCACTGATGCGCGTACTGCCGCTCATTCAACGGGTGACTACAGCACTGATGCGCGCACTGCCGCTCATTCAACAGGAGACTACAGCACTGATGCGCGTACTGCCGCTCATTCAACAGGCGACTACAGCACTGATGCTTTATGTAAATATATTTATGTTATGCTAATAGAGTGTCTTTTTCACTGTATTAAAATTTGCATTCATAGCAACACCTTTTTGAACCCTATCACCCCCCCCCCCCCCCCCCTCCCCTTTTTTTTGGAATTTCTGGCAAGTTCTAGAAGCCCCACCCTACTGTAATACAGTCATTCAGAAGCCCTTCAGAGTGAGCTGATGTAAACTCTTCGGTTGTATTGACTTTGCAGTAGGAAAATTAAACCAACCCAAAGGCTGCGTCCTATTACCGTCCATGTGTTTACTGTGTTATTGCGGTTTTACACTTGAACTATATGTTAAGTCAGGCTGGTATTTCGTCTGTGATTAATCCATCATTGGTCAGATGGATGGAGATATTGAGGTAAGTTCTGGAGGACAGACGATTGCATCTCTAACACTCTTGTTTCCAAATATCTTGCTACAGGTTTGGTTCATACTGTGGCCTGTAAGTAACAATGGTTTTATAAATATGTGAATGAGTTGGCCGAGGCCCGGGGCGGCTGTGGCTCAGGTGGTAGAGCGGGTCGGCTGCTAATCGCAGGGTTGGTGGTTTGATTCCCGGCCCACATGACTCCACATGCCCAAGTGTCCTTGGACAAGACACTGAACCCCAAGTTGCTCCCAATGGCAGACTAGTGCCTAGCATGGCAGCTCTGCCATCATTGGTGTGTGTGTGTGTGTGTGTGTGCGTGTGCGTGTGCGTGTGTGTGTGCGTGTGTGTGCGTGTGTGTGTGTGCGTGTGCGTGTGTGTGCATGTGTGTGCGTGCGTGTGTGTGTGTGTGTGTGTGTGTGGGTGAATGGGTGAATGAGTCACAGTGTGACTGCTTTGGTAACCGCTAAGGTTAAAAACGGCGCTATATAAGTGCAGACCATTTACCATTTATTCCTGCTCCAGAGAAACAGGTAACATCACTGATGACGTGAACTCTCCAGAACATTCCTTACACATCACTGATGACGTGAACTCTCCAGAACATTCCTTACACATCACTGATGACGTGAACTCTCCAGAACATTCCTTACACATCACTGAACATCTTAAAGACTTTTAAGGAGGAAGATCACAAGCTAAGCAGCACAGTAACTATTGTACACTCTTTCAGCCCATGATGTTTTGTTTATTGTGTGTCTTTATTATGGTTTTTTGTTGTCCTGCTGACACTGGTGAACTTCTGGAGAGATATTTACCAGCGTCAGTCTTCAACAAGATCACAAGAGTCTGATAAAGTACTCGAAATAACCTTTCTGATATCACTGAAAGCCCCTGCTGTTGCTTTTTCAGTCAAACCCGAAACCCTCATCACGTGATGCAAATAGACCACCTTAGTGTCGCCCGTCATTCATTTCAGTCTCCTTCTGTCCCAAAACATACAAGTCCAACCAAGATTGTGACTAAGCACAAGTCAGAACCTACAAACATAAAACCACACGCTCGAAACGCAGTTCAAAGTCTTCAAGCACAGTATGACTCGCTCTAATATGCTGAGAAACCTGTTACACAGGTTTGTGTCCATGAATTTCCCTAAAATCCCTTTACAAAAAGCTTCCCCATCCGGTTTATTCACACAAACCAGTGTTTGATCCATCTGAAGAAAGACTCTCCTGCCTGTTACAACAAAAACTGTTCATACAAACATCATTAATCTTTCATTTTATGAGCACTTCCTGTGCTGTATCCAATTTAAATTATTCATCACTGGCCCCGCCTACTTATTGGGAGTGTTGGGGGGGGGGGGCTGTGTACAAGTTAAGGGACACACCCAGAAAAGTTCAAAATGCATTTCAGTCCAATACAAGTCTGATAACACTTTAATCCTTCATTCAAAAGTAAGATGTCTCCCTCTTGTGGTTGGATGAATAAGTGTCGTGGTGAAAATCAGATCTTTAAAGTAATCTTTGTATTGTTTCCCTCAAACCTTGCTTTCATCCGCATAAAATTAAATATTGCATTTACCCAGACTAAGGTCAATGCTAGTCATGTCTGTCCTGATTGAGTCTTTTGTGGATGTGTTTACAATCTATTTATTGTACAATTCAGTTGTTAAATCGACACTTATTCTTCATAGTTTGAAGGCATTTCATCACTTGTAGGGCGATGAATGCATCCCAGAATTTTCTAGTTATTTCCCATGCAACAACAGTTCATAATGACAATTGTCAAGCTGTCAACATAAAACTAGTCCGTGCAACTTGCGCACTTTATTCCAAGCAGGGACTAAAATTAAAAAGTCTTTCATTTCGTTCTGAGTAAAAACTGTATTTATTTCATTCCGGTTCAGACGTTCCGCAGCCTCCTTTCCAAACGGTAACCGGTTAGAACAAAATAAAAGAACGGTTAATAACCTCTAAAGATGCATGTTTGAGAAAAGCTACAGCAGAGGGCAAGAATAATAGTGAATAATAACTGCATTTGTGACAGACTGTCACTGTGAACTGTTGTTGCATGTACAAGAGCAGCATGAAGATTCTACAGAAAGTCTCCTTTTGTGTTTCACAGAACAAATTACAGCATGTGGATAAAAGTAAGAGCATGTTGTTTAAAACAATAAGAGGGTGTGTAAATAATGACATCATTTTTGAGTGAAATATTCCTATAAATATGCTTTAAATACAATAATTAATACACAAAGCCTTGGACAACAAAGAAAAAATAGGAAATATGGAAAAAACTGAGAGCAGAAGAGGGATTCAATGGCAGTGAATCAAATAGGAGAATAGAGCAAGAGAGAGAGAGACATACAGAAAGACAAAGAGAGAGTGAGAGAGAGAGGAAGAGAGAGAGTGAGAGAGCGAGATAGCGAGAGAGAGACATACAGAAAGAGAGAGCGAGAGAGAGCAAGAGAGAGAGACATACAAAAAGAGAGAGAGAGAGAGAGAGAGAGAGAGAGAGAGACATACAGAAAGTCAAAGAGAGAGAGAGAGCGAGAGAGCGAGAGAGAGACATACAGAAAGAGAGAGCGAGAGAGAGCAAGAGAGAGAGACATACAAAAAGAGAGAGAGAGAGAGAGAGAGAGAGAGACATACAGAAAGTCAAAGAGAGAGTGTGAGAGAGAGAGAGTGTGTGTGTGTGTGTGTCTGACCTCAGTGTCCACCACAGTGACCCTCAGTAATGTGTGTGTGTGTGTATATGTTAAAACACTGTGGTATCAAATGTTCACAGAAATTATAATCTGTTACACTGTTAATTTGTGCAATTAATTTAATTTGTACATTTAAATTGTTATAATACTTTATTATTCTTTATGTCTTTATAATTATTCTATGTGTTCCAAGCTTTGGCAATATTGTAATATGTTCAGTCATGCCAATAAAGCAATTTGAATTGAATTGAATTGAGAGAGAGAGATATACAGAAAGACAGAAATAGAGAGCGAGAGAGAGACATACTGGACATCCTGCATCAGTTCTGTCAGACCTGGGCCCTGACGATCAACACAACTAAAACAAAAATACTAACGTTCCAGAAAAGACCCAGATGTCAGGGAAAGAGCCACAATTTCACCCTTGGTATGAACAAAACTGATCATGCCACAAACTACACATACCTTGGGCTGAAATTCAGTGCAAATGGAAACCTCAACCTGGCCATGAATGAACTGAAAGAGAAAGCAAGAAGGGCTTTCTATGCCATTAAAACATCTGTCCAATTTGAAATACCAATTAGAATCTGGCTCAAAATATTCCAATCAGTCATAGAACCAATTGCACTATATGTCCGTGAAGTTTGGGGTTTTCTCCTAAATCACCAATTTGACAAATGGGACAAAAATCCGACTGAAGCCCTGCATACAGAGTTTTGTAAAAGCATTCTTCGGGTACAGAGAAACACACCGAATAATGCATGCAGGGCAGAATTAGGCCAATACCCTCTACTAATCCACATTGAGAAACGAGCCATTAAATTCTGGAAACATCTAAAACTGAGTGACCCCAACTCTTATCATTTTAAAGCCCTTAAAAACCATGAAGTGAACGCTGAGAAGAGTCCCATCATTCAGCTGGTCCTGAGACTCCACAAACAGACCAACAATAATCAGCCTCAGGACACGGACACCCTCATCCACACAATCCGGCACAAACACATGATAAAAGCACAACAAGAAAAGTACCGAACTTATTGGAATGAAACAACACAAAAACAAAGCAAACTACAATGTTATTTGTCCCTAAACAGAGATTACACGACAGCAGAATACCGGAGTACTGTCAGAGACCACAAACTGAGGAAACACATGACGAGGTACAGACTGAGTGCCCACAGCACTGGCGATAGAGAAGAACTACAGACAGAACTGGATGCCCAGCGAGGGCAGGTTATGCCCGTATTGTAGCCAAGGACAAATAGAAACAGAGCTGCACTTCTTCACCACCTGCCCTAATTATAATGAAATCCGAAAACACTTCTTTCCCAAATTTGAAATGATTTGTCCCAACTTCAAAAAGTTGAAGAATGACGCACAAGCTCAATATTTACTTGGTGAACAAAGAGAAAAACATTTCAGCAGCAAAATACATCAAACCCTGCCACAAAAAGAGGGAAGAGTCGACCAAACAGTGATGCGCCCATTTACTCTCACACACACACACACACACACACACACACACACACACACAAACTCTTGTACACACACAAACACCACTGAAAGTATATACAATGTTTATTTTTATTCATACATTTTTTCCCTGTTTTTTACACACTTGTTCAATACAGAATTTGTTGTAATTTGTTCGTTTTTATTTTTATTTTTATTTTTATTTTATTTTTTCATGCTCATATAAATGCTTTGGCAATACAATGTACAATTTGTCATGCCAGTAAAGCTCATTTGAATTGAATTGAATTGACATACAGAAAGAGAGAGCGAGAGAGAGAGAGAGAGAGAGAGAGAGAGAGAGAGAGAGAGAGAGAGAGAGCGAGTGAGAGCGAGACATACAGAAAGACAGAAAGAGAGAGCGAGAGAGAGAGAGAGAGAGAGAGAGAGAGAGCGAGTGAGAGCAAGACATACAGAAAGACAGAAAGAGAGAGCGAGAGAGAGAGAGCGAGACATACAGAGAGAGAGAGAGAGAGAGCGAGAGAGAGAGAGCGAGACATACAGAGAGAGAGAGAGAGAGAGTGTAGAAGAGAACAGTGGTCCGATTCGCTGAGCAGATCCTGCAGCTCTCTGGAGAGGAAGTTGCTACACATTACTGCTGCAGCTTCAGGTTCATCCAGCATCTTGGTGAGTGATCGCTTATTTCTCCGTGACAGAAAGAAGGTAAAGAAAAATGATTTTATCATCTCTCAAATGTGTGCCCTTGCTCACATTACCTCTGATTGTGACTTCATTCTTCCCAAACTTCCTCAAGGCTTTTTGTGGACTCAGCTGAAACGGGAATATCCTTCTAAGCATCACGATGGACAACACCACTCCCTCTATAAACCCTGACAGAAACTCCACCGATGGTCAGCTACTAACCATGATGCCGAAGAGCTCACTGGAGGTCCAGGTGGTCACCATAACCCTGACCCTGCTCATCTGTGGGGTGGGAATCGCTGGGAACGTCATGGTGGTACTGGTGGTGGTCCGCAGCAAGCGCATGATGACCGCCACAAACTGCTACCTGGTGAGTCTTGCCGTGGCCGATCTGACCGTGCTGTTGGCAGCCGGGTTACCAAACATCTCTGAAGTTGTTGCTTCGTGGATCTACGGTTACGCCGGGTGCCTGTGCATCACTTACCTGCAGTACCTGGGCATCAATGTGTCATCTTGTTCCATAACAGCCTTCACCGTCGAGCGATACATCGCCATCTGCCACTCCATCAAAGCCAAGTTCATCTGCACCGTCTCGCGGGCCAAGAGGATCATCGCTTGCGTTTGGATTTTCACGTCTCTGTACTGTCTCATGTGGTTTTTCCTTGTGGACACGAAGGAGACGGTCTATGCCAATGGCGTTGTGGTCAGGTGCGGCTACCGGGTGTCCAGGAATCTCTACATGCCCATCTACTTCCTAGACTTCGCTTCGTTTTATGTCGTTCCTCTCGTTGTTGGTTCTGTCCTGTACGGTCTGATCGCAAGAGTCTTGTTTAGAAACCCGTTGCCAACCGACCTCTCGGAGCAGCAGAACTCGGTGAAGGTGTCCTGTCAACGAAGCAGAAAACAGGTTTGCCACAATTCCCCATCAAGTAAGTCATGTCTGTTGGTCTGCCATTCCTGTGCATCATTTCAAACGATGATGTTTTATCTGTGTTGCTGTAGGTGACACAGATGTTGGCTGTGGTTCTGGTTTTGTTCGCTGTTCTCTGGATGCCCTATCGGACTCTAGTGGTGGTGAACTCCTTCATGGATCCGCCGTACCTCAACACCTGGTTCCTGCTATTCTGTCGCATGTGCATTTACACAAACAGCGCCATCAACCCGGTCATATACAACGCCATGTCCCAGAAGTTCCGCGCTGCATTTAAAAGACTCTGTCACTGTCAAAGCAGTTCAGAACAGCGATAACCAGGCAGATGCACCAGACCGGTCTACTACAGCACCATTAAAGATGTATCCGATGAAAACCGAGTGGATAGAACTGAGCAGAAACGCATTAGCGTGAAGAGAGCGGAGACTGGCATGTTTAGCATCGCTTGATCTGTCAGAGATTTAATTAAAGTTAATTAATCTTATGATCTCTGAGTCTTATTTGTTTGGATAAAGCCCAAAATATACTTTGGCTTTGACGCAAACTCTTAGTATCTGCGTACAGTTCTTTCGAAGTATAGTTCGTTTTACTGTGCGCTCAAACACAGGCGGGTGACACATGCACACTGCGAGTGCTATGATATGCCGGACTATTCCTCTTCTGGAGTTTAGACCCATATAGACAGGGCTGGACTGGTGATCTGGTATACCAGGCATTTTCCGGGTGGGCCAATGCACTTTGGAGCCAATCGGGGCGGACTGGCCATCAGAAGAACCGGGCGGGCCGGTGTGTCGGGACCGAATGGGCTAAAATTAGCCGCCATGTTATGCAGAATGCACCACAAATCGGCGGCGCGATATGCAGAAAGCGACTCAACAACTTTTGGGCCAGTTGCTTTGTAAAATCCTGGGACGATTTCGCTTCCCAGTCCATCCCTGCATATAGATGTCTTTACATTCCTTCAGACTTGCATTATACAAATGCAGGTATCTCCTGACATGTGCTTGTGATGTGCACATCCACTGTTGTTGTTTAGCGGCAATAAGCGCTTCTATGTGACAGCAACGGGTCAACTATGAGTGCTGCCCCCTTGTGGACCAACTAATTAGTGGAAATGACTCTAGGCGCAGGATTCGTGTGGTTAGAAAAATCGTCCCACGTGCGTTAAGTGCTCAGGCACAGTCTCTGACCAAAGTATACTTGGGCTTAATGATTTGTATTGTCACAAAACTTCACAGCTTCAAAGCTTGGCTCACCCAAAAATAGACATTGTGTCATCATTTACTCACACCGTTCCAAACCTGTATTACTTTTGTTCTCCTTCCATGGCACACAAAACATGATGTTAGACCACTAAGCGTGCTAGTATTTTAAGAGCGCTAAGCTAAGTCCTTGGGCAAGACACTGAACCCCAAGTTGGTCCCAACGGCAGGCTAGCACCTTGCATGGCAGCTCTGCCACCATTGGTGTGTGTGTGTGTGTGTGTGTGTGTAGGGGGGGGGGGGGTGAATGGGACACAGTGTAAAGCACTTTGGTAACCGTATATAAGTGCACACCATTTACCATTACAAATCACTATAATGCACGACTTCTCCTCACTTATTGCTCCAGCATCTCTCTTGTGTTCTCTCTGTAGGACATGTTGGCCCTGCAGATCATTGGTCTGTTTAAGAATATCTTCCAGCTGGTGGGACTTGATCTTTTTGTCTTCCCCTATAGAGTGGTTGCTACGGCACCAGGGGTGAGTGATTGGAAAATGTATTCCCAATTTTCAAGTCAATAGTCAAGTTCAGGTGAAACCCAAGACAATCTCACTGGATAACAGTCAGTTGTTCAACGTGTGAAAGAGCTCATCGGTACTTTTGACTACGTAAATGACATTTATTGCCTGAAAATTGTTTGCAAAATCAACCAGTTTGATTCCATCAGAAATGCATTTTTCATGTAGACGTTAGACGTCTTCCTCTTGTATCTGGATGCTTTTATTGCATGTAGCCTTGCGTTTCTCCTGCAGTGTGGCGTTATTGAGTGTATCCCAGACTGTAAGTCCAGAGATCAGCTGGGACGACAGACCGATTTCGGGATGTACGATTATTTCCGCAACCAGTACGGAGACGAGTCCACACTGGCCTTCCAGAAGGTGAGAAAAGACACTTGCTTTTTATTATTTAACACTCTGGTTGTGAATTAGATTTTGCTGAATCTCTCCCCGTCTCCGTGCGTTTCAGGCGAGGTATAACTTCATCCGGAGCATGGCGGCATACAGTCTGTTGCTCTTTCTACTGCAGATTAAAGACAGACATAATGGAAACATCATGCTGGACAAACAAGGCCACCTCATCCACATCGGTCTGACATTAATAAGATCATCAAATATTCGTTCACATTTGTGCAGGGCCGTCGTTAAGGGGAACAAATGGGAACTTGTCATATCGCCTTTATTTTTGATGATAGTTTCAACCGATAATTTCAGCACGATTAATTGTAAAACAAATGATATATCTGTCCAGCTCTAACTCAAGCGGATTATATATTTGTGTATAGCTGAAAGCTTAAAATATATTGTTTTTAAACTTACAATCTACAACTTTAAATCAGTAGTTTTATGTTTTTAGTTGGATTACATCATTTGCAATGCATCATGGGATTGTAGTTCATTCCCTCATTAATGACATGAAGTACTTTTTGTCTTTTTGTCTGAACTTGCATGAAACAACAATGAACTATTGCATTTGATTAAGTAACATTAATAAAGATGTTCATGGTTTGCTCATGAAAGCTAATGCATTAACTCATTTTAACGAATGGAAACTTACTGTAAAGTGTTACTGAAATATCTGGGTTGTTTTTGTCATATTCAGTGCCTTATTCACCCCTGATATGTTCCTGTGATTTCAAGCGACGGCCCTGCATCAATAATGACCTGCTTTCTGGCAGTCATACTCGCGAATGTCCTCATCTAACTATCTGCGTTGTGTGTTTATTCCTACTATACACGACAACATGCGTGAACATGAGCGGTGTGCGATTGTCCTCTGCAGATTTTGGCTTCATGTTTGAGAGTTCTCCCGGTGGGAATCTGGGATGGGAGCCGGATATCAAACTAACGGACGAGATGGTGATGATTATGGGTGGGAAGATGGAGGCCACGCCCTTCAAATGGTTCATGGAGATGTGTGTGCGCGGATACTTGGCCGTCAGGTATTTCATACAGTGTCTGTGTGTGAGTGTGTGTGTGTGTGTGTGTGTGTGTGTGTGAGAGAGTGAGTGAGTGAGGGAGTGTGAGTGTGTGAGTGAGGGAGTGTGTGTGTGTGTGTGAGTGAGTGAGTGAGTGTGTGTGTGTGTGAGTGTGTGAGTGTGAGTGTGTGTGTGAGTGAGTGAGTGAGAGTGTGAGAGTGTGTGAGTGAGTGAGTGAGTGAGTGAGAGTGTGAGTGAGTGTGTGTGTGAGTGAGTGAGTGTGTGAGTGTGAGTGTGTGTGAGTGTGTGTGAGAGTGTGTGAGTGAGAGTGAGTGAGAGTGTGTGAGTGAGAGTGTGTGTGTGAGTGTGTGAGTGTGTGAGTGAGTGAGAGTGTGTGTGTGAGTGAGTGAGAGTGTGTGTGTGAGAGAGTGAGGGAGTGTGAGTGTGTGAGTGTGTGAGTGAGTGAGAGTGTGTGTGTGAGAGTGTGTGTGAGTGAGTGTGAGTGAGTGAGAGTGAGTGAGAGTGTGCGCGAGAGTGAGTGAGTGAGTGTGCGCGAGAGTGAGTGTGCGCGAGAGTGAGTGTGCGCGAGTTTGTGTGAGTGTGTGTGAGTGAGAGTGTGCGAGTGAGTGAGTGAGAGTGTGCGAGTGAGTGAGTGAGAGTGTGCGAGTGAGTGAGTGAGTGTGTGCGAGAGTGAGCGAGAGTGAGTGTGCGCGAGAGTGAGTGTGAGAGAGTGAGTGAGTGTGCGCGAGAGTGAGTGTGCGCGAGAGTGAGTGTGCGCGAGTGTGCGCGAGTTTGTGTGAGTGTGTGTGAGTGAGAGTGTGCGAGTGAGTGAGTGAGAGTGTGCGAGTGAGTGAGTGAGAGTGAGCGAGAGTGAGTGTGAGAGAGTGAGTTTGAGTGAGTGTGCGTGTCGGTCAGAAACCGAGACTTGAGAGTTGACTTCTGTCCTCTCTCCGCAGGCCGTACATGGATGCTGTGGTTGCCTTGGTAACGCTGATGTTGGATACAGGACTACCCTGCTTCCGTGGTCAGATCATCAAACTGCTCAAGTGAGTAAAGCAGCTGCTGTGGAGCAGAAGTTCCCCTTTGAGTTACTGACAGATTTTGAGCTGTTGAAATGTGTCGTAGGCAGCGGTTCAATCCTGGCGTCAGTGAGAAGGAAGCTGCGGCTTTTATCATCAAAGTCATACAAAACTGCTTCCTGAGTAGCAGGTCAGTGTCTCATATTCTCACACATGTTTTGTTTCGTTTTCCTTGAAGTCTTTCAAATATAATAAGTGACTTTAAGTACTCGATGTAATGGTTTCATTTTGTTTCAGGAGCAAAACGTATGACATGATCCAGTACTATCAAAACCAGATCCCGTACTGAGGGTGTGGACACGTCTCACGGCCCCCTCGTGCACTTTATAACCCAAAAATGCTTTTTCGTTCATTTATACGCACTAAAATCAGCACTTAGAAGTCTTTAGCCTTTCTGTTGCATGATAGCTTGAGTTTGATTTCATACTGTAAAGATTACAAAGTCAAAGTGCCAGTGTTATTTGCCAACTGATGTGAATTTATTGCGGGTTTGAATATGATTTCCACACACACACACAACGTATATTAATAACTATATGATTTTCATAGTGACAAATATAATAGTTCATAGGTTCAGTAAAGTTTCCTCACAACATTGACACAACATTGACACGTGCAACTAAGAGTAAATATTGTTTATTCAGTACTTTGATTTATTGTCAGGTATCGTGTGGATCTTCATGTTCTGTATTTACAGCTTTGAATCTGAGTGTTAATATTTAAATGATCTTTGGGTCACATGACCTCTGACCAATCGCTGCTTGTTTTGGCAGTATGTGCCTGTTTATTGATCAATCGATTGTGCCGTATTAATCTTTGTACGCTCGTTTGTACTGTTGCATCAATTATCTCTCTATTCTCTTTCCTTTTGAAGTATTTATTCTGTCTATTGTACTGAATTAAATAAATGTCTACATTAATTATTTGCTGTGTCGGTTGCTGTCGTCTAAGCAGTGGGGGCAAATCATAATGATGAAGGCGTATCTCTTCTGCCAGTGCGCTTCTAAGAGGAGTAGAAATACACACGCGATCGTATCTACACCACAGAGACTGCCGAGCCCCAAAACTAAGCACTTGTATTTAAAAACTACATTTTATTTATTTTTTCGGTTCATTCAGAGCATAAACTGTATGCTCACTTAAACTTTTTAAAGTGACAGTAGACTGTGTAAAGGGTGGGTGATGTACCAGTTGCAGTGTTACCAGATCTCTCAATAAAAAAGACTTAATCTGGAAAAACACGCTCAAAATAAGTGAAAATAAACTATTACATTTTTTCTCTCTATGTGGAGCAATTATTACAATTATTACATCCATTATTAGCAATTATTCCATCCATCCATCCATCCATCCACCCACTTACTTCCTGTACTGTATACTGCCATTGAATGATCACTGACCCTGCCTTTTATGGTCTTTAGATAACTATTATTAATGATTCACAAGCGTTAAAGAAATGTTCAGCTTGCGTTAGATCCTGTTTATTGTTGGACGACAGTAAAGTTTTACCCTTGATCAGGCAGAGAAGAGTCACATCCAAAACACACCTGAACCAAAGACCTTTACATCACCACAACATAAAAGAAACGATGAATGTTTGAATCATGAATATTTAGTGCTGGAGGAGAATGCTGAGAACACATTTACTTTCAGTTTTCTCAAAATGATCAACAGACTTCATTAGAAAGACTCGAAGAAAAGTAAGAAATGAAAGCTGGAATTCCCCTTCTAGAAGTATTTACTTCTGACACGTCATATCCTGTGACTTCTCTGAAGATTTCATTGGATGGAATATTTGGTCTTGCCAATCAAAATCTGACATCTGTTAAGACACACCCCCATTCATATGGCGTATATATAGACCCACATTTTCACTCGCTCTCATTTTGGACTGACATCGAGAGACAGAAGGATCAGACGTTCTTCAATCATCTTGTGTGGAAGCTAAACTAAATCTTAAAAATGCTTGGAGAATCACCTGAAATCACCACGGTTGTTATTCCTGACGACACCGTAGATCTACCAGCCAGCCGGCAGTGGTTTGCTCGTGTGAAAGGTGTATGCTCGCTTATCCCAGTTGTGAAGAACTTATACGTAGGTGTAAAAAACTGTTTTCAGTTGTGCAGAAATGGGTTCAGCGATAGACCTTTTGATTTAGCCGTTTACCACATTGGATCAGCTGTGTACCACATAAGATCAGCTGTTTCCCACATTGGATCAGTAGTTTCCCACATTGGATCAGTAGTTTCCCACATTGGATCAGCTGTTTCCCACATTGGATCAGCTGTTTCCCACATTGGATCAGCTGTTTCCCACATTGGATCAGTAGTTTCCCACATTGGATCAGCTGTGTACCACATTGGATCAGCTGTTTCCCACATTGGATCAGCTGTGTACCACATTAGATCAGCTGTTTCCCACATTGGATCAGCTGTGTACCACATTGGATCAGCTGTTTCCCACATTGGATCAGCTGTGTACCACATTAGATCAGCTGTTTCCCACATTGGATCAGTAGTTTCCCACATTGGATCAGCTGTTTCCCACATTGGATCAGCTGTTTCCCATATTGGATCAGCTGTGTACCACATTGGATCAGCTGTTTCCCACATTGGATCAGTAGTTTCCCACATTAGATCAGCTGTTTCCCACATTGGATCAGCTGTGTACAAATGTCTTTAGCTAGAAACATTTGAAGGAATGTTTCACCGGTGCAACCGGAAATATTTGAGACTCGTTCAGCAAAATTATTCAAATGTTATATTTTCAATAGCCAATTCCTTACATCTACTTACGCAAAATTTGATTATAGTCCCAATAATTACAAATTGATAATGCAGCCAAGGAGAAAAAACATATGGGAGACCATAGCGAATACACCTTTCACACGACCAAACGATGGAACAACGGACGAGGTGACTCCCTAGTCACATACACTCTGTGAGCAATGCATTGGATTGTGTATGCGGCTGACTCGGATCCAACACAATAATTTGGTTCGAATTAAAAGGACGGAATTGTCTATGATCGTCACTATCTCACCTGGCATTACCTATCTGTCTTGGCATTACCTATCTGTCTTGGCATTACCTATCTGTCTTGGCATTACCTATCTGCTCCTGTTATCTTTATTGTAATGTATATTTTAAATAAAATAAAATATGATATAAAACAACCCGTTTGTTTGTCTTTTTTGTTTTGTTTATGTACAAAGCTTTGAATGGTCTAGCTCCGCACTATATTCCATCACGTTCAATACGATCACAATATTCGGGCCTGTTAATAGATCTTAGAAAATCCACAAAAGGAGGTTGATCCTTTTCATCTTTGTCTCCTAAACTATAGAATAGTCTTCCTAGCACTGTTCGGGACTCAGACACACTCACTCAGTTTAAGTCTAGACTAAAGACTCGTCGATTTAACCAGACATACACCTCATTTATCCTTCAACCCACAATTAGGCTGCTTTAGTTCGGTCTGCCGGAACCAGAAACATTTTTCAGAAACATATCTTATAATCTACAACTCTGTAAATTGAATGGCATCTACGCTAATATTATTCTATTTGTTTCCCTGTCTCAACATCGGGACTTCTTTCCTGAGGTCACCAGAACTGGCCAGATCCAGCTCATTTCCTGCTTGATGTTGGACTCCGCTACTACGTGTCTCTGGGTGATGATGACTAAATAAAGCCGGTGCCAGCCAAACATCACTTCAGTCGATTACGATGGACTACAGAGGATGAACTGATGCCAACTCCAACTGAAAGACATGGGATACTATGGCAAGCCGATTTATCTTTACATTTTCTCAGCGTTACTCGACATAATTGCATTTTTACTTGTAAGAATTCCTATTATAGAGTTCTACAATTACATTCTTACTAGTAAAAACTTGTATTCATGAGATGCCAAGCAGAAGCGGTTACACCCATTTCCCTTTTTGTAATCCCGCCAAAGTTTAGGCTACATTTCAAAATAAAGGTCATAGGGTGGTGTGGTAAAATAATAGCAAGAAATATTTTAATAATAATGTCACCTCAGTAAATTAGTGAAAAATGAAAATAACACATAATTTGGCTTTCCATAGGATACTTCATATGCCATTGCCTGAACACTGGACTTAGGATAGACCTCTCCGAAATGACCGGCAGGTAGAACCGCGACGCACCTCACTGATCTCTGCCTGCCTCATTAACAAGGACAATACATCAATGTGAACTTCTGCCGCTAATACAGGATGAACTTCAAAGACATTATTCATTAATCTTACAGTTCATGCAAAATCTGTGTTTGAGGAGTTTAAATAATACATAAGTAATATTTGCATTATATTCAGTCAGAGGGGAACTGGCCCCCACAGTGAGTCTGGTTTCTCCCAAGGTTATTTTTCTCCATTAATCAACATCTGATGGAGTTTTATGTTCCTTGCCACAGTCGCCTTTGGCTTGCTCACTGGGGAATCTAAATGCAAATATTACTTAATCATTTACTTTTATACACAATTTACAATCATATTTGATCTAATTACACAATGATGACTCTAAGACTTTATATATATATATATATTACAGTTTCATTTTCTAAATGATAGATAATGGGCAACTCCTCATGGCACATTGTATTCTGTATTGTCAGTACTTGAACTTTGCACTTTACTTTTACCTGCTGTATTTGCACTACATTGATACTGTGAATTTTCATTTGAACTTTTGTATTTTACTTGTCTATTGCCTTTATGTCAATTGTCTGTACTTGAAGGTTGCACTGCCACTTTTACCTGCTGTATTTGCACTACATTGATACTGTGAACTGTACACATATTTACTTTAGCATATTATGTTACACAAATAAAGATATTCAGAATTTCATTCCTTCAATACATTATTTATTATTGCAACATGTGAATAACGCTGTTAATGCAGCATATGTAGTTCATATTCAGTTCACATGGTTTATGTCATTGTTTATGGTTTCATAATAACACTGGGGCACATATTAGTTAAGACACAGCACAGTCACAATCTTATGAAGGAATATCATGACCTCGCTTCACTGGTACGGTCTCACTTAGTATGGTGTACTTGGTCTGTACACATCTCTCTGGCCAGTGCACTAAAGGGTTGAGGTGAGTAAACATTGCACCTGTGGTGTCTCTGAACGTGGTCGACAGTCTTTCGATCTATGCAGAAGAGTTGTGCAATGTGCTGGAATGACATTCAGACTCGGGTGCAGAAGAAGCTGTGTCAGCACACTCATCACAACAGCAAAACAAAAGTCTTTCAAATGATTCACAAGCGTTATAGAAATGTTCAGCTTGCTCTAGATCCTGTTTGTTGTTGGATAACAGTAACGGTCATGAACGCATGAATTAGTTTTTCGGCATCAGTAACAGAGATCATATGCCTTAATTTAGCAATATTTCTTAGGTGGAAGAATGCTGTTCTACAAACATTGGTGGTTTGATTTTCAAAGGACAGATTAGTATCAAATATTACAGAAGTTCTTCGCTGTTGAAGTTGATGTAATAGTACATCCATCTAGAGTCAAATGATATTGTAGTGGCTTATTTTTAGAGTTTTTTTGGTCCAATAATTAGTACCTCTGTTGTCAGAATTGAGTAGAAGGATATTTCTAGCCATCCGGTCTTTTATTTAATTGATACACACTGCTAATTTCACGAATTGTGAAATCTCATCAGGTTTTGTAGAAATATAAAGTTGTGTATCGTCGGCATAACAGTGGAAACTTATTCCACGATTCCTGATAATATCTCCCAGGGGAAGCATGTATAAGGAGAAAAGCAGAGGCCCTAAAACTGGTCCCTGTGGCACTCCATATTTTACTTTTGTTTGGTTTGACAATTCCTCATTTACATAGACAAAGTGGTAGCGTTCTGATAAATATGACCTAAACCATGCTAATGCTAGTCAACAAATGCCAACATAATTCTCCAGCCTATTCAAGAGAATATCATGATCTATCGTGTCGAATGCGGCACTAAGATCTAAAAGCACTAGAAGAGAAAAGCAGTCACGATCAGATGATAAGAGCAAGTCATGTGTAACTCTGATAAGTGCAGTCTCTGTACTGTGATGAGGCCTAAATCCTGATTGAAATTCTTCGTATGTACTATTTCTCTGTAGAAATGAACATATTTGGGAGGATACTAACTTTTCTAGTATTTTTGCCATAAACGGGAGATTTGAAATCGGTCTATAATTAGCAAGTTCTCCAGGATCATGTTGTGGCTTCTTAATAAGCGGTTTGATAATTGCCATTTTAAAGTTTCTTGGGACATGTCCTAAGCATAGCGAGGAGTTAATGATATTAAGAAGAGGTTCTGAGATTACAGGAGATACCTCTTTTAAGAGCTTAGTTGGTATAGGATCTAACAAACAAGTTGTGGCTTTTCACGTTCATCCATACGGCTGAGGTTCCAGCGCCAATGAGGAGGTGGACTGGCTGTCATCACAGATCGGATGTTCTAGTTACTGAAGTTATGATGCCTTGCTTTTCATTTTTTTATATGTTTGGCGTTTAAACTGAATGGTCCTTCACCAGTTCTTGTTTTAAATATTTATCGTCCTCCCAAATTAAACCCGGTGTTCTTTTCTGAGTTTACCGAGTTGTTGACACCAGTGCAACCTGCTCAGCTATTCTTTTAACTGGTGATTTCGATATTCATGTAGACAAGGTGAATTGTAATAGTACTCTGAGTTTTATGGATGTGTTCAGTAGCGGTTGTAGCTTGTTTGGCGCCCTGGGCAAAACCTGCTTCATCATGCCCACAAAGTTGTTGACTGGGAGGGGGGTTACCAAATCTGGCTAAGGTTCTTGAACGTGAGGTTATTGGTCAACTATAAGTCATCCATCTATGAACTGTTTATCAGAACCTTTTCAATCAGGGTTTATGTCTGATCAGTACGGAGACTGCACTTGTGAGGGTCATGAATGACCTCCTTATCACAGCGGATTCTGGGGCTTGTGGTATTTTTATCTTGTTGGACCTCACTGCCTCATTTGATACCATTTGTCACACTATTTAGTTGGACAGACTACATAAGTGGATTGGCCTTTCTGGTATTGTTCTCAATTGGTTTAAATCTGCATTAATTACCTATCTATATTGGCATTAATAGATCCCAGACTGTTCCAATGCAACAGGGGGTACCGCAGGGGTCAGTTCTAGGTCCCATACTGTTCAGTATCTATATGTTGCCTCTTGGACAGATTATCCAGAAGTTTGGGCTGGGTTATTATTGTTATGCTGATGATCAGTACCGCCGCTCCCTACACGCACACTACACAGTCTGAGTAGGGCACCAACTCCCTAGGGGGGCACCAGAAAGTACACCAGCTGCCCTTACTCGCACGTTATACGTTATTCAAGGACCCAAAAGCTGTTGCGGATCACAGAGCACTCACACTTTCACCTCGCCGCCCCTCAACTCGCCCCAGTTCAAACCTTAAACTTATTTTGTCAAATGATTTCCTTGAATTGTGTTTGTGCTATCTTACTTTATAATAAATAACACTTTATAGGCAATAAAGATGAAATGAAACTTAATTTGAAACCTCATCCCAGATTCCGTGACAATCACAGAAATCACTTCCAAGAAACAGTAACTGTTCCCATTCACTTTCACACACAAAACAAATAGTTTCTGTACTGACTTACAGTATATAACCCAATATTTACTTTCATGTCAGCGCTAACAAAAGCTAAATGTTCTCTGTCTGTCTGTGGTGTTGTCTGTTTGACCGGTCCAAGAACCTTTTATAAAAACATGCTCGCATGAAAACATGATTGGAATTCCATTTGATGCGTCATTTTATTCATTCATTTTCAAGAATCGAGAACACGCTGGTCCATCGCACTTCCCTCGATATGTATAATACTGAATGTTTAAATTCAAAATATTTTAATTCATAGTGAAAATTTGGAACTAAAATATGGTTCTACTTGTTTGCATTAGTTAATGCATTAGGCATTGCGAACAAACACTGAACACTTTTTTACAACATTTATACATTTATGTTCATTTTAGTTAATAAAAATACATTTGTTAGTTCATGTTAGTTTATATGGGGTGCCGTTTGTAAAGCGGCTCACGCTGAAAATAACAGCAACATTTTGTCACATTTAGCTTCAAGCAATGTTTAAAAAAACTGGTATGAATTTTAAACCTAAAATAATAAACACGTTTGGAGAAACTGTATTTGAAGAGTAGGCTACTTTGAGATTTTAGTGTCACTTTTATGAAAGGTGCGGGACTTATGACCTGTAGCCATAATAGCCAGCCACGAGAGGGCTCACTTTGACTGATCTGTCATGTTCTCTTGCATAAAGGCCAGCAAGAGCCTATCCCCGCCCGCCCCTGACCAGGTACGGTACTGTCGGTCATTCCGCACCTTTCATAAAAGTGACACTAAAATCTTAAAAGTTATTATCACGATAATCCATGTCTAAGAGTCCATTTCCCCGGATGAGATAGTTTTTATTTGTTATTTGACACTATAAACACACACTGACCTCCTCGAGCTTTTATTTAGGCACTTCCGGTTACCGGCATTTTGAATTTGCATAATAGTTAAATATTTAGTTTCACCCGAAACATTTAGATTCAACATTTATATTTAGCATTTATATTTAAATTTAACATTTATATTTAGCATTTAGATTTAACATTTAGATTTAACATTTAGATTTATATTTAACATTTAGATTTAGATTTAATATTTAGATATAGCATTTAGATTTAGATTTAACATTTAGATTTAGCATTTAGATTTAGATTTAACATTTAGATTTAGCATTTAGATTTAGATTTAACATTTAGATTTATATTTAACATTTAGATTTAACATTTAGGTGTAACATTTAACATTTAGGTGTAACATTTAATATTTAGATTTAACTATTTAAAAAATCTCTAAATTGACAAATATTGTTGTAAATGTGCTAAAAAGTGACTGTCAAAAATTCATACCAGTTTTTTAAACATTGTTTGAAGCTAAATGTGACAAAATGTTGCTGTTATTTTCAGCGTGAGCCGCTTTACAAAAGGCACCCCATAAGTTTATAGTGCATAAATTAATGTTAACAAATACTTTTTTTATTTTAAAGTGTGTTGAAATGAACATGAACTTTGATTAATAATGCTGTAAAATGATTTTTCATTGTAAGTTCATGTTAACTAGGGTTGCATGTATCTCTCTCTCTCATTTTGGTTCACTGCTTGCGGGTGAAGTCTCCATTCTCCGTACATCAGATCCACTCCTGTGTTTATCTAGGGTGACCATAAGTCCTCTTTTTCCTGGACATGTCCTCTTTCTCGGACCTTTGCGGGTCGGCCGCTAATCACAGGGTTGGTAGTTTGATTCCCACATGACTCCACATGCCGAAATGTCCTTGGGCAAGACACTGAACCCCAAGTTGCTCCCAATGGCAGACTGGCACCTTGCATGGCAGCGCTGCCACTATTGGTGTATGAATATTGGTGTACACTAACTGCAGTGGGTCTAGTGAGGGGGGCAGCTGGGTCTTAATGCGCATCATGATGAGCCTCTCGAAGCACTTCATGATGAAGGGTGTGAGTGTGACAGGACAGTAGTCGTTGATGCAGGACACTGAAGACTTCTTCAGCATGGGGACGATGGTGGTGGTGGCCTTGAAGCACGTTGGAACGACGGCGCTGCTCAGAGAGATGTTGAAGATTTCGGTAAGAACATCTGCCAGCTGGTCTGCACATTGCATCATGTCTTGCAAGTGTCATGGTGGAAGAGTGGGGTCACATCTCACAGCAAGAACTGGCAAATCTGGTGCAGTCCATGAGGAAAATGAAATATATTGTTCTGCGTCATGGAAAAAAACGACATGTTGTTCCATAGTTCAGGAGAGTTTCCTTGAATCATCAACAATAGAAAGGACGAACATCACTTTACCCTCCACTCCTGCACTCAAACATTCATGTCATGTGTTGTTCATCAAACAAACAATATAATAGAAGGATAAAAGGACATGTTTGCTATTGTTAGTTGATGAGAAAACATTCATATTTTATCCAATTGAGTAACTTTATGACATTGAAATTAAGAAGTAAATCAATCGGACCTCTTTTAGGGATTCTTTGTATTCTCCCACATTCATTTTTGCTTTCAGTACAAATGTATGAACAAGATAAGCAGCAGATGCTTTTGATGGTTATATGTGAATGTTTTCAGTTACAGTTTCACAGACACATTTGGGAACATGTTGTGTTGTTATTCAATCCGATATGACACACAGTTTGTATGAAAATGGTTTTACAGTTTTGGGAAGTGACAGTGGATTCATGGGTTTACTGTTTTATTTGTGCAGCAGGATGAACCTCGTTAGGTTTGTATGTGACACGTGTAACAATTTAATATTTGTACAGCAGGACTTCATGCATAAAGAACATTCTTTGGTTTTCCATTGTGAGGAATCACACCTACAAAACAACAATCGTTATATCTCCATTATAACTTCTCAAATGTTTCTCTTTAAGAACCAACTTAAAAGTCTTTAAAAAGATTCACAAGCGTTATAGAAATGTTCAGCTTGTGTTAGATCCTGTTTATTGTCGGATGCCAGTAAAGTTTTACCCTTGATCAGGCAGAGAAGAGTCACATCCAAAACACACCTGAACCAAAGACCTTTACATCACCACAACATAAAAGAAACGATGAATGTTTAAATCATGAATATTTAGTGCTGGAGGAGAATGTTGAGAACACATTTACTTTCAGTTTTCTCAAAATGATCAACAGACTTCATTAGAAAGACTCGAAGAAAAGTCATAAGAAATGAAAGCTGGAATTCCCCTTCTAGAAGTATTTACTTCTGACACGTCATATCCTGTGACTTCACTGAAGACTGTTCATTGGATGATTTTTATCTGGCCAATGAAAATCTGCCATCTGTTAAGACACACCCCTTTCATATGGCATTTCGGACTGACATCGAGAGACAGAAGGAAGACTAAAGCAGGATCAGCCGTCAAAAGATTCTTCAAAATGCTTAGTTCACTACGTAGAGTTCACTACGGTCTACTTAATACAGTCTCACCGCCGCTGGGACCCTGTTTCTGACCTGAACCATTCCTCCTTCTGCACTCCCTGACCTTTACAGAGGCACCGTGAGGACGCCAGACTTCAAAACACTGAAATGACTCGATGTCTCCAGTCTTGTGTCAAACCGTCACTTTTGATTTTGACTTTCTGTATCTGCATTTAAAACCTTCTGAAATAAAAAGAAAACATGGTGACATTCTCTTTAGTGAGTGTTTTTAATTGACTTCACGTGACATTTTCTGAGTGTGGTCCATTTCAGAGTGGTCATCTTCAGACCTGAAGGAGGTTTCAGACATCACAAACTGCAGATAATTGAACTTCAGCATCACTGGAGTTCAACAGAAGACGGCACATGCTGTGTTTGTACTCTGAACACGAGTAAATGCTTGCAACTATCAACTTCAAGACAGAAGCCTACGAAGCGAGTATTAGGATTGTTTTGCAGTCAGATTTCTGGAAAGATCTGGTGCCTGTCTGGCCATTAAGTGAGAGTTGTTGGATCCACTTCGGTTTGGAAATCCCCTTGAAATGGCAGTAAATGCCTCTGTCACAAAAAACACGTTTGGACAGCAGCAAATGTTTAACGGGGCTCGACTCGCACTCTTTGACATCAAATGATGTTTTACACGTTCAGTCCTTTGCAATAATTCACATGTTCGGTGTTAAACAGGAGCTGTATTGCGCTAATTACTATTACGATGCCAACCGTCACAGAGGGTCAATTACCACATTTTGATGTCCAATGACCAAGAGAGTAATGAAGAGCAGGCAGTTGTACTTAATTGTACTATTTTACTCTTAAGATTGTTAAATAATCAAATACACAGTGTACATATTCACCATCAAAAGAATACACAAATGCAAAGAAAATGTACATATGAAGAGCGTAGGCCTGCGCAAAATAATAAACAAAAATAAACAATGAATTATCTTAACAGTTTGCAGTTTCAAGGATACCGATGTTGGCTGCCAGCTGGTCTTGCTATTAGGCAGTGAAAACAATGATTGCAACAGTCCTTGTCTCTACAGTTCTTTAAGATGTTCAGGTGTGAAGTTGGTCGTCGAGATGCAGTCTCAGGCACTGATGATGGATGATGAATCCTCCGCGATAGTAAATGCAGGTGTATAATCTCAAATGTGTATTTCTGAGGATCTATCTCGATTTATGACTCTCAAATGTAGTTCTACAATAAACAAATAACGTAATCAGTAATATAAACTAAATAGATGTGCAATTAACACGGCAGAAATGCTGAAACATTACAACTCTATAATGACTGATCGCGTTTGTCACTATAAACATACTATCTCACTCAATCAGGTAACCACACTCTCATATAACATGAAATATAATGTAGCAGACATTCATCAAACTAAACAGTGAATAAGTGACAATAATAATATAATAAATACTCAAATGTAACTCACAATCTTCAATGACGCACATTCAAAATCGTCACTATAGAAACTTCAGCGCGAAGTTTATACCATCCACTGCCAATCAAGAGCACAAATATTCTTTCCTGCAGTTCACAAAGTGAAGGCGCTGCAGAAATATATTTGAATCACTCTTATTTACTGCTTTACAGGTGAAATTGCAAGAACTCAGATTTCCCTCAGGATCCGAACAGAAAGAAATGATCCGCTCTCGCGCGATCTCAGATTAAACCACACCTCCTCACATTCAAATCAATGACCAACATAATAACGGCACAGCCCTTATAATAAATGAACACAAACTGAACATGGGCTTTTTTACATTCGGTTCATACTGTGATGTTACCTTCATATGGATATACTCGTAACATTGTAAACACTTTGACTATCCATTAGTGACAGATCCATCAGCAGTTATGTATTAGTAGAAAAGCCACGTTGTTCCAAACCCACATGACTGCCTTTCTTATGCGGAACTCAAAGAGAGATGTTAGGCAGAGTGTTAGCCTCAGTCACCATTCACTTTCATTTTATGAAAAAAGGTGCAATGAATGTAAATGGTGACTGAGGCTAACAGTCTGCCTAACATCTCTCACTGAGTTCCGCATCTGGTGCAGTCCATGAGGAGGAGATGCACTGCAGTATTTAATGCCGCTGGTGCCACACCAGACACTGACTGTTACTTTTGACTTTTGACCCCCCTTTGATCAGGGACACATTAGTCCATTTCTGTCAGTCACACGTCTGTGAAACTTGTTCAGTTCATGTCTTGGTTGTTGAATCTTTTTATGTTCATACAAATATTTACACATGTTCAGTTTGCTGTAAATAAAAGCAGTTGAAATTGAGAGGAGGTTTCTTCCTATTAGCTGATTTATATATATATAATGTATATAGACTGTATGACTGACAACCAACCAGGTAAACCTGAAACTGATGTTTATATCATACATGAGCATTTTCATGTAAATCATAAGACACACCCCCCCATTCACAGGGCGTGTATATATAGACCTGCATTTTGCACACACTCTCATTTCGGACTGACATCGAGAGACAGAAGGAAGACTAAAGCAGAATCAGCCGTTCTTCAATCATCTTAAAAATGCTCGGCGAATCACCTGCGACTACAGCACTGATGTGCGTACTGCCGTTCATTCAACAGGCGACTTCGGCGCTGACGCGCGTACGTACCTTCATTCAGGTGGCGACTATGGCGCTGACGCGCGTACGTACCTTCATTCAGCTGGCGACTATGGCGCTGACGCGCGTACATACCTTCATTCAGGTGGCGAATATGATGCTGACGCGCGTACGTACCTTCATTCAGCTGGCGACTATGGCGCTGACGCGCGTACATACCTTCATTCAGCTGGCGACTATGGCGCTGACGCGCGTACGTACCTTCATTCAGCTGGCGACTATGGCGCTGACGCGCGTACGTACCTTCATTCAGCTGGCGACTATGGCGCTGACGCGCGTACGTACCTTCATTCAGGTGGCGACTATGGCGCTGACGCGCGTACGTACCTTCATTCAGGTGGCGACTATGGCGCTGACGCGCGTACGTACCTTCATTCAGGTGGCGACTATGGCGCTGACGCGCGTACGTACCTTCATTCAGGTGGCGACTATGGCGCTGACGCGCGTACGTACCTTCATTCAGGTGGCGACTATGGCGCTGACGCGCGTACATACCTTCATTCAGCTGGCGACTATGGCGCTGACGCGCGTACGTACCTTCATTCAGGTGGCGAATATGACGCTGACGCGCGTACGTACCTTCATTCAGCTGGCGACTATGGCGCTGACGCGCGTACGTACCTTCATTCAGCTGGCGACTATGGCGCTGACGCGCGTACGTACCTTCATTCAGCTGGCGACTATGGCGCTGACGCGCGTACGTACCTTCATTCAGCTGGCGACTATGGCGCTGACGCGCGTACGTACCTTCATTCAGCTGGCGACTATGGCGCTGACGCGCGTACGTACCTTCATTCAGCTGGCGACTATGGCGCTGACGCGCGTACGTACCTTCATTCAGGTGGCGACTATGGCGCTGACGCGCGTACGTACCTTCATTCAGCTGGCGACTATGGCGCTGACGCGCGTACGTACCTTCATTCAGGTGGCGACTATGGCGCTGACGCGCGTACGTACCTTCATTCAGCTGGCGACTATGGCGCTGACGCGCGTACGTACCTTCATTCAGCTGGCGACTATGGCGCTGACGCGCGTACGTACCTTCATTCAGCTGGCGACTATGGCGCTGACGCGCGTACGTACCTTCATTCAGGTGGCGACTATGGCGCTGACGCGCGTACGTACCTTCATTCAGGTGGCGACTATGGCGCTGACGCGCGTACGTACCTTCATTCAGGTGGCGACTATGGCGCTGACGCGCGTACGTACCTTCATTCAGGTGGCGACTATGGCGCTGACGCGCGTACGTACCTTCATTCAGCTGGCGACTATGGCGCTGACGCGCCATACGTACCTTCATTCAGGCGCTGACGCGCGTACATACCTTCATTCAGGTGGCGAATATGGCACTGACGCGCGTACAGACCTTCATTCAGGTGGCGACTATGGCACTGACGCGCGTACATACCTTCATTCAGGTGGCGACTATGGCGCTGACGCGCGTACATACCTTCACTCAGGAGGCGACTATGGCGCTGACGCGCGTACATACCTTCATTCAGGTGGCGACTATGGCGCTGACGCGCGTACATACCTTCATTCAGGTGGCGAATATGGCGCTGACGCGCGTACATACCTTCATTCAGGTGGCGAATATGGCGCTGACGCGCGTACAGACCTTCATTCAGGTGGCGAATATGGCGCTGACGCGCGTGCAGACCTTCATTCAGGTGGCGAATATGGCGCTGACGCGCGTACAGACCTTCATTCAGGTGGCGACTATGGCACTGACGCGAGTGTCGACGTTCATCCAGGATGTGATTCCAGTCATTATGCATGCATGTAACATCATATAGTTGGTGGCTTTATCACTTTGAAATACAATAAAAATGGTATCCAATCTAGTAGTGTCCAATTTATTCAAATTAATGTCTGAACATTTGAAACAAACTTTCAAGCTTCCCCAGTGTTCAACAGAAGTGGGGAGATGAAACTTCAGAACACTTTAACTGCTTATTCTTAATTTCAAGAAGATAACATTCGTTTGAAGACAATAACAAGATTGTTTTACAATTGAATTTCTGGAAAGTTCCAGTGGCCGTATCCTATACAGTCATTTAGTGTACACTTTCCACTCCCCTCTTCATATAAATGAATTACAGGCTATTGTGGGGATCCAAGGGGTGGCACAGCATCAACTCCATCACAAATGTGAGCAGCTCCTCAAAGGAAAGCTGCACTTGTTTTTCTGCACAACACACATTACAGCACACAACAGTTGCTGCCTCCATCAGTCACATTATTATGGACAGAAACTGGATTTTCTCTGCCTCTGTGAGACTTGGCATCAGCCGAATGACTACATCAATCTCAACATGTGTGCCCTGCCAGGCTACACTTACATTGACTGGCACGATCCACCGGTAGAGGTGGTGGACTGACTGTCACTCACAGATTGGATGTTATAGTTACTGAAGTTATGATGCTTTTCTTTTCATCTTTTTATATGTTTGGCGTTTAAACTGAATGGTCCTTCACCAGTTCTTGTTTTAAATATTTATCGTCCTCCCAAATTAAACCCGGTGTTCTTTTCTGAGTTTACCGAGTTGTTGACACCAGAGCAACCTGCTCAGCTATTCTTTTAACTGGTGATTTCGATATCCATGAAGATAAGGTGAATTGTAATAGTACTCTGAGTTTTATGGATTTGTGTTCAGTAGCGGTTGTAGCTTGTTTGGCGCCCTGGGCAAAACCTGCTTCATCATGCCCACAAAGTTGTTGACTGGGAGGGGGGTTACCAAATCTGGCTAAGGTTCTTGAACGTGAGGTTATTGGTCAACTATAAGACATCTATCTATGAACTGTTTATCAGAACCTTTTCAATCAGGGTTTATGTCTGATCAGTACGGAGACTGCACTTGTGAGGGTCATGAATGACCTCCTTATCACAGCGGATTCTGGGGCTTGTGGTATTTTTGTCTTGTTGGACCTCACTGCCTCATTTGATACCATTTGTCACACTATTTAGTTGGACGGACTACACAAGTGGATTGGCCTTTATGGCATTGTTCTCAATTGGTTTAAATCTGCATTAATTACCTATCTATATTGGCATTAATAGATCCAAGACTGTTCCAATGCAACAGGGGGTACCGCAGGGGTCAGTTCTAGGTCCCATACTGTTCAGTATCTATATGTTGCCTCTTGGACAGATTATCCAGAAGTTTGGGCTGGGTTATTATTGTTATGCTGATGATCAGTACCGCCGCTCCCTACACGCACACTACACAGTCTGCGTAGGGCACGAACTCCCTAGGGGGGCACCAGAAAGTACACCAGCTGCCCTTACTCGCACGTTATACGTTATTCAAGGATCCAAAAGCTGTCGCGGAACACAGACTATCGCCTCGCGCTGAACGTCAGTAAATACAGTTTGTGACTTCACTGAAGACTGTTCATTGGAGGAATTTCATCAGTCCAATCAAAATCTGACATCTGTTTGACACACCCCTTTCATAATGCATAAATACAGTCCCGCACTTTCACTCTCTCACATTTTCGACTGGCATTGAGAGACAGAAGGAAGACTGGAACCGGATCAGACGTTGTTCAATCATCTTAAAAATGCTCGGCAAATCACCTGAATTCACTACGATTAATATTCCTGACGACAATGGAAATCCAAACAAATGGTTTGCTCGTGTGAAAGGTGTATGCTCGCTTCTCTCAGTGGTGAACAGTTTTGGGGAAGGTGTAGTCTGCTGTGTTCAGTTGTACACAACTGGGTTCAGTGGTGAACTACTTGCTTCAGCTGTGTACCACATTGGATCAGGTATTTACAAATTAATTCAGCTAGCATCAGACGAATAAACGTTGAATGAATGTTTAAATTGCCTATAAACGATCAACTATGTACGCGGACCACAAAACTCAAAACGGTGTCAGTACAGTACACAGTGAAACAAGACAACGTTCCTCCAGGACCATGTGCTACATAAAACAACACAGGACAAACACAGAACCACATGAGACTACACAGACTAAATAACATAGCTATATAAAGTGCACGTGCAAACGTGTGCAAAAAGTACGGGACAGTACAATAAAATACTAAAAAATGAACAGGACAATAGACACAGTGAGAGACAGTGCAGCGCCGACCAGTACACAGTAGTGCAAAAAGATGCCAAATGTAAACATAACATACTATGAGATGGTGTTCTATGCACACAGCAGTTATTGAGGTAGCAGACAATTATAAAGTGACAATAATTAAAGTGCAACTGAGGACACATGCGTGTGTGTGTGTGTGTGTGTGTGTGTGTGTGTGTGTGTGTGTGTGTGTTAGTCCAGTCTCTGAGTATTGAGGAGTTTGATGGTTTGGGGGAAGAAGCTGTTACACAGTCTGGCCGTGAGGGCCCGAATGCTTCGGTACGAAACGGTGCAAGTCCCAAACCAGGCAGTGATGCAGCTGCTCAGGATGTTCTCAATAGTCCCTCTATAGAATGTAGTGAGGATGGGGGTGGGAGATGTGCTTTCCTCAGCCGTCGCAGAAAGTAGAGACGCTGCTGGGCTTTCTTGTTAATAGAGCAGGTGTTGAGGGACCAGGTGAGGCTCTCCGCCAGGTGAACACCAAGGAATTTGGTGCTCTTGATGATCTCCACAGAGGAGCCGTCGATGTTCAGCGGAGAGCGTTCGCCCTGTGCTCTCCTAGTCAACAACCATCTCTTTTGTTTTGTCGACATTCAGAGACCGGTTGTTGGCTCTACACCAGTCCGTTAGCCGCTGCACCTCCTCTCTGTACGCTGACTCGTCGTTCTGCTGATGAGACCCACCACGGTCGTGTCATCGGCGAACTTGATGATGTGGTTCGAGCGGTGCATTGCTGCACAGTCGTGAGTCAGCAGAATGAACAGCAGTGGACTGAGCACACAGACCTGCGGGGCTCCAGTGCTCAGTGTGGGGTTGGTGGAGATGCTGTTCCCGATCCGGACTGACTGAGGTCTCCCAGTTAGGAAGTCCAGGATCCAGTTGCAGAGGGAGGTGTCCAGGCCCAGCAGGTTCAGCTTTCCCATTAGGTGCTGAGGAATGATTGTGTTGAGTGCTGAGCTGAAGTCTATGAACAGCATTCGAGCATATGAGTCCTTTTTATCTAGGTGGGTGAGGGCCAGATGGAGGGTGGTGACGATGGCGTCGTCTGTTGAACGATTTGGACGATACACTAACCGCAGTGGGTCTAGTGAGGGGGGCAGCTGGGTCTTAATGCGCCTCATGACGAGCTTCTCGAAGCACTTCATGATGATGGGTGTGAGTGCAACGGGACAGTAGTCGTTGATGCAGGACACTGAAGACTTCTTCAGCATGGGGACGATGGTGGTGGTGGCCTTGAAGCACGTTGGAACGACGGCGCTGCTCAGAGAGATGTTGAAGATGTCGGTAAGAACATCTGCCAGCTGGTCTGCACATTGCAACATGTCTTGCAAGTGTCATGGTGGAAGAGTGGGGTCACATCTCACAGCAAGAACTGGCAAATCTGGTGCAGTCCATGAGGAAAATGAAATATATTGTTCCATAGTTCAGGAGAGTTTCCTTGAATCATCAACAATAGAAAGGACGAACATCACTTTACCCTCCACTCCTGCACTCAAACATTCATGTCATGTGTTGTTCATCAAACAAACAATATAATAGAAGGATAAAAGGACATGTTTGCTATTGTTAGTTGATGAGAAAACATTCATATTTTATTCAATTGAGTAACTTTATGACATTGAAATAAAGAAGAAAATCAATCGGACCTCTTTTAGGGATTCTGACACGTCATATCTGGTGACTTCACTGAAGACTGTTCATTGGATGATTTTTATCTGGCCAATGAAAATCTGCCATCTGTTAAGACACACCCCATTCATATGGCATTTCGGACTGACATCGAGAGACAGAAGGAAGACTAAAGCAGGATCAGCCGTCAAAAGATTCTTCAAAATGCTTAGTTCACTACGTAGAGTTCACTACGGTCTACTTAATACAGCCTCACCGCCGCTGGGACCCTGTTTCTGACCTGAACCATTCCTCCTTCTGCACTCCCTGACCTTTACAGAGGCACCGTGAGGACGCCAGACTTCAAAACGCTGAAATGACTCGATGTCTCCAGTCTTGTGTCAAACCGTCACTTTTGATTTTGACTTTCTGTATCTGCATTTAAAACCTTCTGAAATAAAAAGAAAACATGGTGACATTCTCTTTAGTGAGTGTTTTTAATTGACTTCACGTGACATTTTCTGAGTGTGGTCCATTTCAGAGTGGTCATCTTCAGACCTGAAGGAGGTTTCAGACATCACAAACTGCAGATAACTGAACTTCAGCATCACTGGAGTTCAACAGAAGATGGCACATGCTGTGTTTGTACTCTGAACACGAGTAAATGCTTGCAACTATCAACTTCAAGACAGAAGCCTACGAAGCGAGTATTAGGATTGTTTTGCAGTCAGATTTCTGGAAAGATCTGGTGCCTGTCTGGCCATTAAGTGAGAGTTGTTGGATCCACTTCGGTTTGGAAATCCCCTTGAAATGGCAGTAAATGCCTCTGTCACAAAAAACACGTTTGGACAGCAGCAAATGTTTAACGGGGCTCGACTCGCACTCTTTGACATCAAATGATGTTTTACACATTCAGTCCTTTGCAATAATTCACACATTCGGTCCATACTGTGATGTTACCTTCATAAGGATATACTCGTAACACTGTAAACACTTTGACTATCCATTAGTGACAGATCCATCAGCAGTTATGTATTAGTAGAAAAGCCACGTTGTTCCAAACCCACATGACTGCCTTTCTTATGCGGAACTCAAAGAGAGATGTTAGGCAGAGTGTTAGCCTCAGTCACCATTCACTTTCATTTTATGAAAAAAGGTGCAATGAATGTAAATGGTGACTGAGGCTAACAGTCTGCCTAACATCTCTCACTGAGTTCCGCATCTGGTGCAGTCCATGAGGAGGAGATGCACTGCAGTATTTAATGCCACTGGTGCCACACCAGACACTGACTGTTACTTTTGACTTTTGACCCCCCTTTGATCAGGGACACATTAGTCCATTTCTGTCAGTCAGACGTCTGTGAAACTTGTTCAGTTCATGTCTTGGTTGTTGAATCTTTTTATGTTCATACAAATATTTACACATGTTCAGTTTGCTGTAAATAAAAGCAGTTGAAATTGAGAGGAGGTTTCTTCCTATTAGCTGATTTATATATATATATAATGTATATAGACTGTATGACTGACAACCAACCAGGTAAACCTGAAACTGATGTTTATATCATACATGAGCATTTTCATGTAAATCATAAGACACACCCCCCCATTCATATGGCGTGTATATATAGACCTGCATTTTGCACACACTCTCATTTCGGACTGACATCGAGAGACAGAAGGAAGACTAAAGCAGAATCAGCCGTTCTTCAATCATCTTAAAAATGCTCAGCGAATCACCTGCGACTACAGCACTGATGCGCGCACTGCCGTTCATTCAACAGGCGACTACAGCACTGATGCGCGTACTGCCGTTCATTCAACAGGCGACTACAGCACTGATGTTCGTACTGCCGTTCATTCAACAGGCGACTACAGCACTGATGTTCGTACTGCCGTTCATTCAACAGGCGACTACAGCACTGATGCTCGTACTGCCGTTCATTCAGCAGGCGACTTCGGCACTGATGCGCGTACTGCCGTTCATTCAACAGGCGACTTCGGCACTGATGCGCGCACTGCCGTTCATTCAACAGGCGACTTCGGCACTGATGCGCGCACTGCCGTTCATTCAGCAGGCGACTTCGGCACTGATGCGCGCACTGCCGTTCATTCAGCAGGCGACTTCGGCACTGATGCGCGCACTGCCGTTCATTCAGCAGGCGACTTCGGCACTGATGCGCGCACTGCCGTTCATTCAGCAGGCGACTTCGGCACTGATGCGCGCACTGCCGTTCATTCAACAGGCGACTTCGGCACTGATGCGCGTACTGCCGTTCATTCAACAGGCGACTTCGGCACTGATGCGCGTACTGCCGTTCATTCAACAGGCGACTTCGGCACTGATGCGCGCACTGCCGTTCATTCAACAGGCGACTTCGGCACTGATGCGCGCACTGCCGTTCATTCAACAGGCGACTTCGGCACTGATGCGCGCACTGCCGTTCATTCAGCAGGCGACTTCGGCACTGATGCGCGCACTGCCGTTCATTCAGCAGGCGACTTCGGCACTGATGCGCGCACTGCCGTTCATTCAGCAGGCGACTTCGGCACTGATGCGCGTACTGCCGTTCATTCAGCAGGCGACTTCGGCACTGATGCGCGTACTGCCGTTCATTCAACAGGCGACTTCGGCACTGATGCGCCTACTGCCGTTCATTCAACAGGCGACTTCGGCACTGATGCGCGCACTGCCGTTCATTCAACAGGCGACTTCGGCACTGATGCGCGCACTGCCGTTCATTCAGCAGGCGACTTCGGCACTGATGCGCGCACTGCCGTTCATTCAACAGGCGACTTCGGCACTGATGCGCGCACTGCCGTTCATTCAACAGGCGACTTCGGCACTGATGCGCGCACTGCCGTTCATTCAGCAGGCGACTTCGGCACTGATGCGCGCACTGCCGTTCATTCAGCAGGCGACTTCGGCACTGATGCGCGCACTGCCGTTCATTCAGCAGGCGACTTCGGCACTGATGCGCGCACTGCCGTTCATTCAGCAGGCGACTTCGGCACTGATGCGCGCACTGCCGTTCATTCAGCAGGCGACTTCGGCACTGATGCGCGCACTGCCGTTCATTCAACAGGCGACTTCGGCACTGATGCGCGCACTGCCGTTCATTCAGCAGGCGACTTCGGCACTGATGCGCGCACTGCCGTTCATTCAGCAGGCGACTTCGGCACTGATGCGCGTACTGCCGTTCATTCAACAGGCGACTTCGGCACTGATGCGCGCACTGCCGTTCATTCAACAGGCGACTTCGGCACTGATGCGCGCACTGCCGTTCATTCAACAGGCGACTTCGGCACTGATGCGCGCACTGCCGTTCATTCAGCAGGCGACTTCGGCACTGATGCGCGCACTGCCGTTCATTCAGCAGGCGACTTCGGCACTGATGCGCGCACTGCCGTTCATTCAGCAGGCGACTTCGGCACTGATGCGCGCACTGCCGTTCATTCAGCAGGCGACTTCGGCACTGATGCGCGCACTGCCGTTCATTCAGCAGGCGACTTCGGCACTGATGCGCGCACTGCCGTTCATTCAGCAGGCGACTTCGGCACTGATGCGCGCACTGCCGTTCATTCAGCAGGCGACTTCGGCACTGATGCGCGCACTGCCGTTCATTCAGCAGGCGACTTCGGCACTGATGCGCGCACTGCCGTTCATTCAGCAGGCGACTTCGGCACTGATGCGCGCACTGCCGTTCATTCAGCAGGCGACTTCGGCACTGATGCGCGTACTGCCGTTCATTCAACAGGCGACTTCGGCACTGATGCGCGTACTGCCGTTCATTCAACAGGCGACTTCGGCACTGATGCGCGCACTGCCGTTCATTCAACAGGCGACTTCGGCACTGATGCGCGCACTGCCGTTCATTCAACAGGCGACTTCGGCACTGATGCGCGTACTGCCGTTCATTCAACAGGCGACTTCGGCACTGATGCGCGCACTGCCGTTCATTCAACAGGCGACTTCGGCACTGATGCGCGCACTGCCGTTCATTCAGCAGGTGACTTCGGCACTGATGCGCGCACTGCCGTTCATTCAGCAGGCGACTTCGGCACTGATGCGCGTACTGCCGTTCATTCAGCAGGCGACTTCGGCACTGATGCGCGCACTGCCGTTCATTCAGCAGGTGACTTCGGCACTGATGCGCGCACTGCCGTTCATTCAGCAGGCGACTTCGGCACTGATGCGCGCACTGCCGTTCATTCAGCAGGCGACTTCGGCACTGATGCGCGTACTGCCGTTCATCTATCCGGCTACGGTTCCAGCGCCGATGCGCGTGCTGCCGTTCATCTATCCGGCTACGTTTCCAGCGCCGATGCGCGTGCTGCCGTTCATCTATCCGGCTACGGTTCCAGCGCCGATGCGCGTGCTGCCGTTCATCTATCCGGCTACGGTTCCAGCGCCGATTCGCGTGCTGCCGTTCATCTATCCGGCTACGGTTCCAGCGCCGATGCGCGTGTGGACGTTCATCTATCCGTCTACGGTTCCAGCGCCGATGCGCGTGCTGCCATTCATCTATCCGGCTGCGGTTCCAGCGCCGATGCGCGTGTGGACGTTCATCTATCCGTCTACGGTTCCAGCGCCGATGCGCGTGCTGCCATTCATCTATCCGGCTACGGTTCCAGCGCCGATGCGCGTGCTGCCGTTCATCTATCCGGCTACGGTTCCAGCGCCGATGCGCGTGCTGCCGTTCATCTATCCGGCTACGGTTCCAGCGCCGATGCGCGTGCTGCCATTCATCTATCCGGCTACGGTTCCAGCGCCGATGCGCGTGCTGCCATTCATCTATCCGGCTACGGTTCCAGCGCCGATGCGCGTGCTGCCATTCATCTATCCGGCTACGGTTCCAGCGCCGATGCGCGTGCTGCCGTTCATCTATCCGGCTACGGTTCCAGCGCCGATGCGCGTGCTGCCATTCATCTATCCGGCTACGGTTCCAGCGCCGATGCGCGTGTGGACGTTCATTTATCCGGCTACGGTTCCAGCGCCGATGCGCGTGCTGCCGTTCATCTATCCGGCTACTGTTCCAGCGCCGATGCGCGTGCTGCCGTTCATCTATCCGGCTACGGTTCCAGCGCCGATGCGCGTGCTGCCGTTCATCCAGGATGTGGTTCCAGTCATTATGCATGCATGTAACATCATATAGTTGGTGGCTTTATCACTTTGAAATACAATAAAAATGGTATCCAATCTAGTAGTGTCCAATTTACTCAAATTAATGTTTGAAAGTTTGAAACAAACTTTCAAGCTTCCCCAGTGTTCAACAGAAGTGGGGAGATAAAACTTCAGAACACTTTAACTGCTTATTCTTAATTTCAAGAAGATAACATTCGTTTGAAGACAATAACAAGATTGTTTTACAATTGAATTTCTGGAAAGTTCCAGTGGCCGTATCCTATACAGTCATTTAGTGTACACTTTCCACTCCCCTCTTCATATAAATGAATTACAGGCTATTGTGGGAATCCAAGGGGTGGAACTGTTTATCAGAACCTTTTCAATCAGGGTTTATGTCTGATCAGTACGGAGACTGCACTTGTGAGGGTCATGAATGACCTCCTTATCACAGCGGATTCTGGGGCTTGTGGTATTTTTGTCTTGTTGGACCTCACTGCCGCATTTGATACCATTTGTCACACTATTTAGTTGGACGGACTACACAAGTGGATTGGCCTTTATGGCATTGTTCTCAATTGGTTTAAATCTGCATTAATTACCTAAATTACATTTATCTATATTGGCATTAATAGATCCAAGACTGTTCCAATGCAACAGGGGGTACCGCAGGGGTCAGTTCTAGGTCCCATACTGTTCAGTATCTATATGTTGCCTCTTGGACAGATTATCCAGAAGTTTGGGCTGGGTTATTATTGTTATGCTGATGATCAGTACCGCCGCTCCCTACACGCACACTACACAGTCTGCGTAGGGCACCAACTCCCTAGGGGGGCACCAGAAAGTACACCAGCTGCCCTTACTCGCACGTTATACGTTATTCAAGGACCCGAAAGCTGTTGCGGATCACAGACTATCGCCTCGCACTCACACTTTCACCTCGCCGCCCCTCAACTCACCCCAGTTCAAACCTTAAACTTATTTTGTCAAATGATTTCCTTGAATTGTGTTTGTGCTATCTTACTTTATAATAAATAACACTTTATAGGCAATAAAGATGAAATGAAATTTAATTTGAAACCTCATCCCAGATTCCGTGACAATCACAGAAATCACTTCCAAGAAACAGTAACTGTTCCCATTCACTTTCACACACAAAACAAATAGTTTCTGTACTGACTTACAGTATATAACCCAATATTTACTTTCATGTCAGCGCTAACAAAAGCTAAATGTTCTCTGTCTGTCTGTGGTGTTGTCTGTTTGACAGTTGTCACATGACAGGAATGGGCTTTGACAAAAGAACAGGAACACGGTGGAATGAATAAAAATGTGTTTTGGTTCTGTGGGGTGTGATCCATGTACTTCACTTTACCCTCCACTCCTGCAGTCAAACATTCATGTCATGTGTTCTTCATCAAACAAACAATATAATAGAAGGATAAAAGGACATGTTTGCTATTGTTAGTTGATGAGAAAACATTCATATTTTATCCAATTGAGTAACTTTATGACATTGAAATTAAGAAGTAAATCAATCGGACCTCTTTTAGGGATTCTTTGTATTCTCCCACATTCATTTTTGCTTTCAGTACAAATGTATGAACAAGATAAGCAGCAGATGCTTTTGATGGTTATATGTGAATGTTTTCAGTTACAGTTTCACAGACACATTTGGGAACATGTTGTGTTGTTATTCAATCCGATATGACACACAGTTTGTATGAAAATGGTTTTACAGTTTTGGGAAGTGACAGTGGATTCATGGGTTTACTGTTTTATTTGTGCAGCAGGATGAACCTCGTTAGGTTTGTATGTGACACGTGTAACAATTTAATATTTGTACAGCAGGACTTCATGCATAAAGAACATTCTTTGGTTTTCCATTGTGAGGAATCACACCTACAAAACAACAATCGTTATATCTCCATTATAACTTCTCAAATGTTTCTCTTTAAGGATTAAGAATGTCAGGCGTTATATTGAACCAACTTAAAAGTCTTTAAATAACTTATTAAAGATTCACAAGCGTTATAGAAATGTTCAGCTTGTGTTAGATCCTGTTTATTGTCGGATGCCAGTAAAGTTTTACCCTTGATCAGGCAGAGAAGAGTCACATCCAAAACACACCTGAACCAAAGACCTTTACATCACCACAACATAAAAGAAACGATGAATGTTTAAATCATGAATATTTAGTGCTGGAGGAGAATGTTGAGAACACATTTACTTTCAGTTTTCTCAAAATGATCAACAGACTTCATTAGAAAGACTCGAAGAAAAGTCATAAGAAATGAAAGCTGGAATTCCCCTTCTAGAAGTATTTACTTCTGACACGTCATATCCTGTGACTTCACTGAAGACTGTTCATTGGATGATTTTTATCTGGCCAATGAAAATCTGCCATCTGTTAAGACACACCCCTTTCATATGGCATTTCGGACTGACATTGAGAGACAGAAGGAAGACTAAAGCAGGATCAGCCGTCAAAAGATTCTTCAAAATGCTTAGTTCACTACGTAGAGTTCACTACGGTCTACTTAATACAGCCTCACCGCCGCTGGGACCCTGTTTCTGACCTGAACCATTCCCCCTTCTGCACTCCCTGACCTTTACAGAGGCACCGTGAGGACGCCAGACTTCAAAACGCTGAAATGACTCGATGTCTCCAGTCTTGTGTCAAACCGTCACTTTTGATTTTGACTTTCTGTATCTGCATTTAAAACCTTCTGAAATAAAAAGAAAACATGGTGACATTCTCTTTAGTGAGTGTTTTTAATTGACTTCACGTGACATTTTCTGAGTGTGGTCCATTTCAGAGTGGTCATCTTCAGACCTGAAGGAGGTTTCAGACATCACAAACTGCAGATAATTGAACTTCAGCATCACTGGAGTTCAACAGAAGACGGCACATGCTGTGTTTGTACTCTGAACACGAGTAAATGCTTGCAACTATCAACTTCAAGACAGAAGCCTACGAAGCGAGTATTAGGATTGTTTTGCAGTCAGATTTCTGGAAAGATCTGGTGCCTGTCTGGCCATTAAGTGAGAGTTGTTGGATCCACTTCGGTTTGGAAATCCCCTTGAAATGGCAGTAAATGCCTCTGTCACAAAAACACGTTTGGACAGCAGCAAATGTTTAACGGGGCTCGACTCGCACTCTTTGACATCAAATGATGTTTTACACGTTCAGTCCTTTGCAATAATTCACACGTTCGGTCCATACTGTGATGTTACCTTCATAAGGATATACTCGTAACATTGTAAACACTTTGACTATCCATTAGTGACAGATCCATCAGCAGTTATGTATTAGTAGAAAAGCCACGTTGTTCCAAACCCACATGACTGCCTTTCTTATGCGGAACTCAAAGAGAGATGTTAGGCAGAGTGTTAGCCTCAGTCACCATTCACTTTCATTTTATGAAAAAAGGTGCAATGAATGTAAATGGTGACTGAGGCTAACAGTCTGCCTAACATCTCTCACTGAGTTCCGCATCTGGTGCAGTCCATGAGGAGGAGATGCACTGCAGTATTTAATGCCGCTGGTGCCACACCAGACACTGACTGTTACTTTTGACTTTTGACCCCCCTTTGATCAGGGACACATTAGTCCATTTCTGTCAGTCACATGTCTGTGAAACTTGTTCAGTTCATGTCTTGGTTGTTGAATCTTTTTATGTTCATACAAATATTTACACATGTTCAGTTTGCTGTAAATAAAAGCAGTTGAAATTGAGAGGAGGTTTCTTCCTATTAGCTGATTTATATATATATATAATGTATATAGACTGTATGACTGACAACCAACCAGGTAAACCTGAAACTGATGTTTATATCATACATGAGCATTTTCATGTAAATCATAAGACACACCCCCCCATTCACAGGGCGTGTATATATAGACCTGCATTTTGCACACACTCTCATTTCGGACTGACATCGAGAGACAGAAGGAAGACTAAAGCAGAATCAGCCGTTCTTCAATCATCTAAAAAATGCTCGGCGAATCACCTGCGACTACAGCACTGATGCTCGTACTGCCGCTCATTCGGGTGGCGACTTCGGCACTGATGTGCGTACTGCCGCTCATTCAACAGGCGACTACAGCACTGATGTGCGCACTTCCGTTCATTCGGGTGGCGACTTCGGCACTGATGTGCGTACTGCCGCTCATTCAACAGGCGACTACAGCATTGATGTGCGCACTTCCGTTCATTCGGGTGGCGACTTCGGCACTGATGTGCGTACTGCCGCTCATTCAACAGGCGACTACAGCACTGATGTGCGCACTTCCGTTCATTCGGGTGGCGACTTCGGCACTGATGTGCGTACTTCCGTTCATTCGGGTGGCGACTTCGGCACTGATGTGCGTACTGCCGCTCATTCAACAGGAGACTACAGCACTGATGCGCGCACTGCCGCTCATTCAACAGGAGACTACAGCACTGATGCGCGCACTGCCGCTCATTCAACAGGCGACTACAGCACTGATGTGCGCACTGCCGCTCATTCAACAGGAGACTACAGCACTGATGTGCGCACTGCCGCTCATTCAACAGGCGACTACAGCACTGATGTGCGCACTGCCGCTCATTCAACAGGCGACTACAGCACTGATGTGCGCACTGCCGCTCATTCAACAGGCGACTACAGCACTGATGTGCGCACTTCCGTTCATTCGGGTGGCGACTTCGGCACTGATGTGCGTACTTCCGTTCATTCGGGTGGCGACTTCGGCACTGATGTGCGTACTGCCGCTCATTCAACAGGCGACTACAGCACTGATGCGCGCACTGCCGCTCATTCAACAGGCGACTACAGCACTGATGTGCGCACTGCCGCTCATTCAACAGGAGACTACAGCACTGATGTGCGCACTGCCGCTCATTCAACAGGCGACTACAGCACTGATGTGCGCACTGCCGCTCATTCAACAGGTGACTACAGCACTGATGCGCGCACTGCCGCTCATTCAACGGGTGACTACAGCACTGATGCGCGCACTGCCGCTCATTCAACAGGTGACTAAAGCACTGATGCGCGTACTGCCGCTCATTCAACAGGTGACTACAGCACTGATGCGCGCACTGCCGCTCGTTCAACAGGTGACTACAGCACTGATGCGCGCACTGCCGCTCATTCAACAGGTGACTACAGCACTGATGCGCGCACTGCCGCTCGTTCAACAGGTGACTACAGCACTGATGCGCGCACTGCCGCTCATTCAACAGGTGACTACAGCACTGATGCGCGTACTGCCGCTCATTCAACAGGTGACTACAGCACTGATGCGCGTACTGCCGCTCATTCAACAGGCGACTACAGCACTGATGCGCGTGCTGCCGTTCATCTATCCGGCTACGGTTGCAGCGCCGATGCGCGTGCTGCCGTTCATCTATCCGGCTACGGTTCCAGCGCCGATGCGCGTGCTGCCGTTCACCTATCCGCCTACGGTTCCAGCGCCGATGCGCGTGTGGACGTTCATCTATCTGGCTACGGTTCCAGCGCCGATGCGCGTGTGGACGTTCATCTATCCGCCTACGGTTCCAGCGCCGATGCGCGTGTGGACGTTCATCTATCCGCCTACGGTTCCAGCGCCGATGCGCGTGTGGACGTTCATCTATCCGCCTACGGTTCCAGCGCCGATGCGCGTGTGGACGTTCATCTATCCGCCTACGGTTCCAGCGCCGATGCGCGTGTGGACGTTCATCTATCCGCCTACGGTTCCAGCGCCGATGCTCGTGTGGACGTTCATCTATCCGCCTACGGTTCCAGCGCCGATGCGCGTGTGGACGTTCATCTATCCGCCTACGGTTCCAGCGCCGATGCGCGTGTGGACGTTCATCTATCCGCCTACGGTTCCAGCGCCGATGCGCGTGTGGACGTTCATCTATCCGCCTACGGTTCCAGCGCCGATGCGCGTGTGGACGTTCATCTATCCGCCTACGGTTCCAGCGCCGATGCGCGTGTGGACGTTCATCTATCCGCCTACGGTTCCAGCGCCGATGCGCGTGTGGACGTTCATCTATCCGCCTACGGTTCCAGCGCCGATGCGCGTGCTGCCGTTCATCTATCCGGCTACGGTTGCAGCGCCGATGCGCGTGCTGCCGTTCATCTATCCGGCTACGGTTCCAGCGCCGATGCGCGTGCTGCCGTTCACCTATCCGCCTACGGTTCCAGCGCCGATGCGCGTGTGGACGTTCATCTATCCGGCTACGGTTCCAGCGCCGATGCGCGTGTGGACGTTCATCTATCCGCCTACGGTTCCAGCGCCGATGCGCGTGTGGACGTTCATCTATCCGCCTACGGTTCCAGCGCCGATGCGCGTGTGGACGTTCATCTATCCGCCTACGGTTCCAGCGCCGATGCGCGTGTGGACGTTCATCTATCCGCCTACGGTTCCAGCGCCGATGCGCGTGTGGACGTTCATCTATCCGCCTACGGTTCCAGCGCCGATGCGCGTGTGGACGTTCATCTATCCGCCTACGGTTCCAGCGCCGATGCGCGTGTGGACGTTCATCTATCCGCCTACGGTTCCAGCGCCGATGCGCGTGTGGACGTTCATCTATCCGCCTACGGTTCCAGCGCCGATGCGCGTGTGGACGTTCATCTATCCGCCTACGGTTCCAGCGCCGATGCGCGTGTGGACGTTCATCTATCCGCCTACGGTTCCAGCGCCGATGCGCGTGTGGACGTTCATCTATCCGCCTACGGTTCCAGCGCCGATGCGCGTGTGGACGTTCATCTATCCGCCTACGGTTCCAGCGCCGATGCGCGTGTGGACGTTCATCTATCCGCCTACGGTTCCAGCGCCGATGCGCGTGCTGCCGTTCATCCAGGATGTGATTCCAGTCATTATGCATGCATGTAACATCATATAGTTGGTGGCTTTATCACTTTGAAATACAATAAAAATGGTATCCAATCTAGTCGTGTCCAATATATTCAAATTAATGTTTGAACGTTTGAAACACACTTTCAAGCTTCCCCAGTGTTCAACAGAAGTGGGGAGATAAAACTTCAGAACACTTTAACTGCTTATTCTTAATTTCAAGAAGATAACATTCGTTTGAAGACAATAACAAGATTGTTTTACAATTGAATTTCTGGAAAGTTCCAGTGGCCGTATCCTATACAGTCATTTAGTGTACACTTTCCACTCCCCTCTTCATATAAATGAATTACAGGCTATTGTGGGAATCCAAGGGGTGGCACAGCATCAACTCCATCACAAATGTGAGCAGCTCCTCAAAGGAAAGCTGCACTTGTTTTTCTGCACAACACACATTACAGCACACAACAGTTGCTGCCTCCATCAGTCACATTATTATGGACAGAAACTGGATTTTCTCTGCCTCTGTGAGACTTGGCAACAGCCGAATGACTACATCAATCTCAACATGTGTGCCCTGCCAGGCTACACTTACATTGACTGGCACGATCCACCGGTAGAAGTGGTGGACTGACTGTCACTCACAGATTGGATGTTATAGTTACTGAAGTTATGATGCTTTTCTTTTCATCTTTTTATATGTTTGGTGTTTAAACTGAATGGTCCTTCACCGGTTCTTGTTTAAAATATTTATCGTCCTCCCAAATTAAACCCGGTGTTCTTTTCTGAGTTTACCGAGTTGTTGACACCAGAGCAACCTGCTCAGCTATTCTTTTAACTGGTGATTTCGATATCCATGAAGATAAGGTGAATTGTAATAGTACTCTGAGTTTTATGGATGTGTTCAGTAGCGGTTGTAGCTTGTTTGGCGCCCCGGGCAAAACCTGCTTCATCATGCCCACAAAGTTGTTGACTGGGAGGGGGGATACCAAACAGTTGCTTGACAGTAGCAGCAAGTGACAGCTGAGTGGAAACAATGTCCAAACGAAAGTGCAAATTTACCGAAGATTTGACCACAAAATTCCAGTGCCTTCGTCCAGGTGGAGATCCATGGGAAGCTAAAAGTTCAAAGTTCATCGGGTAAATAAACAGACTACTTTATTTGACCAGGTAAAATTGGAAAAGTAAAATATATATTTATTTATGTAAATATATTTATGTTATGCTAATAGAGTGTCTTTTTCACTGTATTAAAATTTGCATTCATAGCAACACCTTTTTGTCTATCACCCCCCCCCCCCCCCCCCCCCTCCCCTTTTTTTTGGAATTTCTGGCAAGTTCTAGAAGCCCCACCCTACTGTAATACAGTCATTCAGAAGCCCTTCAGAGTGAGCTGATGTAAACTCTTCGGTTGTATTGACTTTGCAGTAAGAAAATTAAACCAACCCAAAGGCTGCGTCCTATTACCGTCCATGTGTTTACTGTGTTATTGCAGTTTTACACTTGAACTATATGTTAAGTCAGGCTGGTATTTCGTCTGTGATTAATCCATCATTGGTCAGATGGATGGAGATATTGAGGTAAGTTCTGGAGGACAGACGATTGCATCTCTAACACTCTTGTTTCCAAATATCTTGCTACAGGTTTGGTTCATAATGTGGCCTGTAAGTAACAATGGTTTTATAAATATGTGAATGAGTTGGCCGAGGCCCGGGGCGGCTGTGGCTCAGGTGGTAGAGCGGGTCGGCTGCTAATCGCAGGGTTGGTGGTTTGATTCCCGGCCCACATGACTCCACATGCCCAAGTGTCCTTGGACAAGACACTGAACCCCAAGTTGCTCCCAATGGCAGACTAGTGCCTAGCATGGCAGCTCTGCCATCATTGGTGTGTGTGTGTGTGTGTGTGCGTGTGCGTGTGCGTGTGTGTGTGCATGTGTGTGCGTGCGTGTGTGTGTGTGTGTGTGTGTGTGGGTGAATGGGTGAATGAGTCACAGTGTGACTGCTTTGGTAACCGCTAAGGTTAAAAACGGCGCTATATAAGTGCAGACCATTTACCATTTATTCCTGCTCCAGAGAAACAGGTAACATCACTGATGACGTGAACTCTCCAGAACATTCCTTACACATCACTGATGACGTGAACTCTCCAGAACATTCCTTACACATCACTGATGACGTGAACTCTCCAGAACATTCCTTACACATCACTGAACATCTTAAAGACTTTTAAGGAGGAAGATCACAAGCTAAGCAGCACAGTAACTATTGTACACTCTTTCAGCCCATGATGTTTTGTTTATTGTGTGTCTTTATTATGGTTTTTTGTTGTCCTGCTGACACTGGTGAACTTCTGGAGAGATATTTACCAGCGTCAGTCTTCAACAAGATCACAAGAGTCTGATAAAGTACTCGAAATAACCTTTCTGATATCACTGAAAGCCCCTGCTGTTGCTTTTTCAGTCAAACCCGAAACCCTCATCACGTGATGCAAATAGACCACCTTAGTGTCGCCCGTCATTCATTTCAGTCTCCTTCTGTCCCAAAACATACAAGTCCAACCAAGATTGTGACTAAGCACAAGTCAGAACCTACAAACATAAAACCACACGCTCGAAACGCAGTTCAAAGTCTTCAAGCACAGTATGACTCGCTCTAATATGCTGAGAAACCTGTTACACAGGTTTGTGTCCATGAATTTCCCTAAAATCCCTTTACAAAAAGCTTCCCCATCCGGTTTATTCACACAAACCAGTGTTTGATCCATCTGAAGAAAGACTCTCCTGCCTGTTACAACAAAAACTGTTCATACAAACATCATTAATCTTTCATTTTATGAGCACTTCCTGTGCTGTATCCAATTTAAATTATTCATCACTGGCCCCGCCTACTTATTGGGAGTGTTGGGGGGGGGGGCTGTGTACAAGTTAAGGGACACACCCAGAAAAGTTCAAAATGCATTTCAGTCCAATACAAGTCTGATAACACTTTAATCCTTCATTCAAAGTAAGATGTCTCCCTCTTGTGGTTGGATGAATAAGTGTCGTGGTGAAAATCAGATCTTTAAAGTAATCTTTGTATTGTTTCCCTCAAACCTTGCTTTCATCCGCATAAAATTAAATATTGCATTTACCCAGACTAAGGTCAATGCTAGTCATGTCTGTCCTGACTGAGTCTTTTGTGGATGTGTTTACAATCTATTTATTGTACAATTCAGTTGTTAAATCGACACTTATTCTTCATAGTTTGAAGGCATTTCATCACTTGTAGGGCGATGAATGCATCCCAGAATTTACTAGTTATTTCCCATGCAACAACAGTTCATAATGACAATTGTCAAGCTGTCAACATAAAACTAGTCCGTGCAACTTGCGCACTTTATTCCAAGCAGGGACTAAAATTAAAAAGTCTTTCATTTCGTTCTGAGTAAAAACTGTATTTATTTCATTCCGGTTCAGACGTTCCGCAGCCTCCTTTCCAAACGGTAACCGGTTAGAACAAAATAAAAGAACGGTTAATAACCTCTAAAGATGCATGTTTGAGAAAAGCTACAGCAGAGGGCAAGAATAATAGTGAATAATAACTGCATTTGTGGGCGGCACGGTGGTGCAGTGGTTAGCACTGTTGCCTCACAGCAAGAAGGTCATGGGTTCAAACCCCGGTTGCCCCGGCCTTTCTGTGTGGAGTTTGCATGTTCTCCCCGTGTCTGCGTGGGTTCTCTCCGGGTGCTCCGGCTTCCTCCCACCATCCAAAGACATGCAGGCTAGGTTAATTGGTGTCTCCAAAAATTGCCCTAGGTGTGGATGTGAGTATGAGTGTGTGTCTGTATATGTGTGGCCCTGCGATGGACTGGCGACCTGTCCAGGGTGTACCCCGCCTTTCGCCCAATGTTAGCTGGGATAGGCTCCAGCCCCCCGTGACCCTGTACAGGATAAGCGGTTGAAGATGAATGAATGAATGAACTGCATTTGTGACAGACTGTCACTGTGAACTGTTGTTGCATGTACAAGAGCAGCATGAAGATTCTACAGAAAGTCTCCTTTTGTGTTTCACAGAACAAATTACAGCATGTGGATAAAAGTAAGAGCATGTTGTTTAAAACAATAAGAGGGTGTGTAAATAATGACATCATTTTTGAGTGAAATATTCCTATAAATATGCTTTAAATACAATAATTAATACACAAAGCCTTGGACAACAAAGAAAAAATAGGAAATATGGAAAAAACTGAGAGCAGAAGAGGGATTCAATGGCAGTGAATCAAATAGGAGAATAGAGCAAGAGAGAGAGAGAGAGAGAGAGAGACATACAGAAAGAGAGAGCGAGAGAGAGCAAGAGAGAGAGACATACAAAAAGAGAGAGAGAGAGAGAGAGAGAGAGAGAGAGACATACAGAAAGTCAAAGAGAGAGAGAGAGCGAGAGAGCGAGAGAGAGACATACAGAAAGAGAGAGCGAGAGAGAGCAAGAGAGAGAGACATACAAAAAGAGAGAGAGAGAGAGAGAGAGAGACATACAGAAAGTCAAAGAGAGAGTGTGAGAGAGAGAGAGTGTGTGTGTGTGTGTGTCTGACCTCAGTGTCCACCACAGTGACCCTCAGTAATGTGTGTGTGTGTGTATATGTTAAAACACTGTGGTATCAAATGTTCACAGAAATTATAATCTGTTACACTGTTAATTTGTGCAATTAATTTAATTTGTACATTTAAATTGTTATAATACTTTATTATTCTTTATGTCTTTATAATTATTCTATGTGTTCCAAGCTTTGGCAATATTGTAATATGTTCAGTCATGCCAATAAAGCAATTTGAATTGAATTGAATTGAGAGAGAGAGACATACAGAAAGACAGAAATAGAGAGCGAGAGAGAGACATACTGGACATCCTGCATCAGTTCTGTCAGACCTGGGCCCTGACGATCAACACAACTAAATCAAAAATACTAACGTTCCAGAAAAGACCCAGATGTCAGGGAAAGAGCCACAATTTCACCCTTGGTATGAACAAAACTGATCATGCCACAAACTACACATACCTTGGGCTGAAATTCAGTGCAAATGGAAACCTCAACCTGGCCGTGAATGAACTGAAAGAGAAAGCAAGAAGGGCTTTCTATGCCATTAAAACATCTGTCCAATTTGAAATACCAATTAGAATCTGGCTCAAAATATTCCAATCAGTCATAGAACCAATTGCACTATATGTCCGTGAAGTTTGGGGTTTTCTCCTAAATCACCAATTTGACAAATGGGACAAAAATCCGACTGAAGCCCTGCATACAGAGTTTTGTAAAAGCATTCTTCGGGTACAGAGAAACACACCGAATAATGCATGCAGGGCAGAATTAGGCCAATACCCTCTACTAATCCACATTGAGAAACGAGCCATTAAATTCTGGAAACATCTAAAACTGAGTGACCCCAACTCTTATCATTTTAAAGCCCTTAAAAACCATGAAGTGAACGCTGAGAAGAGTCCCATCATTCAGCTGGTCCTGAGACTCCACAAACAGACCAACAATAATCAGCCTCAGGACACGGACACCCTCATCCACACAATCCGGCACAAACACATGATAAAAGCACAACAAGAAAAGTACCGAACTTATTGGAATGAAACAACACAAAAACAAAGCAAACTACAATGTTATTTGTCCCTAAACAGAGATTACACGACAGCAGAATACCGGAGTACTGTCAGAGACCACAAACTGAGGAAACACATGACGAGGTACAGACTGAGTGCCCACAGCACTGGCGATAGAGAAGGGCAGATACAGATAGAACTGGATGCCCAGCGAGGGCAGGTTATGCCCGTATTGTAGCCAAGGACAAATAGAAACAGAGCTGCACTTCTTCACCACCTGCCCTAATTATAATGAAATCCGAAAACACTTCTTTCCCAAATTTGAAATGATTTGTCCCAACTTCAAAAAGTTGAAGAATGACGCACAAGCTCAATATTTACTTGGTGAACAAAGAGAAAAACATTTCAGCAGCAAAATACATCAAACCCTGCCACAAAAAGAGGGAAGAGTCGACCAAACAGTGATGCGCCCATTTACTCTCACACACACACACACACACACACACACACACACACACACACAAACTCTTGTACACACACAAACACCACTGAAAGTATATACAATGTTTATTTTTATTCATACATTTTTTCCCTGTTTTTTACACACTTGTTCAATACAGAATTTGTTGTAATTTGTTCGTTTTTATTTTTATTTTTATTTTTATTTTATTTTTTCATGCTCATATAAATGCTTTGGCAATACAATGTACAATTTGTCATGCCAGTAAAGCTCATTTGAATTGAATTGAATTGACATACAGAAAGAGAGAGCGAGAGAGAGAGAGAGAGAGAGAGAGAGAGAGAGAGAGAGAGAGAGCGAGTGAGAGCGAGACATACAGAAAGACAGAAAGAGAGAGCGAGAGAGAGACATATGACATACAGAAAGAGAGAGCGAGAGAGAGAGAGAGAGAGAGAGAGAGAGAGAGCGAGTGAGAGCAAGACATACAGAAAGACAGAAAGAGAGAGCGAGAGAGAGAGAGCGAGACATACAGAGAGAGAGAGAGAGAGAGTGTAGAAGAGAACAGTGGTCCGATTCGCTGAGCAGATCCTGCAGCTCTCTGGAGAGGAAGTTGCTACACATTACTGCTGCAGCTTCAGGTTCATCCAGCATCTTGGTGAGTGATCGCTTATTTCTCCGTGACAGAAAGAAGGTAAAGAAAAATGATTTTATCATCTCTCAAATGTGTGCCCTTGCTCACATTACCTCTGATTGTGACTTCATTCTTCCCAAACTTCCTCAAGGCTTTTTGTGGACTCAGCTGAAACGGGAATATCCTTCTAAGCATCACGATGGACAACACCACTCCCTCTATAAACCCTGACAGAAACTCCACCGATGGTCAGCTACTAACCATGATGCCGAAGAGCTCACTGGAGGTCCAGGTGGTCACCATAACCCTGACCCTGCTCATCTGTGGGGTGGGAATCGCTGGGAACGTCATGGTGGTACTGGTGGTGGTCCGCAGCAAGCGCATGATGACCGCCACAAACTGCTACCTGGTGAGTCTTGCTGTGGCCGATCTGACCGTGCTGTTGGCAGCCGGGTTACCAAACATCTCTGAAGTTGTTGCTTCGTGGATCTACGGTTACGCCGGGTGCCTGTGCATCACTTACCTGCAGTACCTGGGCATCAATGTGTCATCTTGTTCCATAACAGCCTTCACCGTCGAGCGATACATCGCCATCTGCCACTCCATCAAAGCCAAGTTCATCTGCACCGTCTCGCGGGCCAAGAGGATCATCGCTTGCGTTTGGATTTTCACGTCTCTGTACTGTCTCATGTGGTTTTTCCTTGTGGACACGAAGGAGACGGTCTATGCCAATGGTGTTGTGGTCAGGTGCGGCTACCGGGTGTCCAGGAATCTCTACATGCCCATCTACTTCCTAGACTTTGCTTCGTTTTATGTCGTTCCTCTCGTTGTTGGTTCTGTCCTGTACGGTCTGATCGCAAGAGTCTTGTTTAGAAACCCGTTGCCAACCGACCTCTCGGAGCAGCAGAACTCGGTGAAGGTGTCCTGTCAACGAAGCAGAAAACAGGTTTGCCGCAATTCCCCATCAAGTAAGTCATGTCTGTTGGTCTGCCATTCCTGTGCATCATTTCAAACGATGATGTTTTATCTGTGTTGCTGTAGGTGACACAGATGTTGGCTGTGGTTCTGGTTTTGTTCGCTGTTCTCTGGATGCCCTATCGGACTCTAGTGGTGGTGAACTCCTTCATGGATCCGCCGTACCTCAACACCTGGTTCCTGCTATTCTGTCGCATGTGCATTTACACAAACAGCGCCATCAACCCGGTCATATACAACGCCATGTCCCAGAAGTTCCGCGCTGCATTTAAAAGACTCTGTCACTGTCAAAGCAGTTCAGAACAGCGACAACCAGGCAGATGCACCAGACCGGTCTACTACAGCACCATTAAAGATGTATCCGATGAAAACCGAGTGTATAGAACTGAGCAGAAACGCATTAGCGTGAAGAGAGTGGAGACTGGCATGTTTAGCATCGCTTGATCTGTCAGAGGTTTAATTAAAGTTAATTAATCTTATAATCTGTGAGTCTTATTTGTTTGGATAAAGCCCAAAATATACTTCGGCTTTGACGCAAACTCTTAGCATCTGCGTACAGTTCTTTCGAAGTATAGTTCGTTTTACTGTGCGCTCAAACACAGGCGGGTGACACATGCACACTGCGAGTGCTATGATATGCCGGACTATTCCTCTTCTGGAGTTTAGACCCATATAGACAGGGCTGGAATGGTAATCTGGTATACCAGGCATTTTCCGGGTGGGCCAACGCACTTTGGGGCCAATTGGGGCGGCTGGCCATTGGAAGAACCGGGCGGGCCGGTGTGTCGGGACCGAATGGGCTAAAATTAGCCGCCATGTTATGCAGAATGCACCACAAATCGGCGGCGCGATATGCAGAAAGCGACTCAACAACTTTTGGGCCAGTTGCTTTGTAAAATCCTGGGACGATTTCGCTTCCCAGTCCATCCCTGCATATAGATGTCTTTACATTCCTTCAGACTTGCATTATACAAATGCAGGTATCTCCTGACATGTGCTCGTGACGTGCACACCCACTGTTGTTGTTTAGCGGCAATAAGCGCTTCTATGTGACAGCAACGGGTCAACTATGAGTGCTGCCCCCTTGTGGACCAACTAATTAGTGGAAATGACTCTAGGCGCAGGATTCGTGTGGTTAGAAAAATCGTCCCACGTGCGTTAAGTGCTCAGGCACAGTCTCTGACCAAAGTATACTTGGGGCTTAATGATTTGTATTGTCACAAAACTTCACAGCTTCAAAGCTTGGCTCACCCAAAAATAGACATTGTGTCATCATTTACTCACACCGTTCCAAACCTGTATTACTTTTGTTCTCCTTCCATGGCACACAAAACATGATGTTAGACCACTAAGCGTGCTAGTATTTTAAGAGCGCTAAGCTAAGTCCTTGGGCAAGACACTGAACCCCAAGTTGGTCCCAACGGCAGGCTAGCACCTTGCATGGCAGCTCTGCCACCATTGGTGTGTGTGTGTGTGTGTGTGTGTGTGTGTGTGTGTGTGTGTGGGGGTGGGGGTAGCGCTTTGGTAACACACCATTTACCATTACAAATCACTATAATGCACGACTTCTCCTCACTTATTGCTCCAGCATCTCTCTTGTGTTCTCTCTGTAGGACATGTTGGCCCTGCAGATCATTGGTCTGTTTAAGAATATCTTCCAGCTGGTGGGACTTGATCTTTTTGTCTTCCCCTATAGAGTGGTTGCTACGGCACCAGGGGTGAGTGATTGGAAAATGTATTCCCAATTTTCAAGTCAATAGTCAAGTTCAGGTGAAACCCAAGACAATCTCACTGGATAACAGTCAGTTGTTCAACGTGTGAAAGAGGTCATCGGTACTTTTGACTACATAAATGACATTTATTGCCTGAAAATTGTTTGCAAAATCAACCAGTTTGATGCCATCAGAAATGCATTTTTCATGTAGACGTTAGACGTCTTCCTCTTGTATCTGGATGCTTTTATTGCATGTAGCCTTGCGTTTCTCCTGCAGTGTGGCGTTATTGAGTGTATCCCAGACTGTAAGTCCAGAGATCAGCTGGGACGACAGACTGATTTCGGGATGTACGATTATTTCCGCAACCAGTACGGAGACGAGTCCACACTGGCCTTCCAGAAGGTGAGAAAAGACACTTGCTTTTTATTATTTAACACTCTGGTTGTGAATTTGATTTTGCTGAATCTCTCCCCGTCTCCGTGCGTTTCAGGCGAGGTATAACTTCATCCGGAGCATGGCGGCATACAGTCTGTTGCTCTTTCTACTGCAGATTAAAGACAGACATAATGGAAACATCATGCTGGACAAACAAGGCCACCTCATCCACATCGGTCTGACATTAATAAGATCATCAAATATACGTTCACATTTGTGCAGGGCCGTCGTTAAGGGGGACAAATGGGGGGGGCGGGGCACTAATTCCAATGATCACTAAATTGCGGTATTTTATGGCATCTATACATACTAAAATACAGCTGCTATGATGCATCTCACACGCTAGTATTTGATGCACGTTCATGTTTGCCGTTGTCATGACAACCATCATGTCTGATGGATTTTCAAGGATGTGATGCATTGGCCTCTGAGGTTGTTAATCGATATATGCCTGTACTTCTAATATAGTATATACTTCTGTTGAAGCCATCGGTCTGTGTTATTTCAACTTAATAATTCAAAAATCATGTGTAATAGTATTCCTGGTGAAGAACTACACTACCCATGATCACAGAGAGAAAGATGCACCAGTCGAATCGCGGTGAACAAAGCACGCTACTCAAACTAGCGGTCGACCCATAGTGCGTTTTGTTGATAACGATAACTCGGGTGGTGAATAAAGTAGATAACCCATTAATCTGCCTATTTTAAAACGTTTTTAAAACCGATTTGTAGAATGTTAAAAAATGTTCTTGCTATTTCTTTACTGTGACAGGGATAGACAAAGACGCTACAAAAAAATCCCAGATGTTGTTTATTGTCTTTACTTATAAACAAACCTGAAACACACCACAGACTCTTATTTTGAAATGACGAAGACTTTGCTCCATTACAATGATCAATAATTTAGTGTACAAAATATTGTGTGTGTGTGTGTGTGTGTGTGTGTATATAAACTGATGCTATATACACACATACATACATACATAAATATACTAATATATAAATAAACTAATATATAAATAAACTATATATATACTGTATATATATATATATATAAACTTTTTATGTGTATATAAACTGTTTATATGTAACAGAAATAAACAGATTAATGAGGAATAGGTTTTATTATTATTTACAAGATATGAAGGTGTAATCACAACATATTTGCTGACGGGACACATTTACATATAGTTTATTTATTTTTTATTTTTTTGCATGCCATCATTTTAATTTAAAACACTTGATTATCTTATTAAAATAACTAAATATTGATTGCATTAAAGGTGCACTCACCAATTGTTTCCTCTTTAAAAAACTTCTAAACACATGAATTGAAATTTTTTAATGCATATGGGAAATCATGAGCACTCACATGAAAATAAAGACTCCAGTCAAATCAGTAACCTTATAAAAGCTGTTTTATTCTACATGGAGAGGGTCCGCACCTGTTATTGGACACTTTCACTCATTGATTACAGTAATAATGACTGACTGTGAATGCTACATTTCTAAGATGACATTTGATACTGAAAATTGTTGTAGTAATGCTGCATCCGAGCCACTAGGTGTCACTAAGTCCAAGATGACCCAAAGACAAATGTTACTGAGTGCTGCTTTACAGTTTTTCTCGATTGCTAAAACACATTTCTTGAAAGCTGCTCTCCTTTTCTCTAAACGGTGAACACAAAACCCAATTTTCAAGCTACATTCACAAAACCTCAGACTCTTCTTGCAAAACCAAACTTTCACCTCAAAACAGTTCAGTCTGTGCTCAAAACTGAACTATGTTGTCAAATCGTGCCCCGAGTCAATCAAAATTAAAAACACTACTGAACAGTCACTAAACACTACGTAGAAAAATAGAAAACACAATGCTCAGGACATGAAGCTGGAGAAATAAATGTTTATTGTTCACTGTAGGCTAAATGCATGTTGCAAAACAAAAAAAACCTGTGCATTTAGCACTTGTACAAAAAGACAAAACAGAAATCTTGTGCATTTACACGTAGCACTTGTAAAAACAAACAGAAATCTTATGCGTTTGCTACTTGTGTACAGTAAGCCCATGTACAAATAAAGTACAAAAATATACAAATAAGTGCATTACTCAGCCACAGCATCATGTCTCCGTACTGGGTCAGGCCACAGGACTTCATCCACATCACAGGCCACATTTTGTCTGGCCAGGCAACGGGGGGAAAAAAAACCCTGGCATGCCTCCACACCTATGTCACCACAGGCAAGTCCCATGGCTTGCAGGAGATTTACCCTGGTGTAAGGTTGGCATACATATACCTTCCACCGCCATGAGGAGAAGAATTCCTCAATGGGGTTTAGGAAAAGGGAGTACGGTGGAAGGCAAAGATTGATAAAACCTTGGATCATATTGAACCACTCTCTAACCTGGAGGGCTCTGTGAAAACTCACATTGTCCCAAACAACAACATAGATGGGATGCTCATCCTGCTGCCCTAACAGAGCATCTCACATCTCAAAATTTACATGGTCCTCAATGATCTTCTGCTGAATTTCACTCAGTTTACTGTAATGGCATTGTTCTCATGGACCATATCAACAATTAGGGTCTCTTGGTGTGGGGAGAACATACCTGTCCTCCCACCCCCATGTGGCAGTCTTTCAATTCTGCAAAAAGAGAACATGGAGTTACAAAAAAATATACATGGAATACTAGGCCTACAAACAGTTAGACCAACCCTCCATTACAATACTACAGTACATTGGTACAGTGATGTACTGAAACATATATTTACTTACAGTATACTGTGGTACAGTATATAGTATGTCATACCTATGTCAAAAAAAGGTAATTACCTGTTCTCTTCTCTAAATCTTCGGATTATGGTGGACACAGTGAATCTACTGATGTTTGGTTGTACCCTTTGTCCAGCCTCCCTCATGCTCATACCATGGACAAGAACATGGTCAATCACAGTAGCTCTGATTTCATCAGATATTACTGTTCTTTGTCTTCGCTGAGCACCTCGACCTCCTCTCACACAAACTCTTCCTCTCAGATTTCTATCCATTGTAGGGCCTCACAAACCAGTGCTCTCTGAACTGGCTTAATGTATATGTTCCCTCACATCATTAGCCACAAGTGTGATCAGTTTTGAGTTGTTGTGTGTAAATGATGACAGCTGTGTTGTAGTTGTGTTTAACTTTTGCCACATGTATTTACCATTTTGCAACACAGTGCAAAATGCGTTTTAGTGAGTGAGAATGTGTTTAGAGTTTTGCAAAAAGAGTGATTGATTTGACAAATGTGTTTAGGCCACTGAGCATTTGGTTCAGAGAATGGGGTTTAGTGTTTTAGCAATTCAGAAAAACTGTAAGCATAGAAATATGGATGAATATTGTCAATGCTGAGAGATTTAGATTCAGCAAATCCTGACATTGTTTTAGTTTCACCTCTACTGTTAAACCAAGCCATTTTAATCACGAACAGAAACTTCTGCCTTCATTTTTCATGATAGTTTCAACCGATAATTTCAGCACGATTAGTTGTAAAACAAATGATATATCGGTCCAGCTCTAACTCAAGCGGATTATATATTTGTGTATAGCTGAAAGCTTAAAATATATTATTTTTAAACTTACAATCTATAACTTTAAATCAGTAGTTTTATGTTTTTAGATGGATTGCATCATTCGCAATGCATCATGGGATTGTAGTTCATTCCCTCATTAATGACATGAAGTACTTTTTGTCTTTTTGTCTGAACTTGCATGAAACAACAATGAACTATTGCATTTGATTAAGTAACATTAATAAAGATGTTCATTGTTTGCTCATGAAAGCTAATGCATTAACTCATTTTAACGAATGGAAACTTACTGTAAAGTGTTACTGAAATATCTGGGTTGTTTTTGTCATATTCAGTGCCTTATTCACCCCTGATATGTTCCTGTGATTTCAAGCGACGGCCCTGCATCAATAATGACCTGCTTTCTGGCAGTCATACTCGCGAATGTCCTCATCTAACTATCTGCGTTGTGTGTTTATTCCTACTATACACGACAACATGCGTGAACATGAGCGGTGTGCGATTGTCCTCTGCAGATTTTGGCTTCATGTTTGAGAGTTCTCCCGGTGGGAATCTGGGATGGGAGCCGGATATCAAACTAACGGATGAGATGGTGATGATTATGGGCGGGAAGATGGAGGCCACGCCCTTCAAATGGTTCATGGAGATGTGTGTGCGCGGATACTTGGCCATCAGGTATTTCATACAGTGTTGGTGTGTGTGTGTGTGTGTGTGTGTGTAAGAGTGAGTGTGTGTGTGTGTGTGTGTGTGTGAGAGTGTGTGTGTGTGAGAGTGTGTGTGTGTGAGAGTAAGAGTGAGTGTAGTGGCAAAAACATTGTTGGGTTTTTCCTGTAACCCCCTGTTATTGTTTCCAACCATCTGGAGAATGCGAGTACTGGGTCAGACTCACAACCCGAATCCAAGAAAATCCAAGAGTGTTGTTGCTTGAATGTTTGTGGATATTTATTGCAAATAAATATAAAGAACAAAACAAAAACTGACTAAATGGTGTAAATGTCTTTAAGCATTCCTTTGTAGCGCTTGGCGTTCAGCTTTCTCATACAGGCCAAGCTTCAGTAACGCAGATCCAGGCCGAGGTCAAAGACTGTATCAGCTGGCACGCCTTCTCCTTCTCTCATGCGCTACACACTCCAACTTATAGGATAGCGCCCTCTCTGGCTGTAGAAGGTGTACCACTCAAATGCAATGGAAAAAACAATTATAAGTAAATTATGAAACCAAAAATAAAACTCAAATGCGGCTCCTACACACCGGCCCCTAATTGTTCTCTATAGAATCAATTATAAAATTAAATAAAATAAAAAAAAGGAGCCAGAAATCAAATAATCTCTTAATATTTTTAGAATATATGTATATATGTATACATTACGTCCCTTATTGGTGATCTTTAAGGAGCACCGGACACTCTTCATTTTCCAGAATTCGGCACAGCTTGGTAATGGGTCTATCAAGGATTGAAGTCTGTGTCTGGAGCTTCACAGATCGGACCAGCCCCTTTTGATCAGGCTTGGTCTCTAGAACTCTTCCTAATGGCCATGACCCTCTGGGAGCAGTGGGGTCAACCACCAGAACAAGATCTCCAACATTCAGGTTCTTCTTCACTACAGTCCATTTTTGCCTTTCCTGGAGTAGAAGAAGATATTCTTTGGTCCATCTATGCCAGAAGAGGTCTGCCATGTACTGGACCTGTTTCCAGCGGCGTCTAGCATAAAGGTCTGATTTCAGAAAGATTCCAGGAGGCATAATGGGCTGAGTTTTCAGCAGGAGAAGGTGGTTTGGGGTCAGCGGTTCTAGATCGTATGGGTCTGAGGACACTGTGGAGAGAGGACGGTTGTTTAGAATAGCCTCTACTTCACAGAATAGAGTTTGAAGACCCTCGTCATCGATGGACTGTTGATGGAGTGTGGAGTACAGTACATAACGAACAGATCTTATAAGCCTTTTCCAAACTCCGCCATGGTGTGATGCAGCTGGTGGGTTGAAACTCCACTCGATTCCATCAGGAAGCAGGGCATCCTGGATCTTCAACTTGTCCAGTGTCATCAGAGCTTTCTTGAGCTCCCCTTGAGCACCCACCAAGTTCGTTCCGTTGTCAGATCTGATGTGCTTAATCTGCCCCCTTCTGCAAACAAATCTCCTCAAAGCGTGAATGCATGAGTCAGTGTCTAATGAGAAAGCTACTTCCAAATGAACAGCTCTGCTAGACATACATGTAAACAGAACTCCATACCTTTTGATGGTGCTTCTTCCTCTTTTCACTTCAATCGGGCCAAAATAGTCCAATCCGACATTGGTAAAGGGAGGGAGGTCAGGTAGGATTCTTTCCAGTGGCAAATCTGCCATTTTTTGCTCACCTGCTTTGCCCTTCACACGTCGACACATGACACATCTTGAGAGCACCTTTCTTGCTAAGGAGTTGGCCTTAATAATCCAATACTTCTTACGGAGCTCTGAGAGCATGTGGTTCCTGCCACTGTGACCACAGCGTTCATGAATGTGTCTTAGAAGAAGAATTGAAATGTGTGAATCTTTGGGCAAGATACAGGGATGTTTAGTTTCATCAGGCATGGCAGATTTATGCATCCGGCCACCTACTCTTAAGATGCCTTCATCTAGCACAGGATCAAGCCTACAAATCCTGCTGCTCCTTTTCACTTTAGGTGGGGTCATTTGCAGTGTTTTAATTTCATCTGGGAACGCTTGCCTCTGAACATAAGAGATAACTGACCTTTCTGCCTGTAAGAGATCTTCCACTGTGAGGAGCTGTCCATCGGGTTTGGTCTTGAAAACCTCAAGTTTTGGGCTCCCCTTTTTGCTGTGGGAGCGGGTAGTGACTTGACAGGATGGGAAGCCCTTTTGTTTTTTGATTCTCAGTATCAAGGCCTTTTTCAGTTTGATGTACCATGCCACTGCTTTGATTAGCCTAATCCAATTTGAAAAATATGAAATAAGCTGGTTTGTGGGTGTTTCAGTGTTTACCACTGTTGTAAACCCAGTAGTGTTTCTCCTGACCTCTGGATCATCCTGTAACACTGAGCCCAACGCTTCCACCTCTAACCAACTTTCCTCAGGTTTCCATAGGAATTCTGGACCATGTATCCATCTCCTTTGTTCCATGAATTTACCTGCACTTAATCCTCTCGAGGCATCATCCGCTGGATTGTCCTTACTTCTTGCGTATCTCCATTGAGACAGCCCCGAGTTATCCCAAATCAGTGAGACCCTGTTGGCTACATATGTTTTAAATCTTGCAGTGTCACTCCTAATGTACTTAAGTACGGTTTGGCTGTCAGTCCAGAAAACGGAGGGCTTTAAGGGTAGATGTAGTTCTCTCCTTAGCATTTTGTCCACTTTTACCAACAATGCTGCAGCGGCCAGCTCCAGACGTGGTACTGTGATGTTCTTTAAAGGAAGGACTCTGGACTTTCCCATGAGAAAGGTGACATGTATACTGTCCTGTTCATTAGCTTGTCTAATGTAGCTCACTGAGCCATAGCCATTCTCACTGGCGTCAGCAAAGTGGTGTAGTTCTGCACACTTTGCTGTTCCATAGCCTTTTGGTTTCAAACAATGTGCAACACTGAAGCCTTTTATTCTCTCTAAACTGTTTGTCCATCCTTCCCACCTGTCTACTACAGCTTGGGGCAAAGGTTCGTCCCATCCAAAGCCTCTCTGGCAGAGCTCCTGTAGCAACTGCTTGGCTGGGAGAATGAGAGGAGCAAGAAAACCGAGGGGATCAAAAATGGAACCACTCTTCAACCACGGATTTAACACAATCATCCACATAAAAGTTGTGCCGGATAGTTTCAGCTACATGAAGGGGAAAACAGCTTTCATTGTCATCAGCAGTTTTTCGTAATGCAAAACTTGCACAACTTGGGGAGGACACTGCACCAAATATGTGCACAAGCATACGGTATTCCTTTGGGTTTTGACTGGTGTCACCCTGTGGCCACCACAGAAAGCGCAAGTAGTCCACACCTGATTTCTCTACTCCCACCTGATGGAACATTGACTTAATGTTAGCCATAATTCCAATGGGTTCCTTACGGAATCTCCAAATGATTCCGACAAGAGAATTAGTCAGATCAGGACCCTGTAGTAGCTCTGTGTTGAGGGATACACCTCTGTAAGTAGCTGCACAATCAAACACTACTCTAAGTTTCTTCTTTTTGGGTCAATTAAGGAGCCACTGGCTCCTATAGGGGGAAAAACAGGCGCCAAATATTTTCATTTTTAACTCCTTGCATTCCTTTTCGTCCCGCAGCTCACATGCAAGAAAAACTGTACGTGCTAACAGTGTAGTCTGTGGAGCATTCTTCGCAATTATGTGATCACGTGCATTTTTTTATGCTTGTTACTGTCACCGTGTTTTCTCACAGTCTCTTTTTTTTTTTAAATGGTTAGTTCCTGCAATGAACTCCGTTTTCCCCACTATTTCTTTGATATAAACTTTTGTAATGTACTTCGGGAAATGTAATGCAAATTTTAAAATCAAAGGGAGTAAAGTTTTACTGTCGCCAATGGCGACCTTGACAGAAATTACACTCGCAAATAAATTTATTTGGTCATAAATGCGACCATTTTTAGTTGCAGTTTGGAGCCCTGCACAAGGATGATGATTTATCGACTTTATAGACATTACATTTTTATCATCTGTTAATGCTGAACTTCTGTAAAGCTGCTTTGAAATGATTTGTGTTGTGAAAGGCGCTATACAAATAAAATTGACTTGACTTGACTTGACTTGATACACTCCGTGATGTGGTATGTACCAAACCTTTCCAGGTGCCACCTTCTCGGTGTCCACATTACTGAGGAACTCACATGGTCCGTCCACACTGAGGCTGTTGTGAAGAAGGCTCACCAGCGCCTCTTCTTCCTGAGACGGCTGAGGAAGTTTGGAATGAACCAGCACATCCTCACACAGTTCTACACTAGTACTGTTGAGAGCATCTTGACTGGCTGCATCACCGCCTGGTACGGCAATAGCACCGCCCACAACCGCAAAGACCTGCAAAGGGTGGTGCGAACGGCCAGAAACATCATCGGAGGTGAGCTTCCCTCCCTCCAGGATATATATAACAGACGGTGTGTGAAGAAAGCTCGGAGGATTATCAAAGACTCCAGCCACCCGAGTCATGGGCTGCTCTCACTGCTTCCATCAGGCAGGCGGTATCGCAGCATCAGGACCCGCACCACCCGACTACATGACAGCTTCTTCCCACAAGCAATAAGACTTTTGAACACATGATCTCTCACGATCTACAATCAGCACTGCACTTTATTAATCCTCATTCTGTCAATATATTCTCGCTCCCAATTCAGTCAGTGTAAATATATATATATATTTATACCCTTCTCTAGTGTGTGTATTCTACATTGTGTGTATTGTGTACATTTGTTATGTAAATTGTTGTGTAGGTATGTGTACATTTGTTATGTAAATTGTTGTGTAAGTTTATGTAAATTGTTTTGTGTAATATGTTGTTTATTGTAAAGTGGTTTATGTCTCGTCACTGTCATTACTGCAATGTTGCTCGGAACTGCACACAAGAATTTCACCTGCTGTTGCACTCGTGTACATAGTAGTGTGACAATAAAGTGATCTGATTTGATTTGATTTGATTTTGCCTGTGTGAGTTCTTCCTCTGGGACCTCCTCTGCATAATGATTTTCAAAGATGTCATTGATAAAGGCAACATATTCTTGCTTGTATTGCTCATCTTTTTTCATTTTCCTTTTCAGAGTTTGGAGGCGCTGTTCTGCAAATTGGCGATTGTTAGGCATGCAGACAACAGCTTTCCTAAAGGGCAACTTCAAATAGTAATGTCCTTCTTGGAAGACTGCCTCATTGGCTATCTCTACAAACCTTCTGTCCTCAACTGACATTTCGGTCTTCTCCTCAGATGCTACCTCACTGAAATCCTGATTATACTGTGAGATCAGAAGTTGTTCTAGATTTGTAACGGATATCCTATTCACTGTCACATTCTCTGCACTGCCATCAGCACTTCTCAGTGGCCCATTTACAACCCACCCCAATAAGGTTCTAACTGCATAAGGGCCCCCACCTTGACTATTAACAACCTCCCATGGTTCTATGCACTTTGGAGCATTTGTACCAATCAACAGCTCCACCTTTGAATTAATGCTGGGAAGTTTGACTCGACTTAGATACTTCCATTGTGCTAAGTCTTTCTGCTTGGGAATGCTGTTTGTGGTAACTGGCATTTCTTTTTGAGTGAAGAGATCAGGAAGAGGTAAGAAGTTATTGCTGTTCAGTGCTGAAACTTCAACTTCAGAGACAACATAAGTTGGAACAGTTTTTTCTTGATTCATTGTGCGTAGAAGAATGTGTGTTTTTCTTCCTTTTAGATTGAGCCGAAACATAAGATCCTCGGAGCAGAAGGTGGCTGAGGATCCAGGGTCCAGGAGAGCATACACCTGTAAGACTTGGCTGCCCTTTGCTGCCTTAACCTGAACTGGGACAATGGACAGCACATTCTCTTGGTCTCCGGCCCCTATATGACCACATAATCCTGCTGATGCATTGCCTGTAACATCAGAGGATCTTTCTGCCTTTTTGATAATACTATCTTTGACCTCAATATGTAGGACACTAGGGTGAGCTTGCTTACATACCTTACAGCTGAGGCGCCTTTTGCAGTCTCTGCTAATATGGCCCGTGGAGAGACATCCAAAGCATATGCCTTTGGTCTTTATAAAACTGAGCTTGTCTCTATGTGTTATCTTTAAAAAGTGTTTACACATGTCCAATGTGTGTCTTGAGCTACAGAAGGGGCAAGAAAGATCAAACTTTTGCTTTTGGGCAATAGCTATACTAGTGGCAAAACTACTGCCAGATGACTTTGAGGCCTGTGGTTTGACTGGGGACCTAGCTTTTCCTCTACTAGCTGACTGATCTTGAAGATCACCAAATACTGGATCAGCTGCTATGTGAGCTTGTTCTTCAATAAAGCAGACTAGATCTAAAATCCTTACCCTACGACTACGTTGTTCTTGCAGCTCATAAGCCTTGTTACGCCATCTCTCCCGAAGCTTGTATGGTAGCTTGAGCACAATGCTTCTCAAATTGGATACTGTTTCCAGCTCCTCCATATATTCCATTTCTCCCATAGCATTGCAGCAGCTCCTAAGGAACATGGCATAATCCTGTAGCGATTTAAAATACTCCGATTTTATTTGAGACCAGGATAGGGCTTTTTCCAAGTAAGCACAAGAGATCTTGTATTCGTTTCCAAAATTTTCCTTTAGCAACTCCTTTGCTCTATTGTAGCCTCTATCTTGTGACAAGTACTCACAACTTTTGACTAGCCTTTGTGCCAGGCCTCTTGTATATTGAATAAGAAACTGCAATCTATCTTTATTGTTATCAGTTTTGCTTTCAACCATATTTTCAAAGGAGTGAATGAACGACTTGTACTCAAGAACTTGTCCATCAAAAAGTGGAATGCTACCTTGTGGTAGCGTGACAGAAGTTGCTGTTTCATAAGAATCCCTGTTAATTCACTCTGCTTTTCCAGAATTTTAATCATGTGGCTTTCCTGTGCTGAACCGGGTGTAGGAATTTGCCCTTGAGGTACAGTGGACTGAATGGCTGGGACTGACCTTGCTTGCTGGGGAATGACAGGGGGAATGCTGTGAGCTGAGGTCTGTTGTATTTGTGACCGGATATTCCTGCTAGTTCTGGGCTGCAAGTCAGGTCCTCTATGATATGTACCTGGGCCTATTGTTGTAGGAAATTGAACCTGAACACCTGGCCTGGTTTTAACTACTGGGGACGTCCTTTCATGGAAATAAAGTGAGCTATCTAGCTTTTCATCCAATGGTACACTTGTCACTGTTGATTTTGTCTTCAATTCACTTGCTTCTGCACCCAACAAAGGCATCTGAACTGTGACATCAGAGTGGGCAGGTTTATTCATTTCTCTTTCAGCTTCTTTCAGATAATTAATTTTTGCAGTAGTGGCTTCAATTTCAGAATGCAACTCTAAAGTTTCTCTCTTTTTTCTTAGAATATGTTCCTGCTCCTCAATTGCATGCCTTTCTTGCAGCTTTGCAGCTTTAGCCATTAAAGCTACTCTCTCTGCTTCTGCACTGATACGCAATGACACAGACGATCCACGTGATCCAAATGACTGAGTATCAGTATCAGTGTCACAATCACCTACTTGGGTGACAGAAGAGGTGGCTTCACCTATGGCTTGGGAACCTGGGTTTTCTATAGCTGAAATCCAATTTTCAACGTTAGCCATAAAAGCCGTTATCTGTACATATCTAGGCTGATACCATATTTTGTGGTCTTCTTGATTTGTTTCCTCATCCAACATTTCACTATAGGAGGCATGCACAGCTTTGAACTCTTCAAGAAATTCATTAAACTTAATCATGTTTTTTTTAACTTCATCCAGAAATTCCGGACTAGTCATTAAATCATTCACAATGTTCATTCTCCGTGTTACATGTGACATTTTTCCTCCTCTAGACAAGCGCAATTGCACGACAGTTTCATTCATGTCCTTACCAGAAGTTATTTCTTCCTTGTTAGAATCAGCCATTATTCTCAAAAAAAAACTTCCCAAAAATCTCAAAGTATTTATCTTGCTTCAATCAATGCAAAAGTTCTCAAAAAATGTAGAAAGCAGTTCGTATTCTTTCCAAAAATCAACCTCTCGTTGGATTTCATTCGTTCCAATTTGGCTGTGTTTTCACCACGGCAAACTGCTTTTCACCACTCTTAATTATTTGTCACAGTTCACCAACTCAAAAATCTGCGGTGAGATTGGTTTCCATACTCTTTAAAAATTATACACTTTGAAAGCACATACCTCAATCAAAGTGTTTCTTTGTTTGGCTTGCCACGCTTAAACTGATGTTTGCTTCGTCTTCCTCATGTAGTTTCAACATAAATCCTTTTTTGATAAATTCACAGCAAGTCTTTGACGAAATGTAGTGGCAAAAACATTGTTGGGTTTTTCCTGTAACCCCCTGTTATTGTTTCCAACCACCTGGAGAATGCGAGTACTGGGTCAGACTCACAGCCCGAATCCAAGAAAATCCAAGAGTGTTGTTGCTTGAATGTTTGTGGATATTTATTGCAAATAAATATAAAGAACAAAACAAAAACTGAGAAATGGTGTAAATGTCTTTAAGCATTCCTTTGTAGCGCTTGGCATTCAGCTTTCTCATACAGGCCAAGCTTCAGTAACGCAGATCCAGGCCGAGGTCAAAGACTGTATCAGCTGGCATGCCTTCTCCTTCTCTCATGCGCTACACACTCCAACTTATAGGATAGCGCCCTCTCTGGCTGTAGAAGGTGTACCACTCAAATGCAATGGAAAAAAAAATTATAAGTAAATTATGAAACCAAAAATAAAACTCAAATGCGGCTCCTACAGTGAGTGTGAGAGTAAGAGTGAGTGTGAGAGTAAGAGTGAGTGTGAGAGTAAGAGTGAGTGTGTGTGTAAGAGTGAGTGTGAGAGTAAGAATGAGTGTGTGTGTGTAAGAGTGAGTGTGAGAGTAAGAGTGAGTGTGAGAGTAAGAGTGAGTGTGTGTGTAAGAGTGAGTGTGAGAGTAAGAGTGAGTGTGTGTGTAAGAGTGAGTGTGAGAGTAAGAGTGAGTGTGTGTGTAAGAGTGAGTGTGAGAGTAAGAGTGAGTGTGAGAGTAAGAGTGAGTGTGTGTGTAAGAGTGAGTGTGAGAGTAAGAGTGAGTGTGAGAGTAAGAGTGAGTGTGAGAGTAAGAGTGAGTGTGTGTGTAAGAGTGAGTGTGAGAGTAAGAGTGAGTGTGAGAGTAAGAGTGAGTGTGTGTAAGAGTGAGTGTGAGAGTAAGAATGAGTGTGTGTGTGTAAGAGTGAGTGTGAGAGTAAGAGTGAGTGTGAGAGTAAGAGTGAGTGTGTGTGTAAGAGTGAGTGTGAGAGTAAGAGTGAGTGTGAGAGTAAGAGTGAGTGTGAGAGTAAGAGTGAGTGTGTGTGTAAGAGTGAGTGTGAGAGTAAGAGTGAGTTTGAGAGTAAGAGTGAGTGTGTGTGTAAGAGTGAGTGTGTGTGTAAAAGTGAGTGTGAGAGTAAGAGTGAGTGTGTGTGTAAGAGTGAGTGTTAAGAGTAAGAGTGAGTGTGTGTGTAAGAGTGAGTGTGAGAGTAAGAGTGAGTGTGTGTGTAAGAGTGAGTGTGTGTGTAAGAGTGAGTGTGAGAGTAAGAGTGAGTGTGAGAGTAAGAGTGAGTGTGAGAGTAAGAGTGAGTGTGTGTGTAAGAGTGAGTGTGTGTGTAAGAGTGAGTGTGAGAGTAAGAGTGAGTGTGAGAGTAAGAGTGAGTGTGAGAGTAAGAATGAGTGTGTGTGTGTAAGAGTGAGTGTGAGAGTAAGAGCGAGTGTGTGTGTAAGAGCGAGTGTGAGAGTAAGAGTGAGTGTGTGTGTAAGAGTGAGTGTGAGAGTAAGAGTGAGTGTGAGAGTAAGAGTGAGTGTGTGTGTAAGAGTGAGTGTGTGTGTAAGAGTGAGTGTGTGTGTAAGAGTGAGTGTGTGTGTAAGAGTGAGTGTGAGAGTAAGAGTGAGTGTGAGAGTAAGAGTGAGTGTGTGTGTAAGAGTGAGTGTGAGAGTAAGAATGAGTGTGTGTGTGTAAGAGTGAGTGTGAGAGTAAGAGTGAGTGTGTGTGTAAGAGTGAGTGTGAGAGTAAGAGTGAGTGTGTGTGTAAGAGTGAGTGTGAGAGTAAGAGTGAGTGTGAGAGTAAGAGTGAGTGTGAGAGTGAGTGTGAGAGTAAGAGTTAGTGTGTGTGAGAGTAAGAGTGAGTGTGAGAGTAAGAGTGAGTGTGTGTGTGTAAGAGTGAGTGTGTGTGAGTGTGTGTGTGTGTAAGAGTGTGTGTGTGTGTGTGTGTAAGAGTGTGTGTGTGAGTAAGAGTGAGTGTGTGAGTAAGAGTGAGTGTGTGTGTGTAAGAGTGAGTGTGTGTGTAAGAGTGAGTGTGTGTGTAAGAGTGTGTGTGTGTGTGTGAGTAAGAGTGAGTGTGTGAGTAAGAGTGAGTGTGTGTGTAAGAGTGAGTGTGAGAGTAAGAGTGAGTGTGTGTGTAAGAGTGAGTGTGTGTGTAAGAGTGAGTGTGAGAGTAAGAGTAAGAGTGAGAGTGTGTGAGTGTGTGAGTAAGAGTGAGTGTGTGAGTAAGAGTGAGTGTGTGAGTAAGAGTGAGTGTGTGAGTAAGAGTAAGAGTAAGAGTAAGAGTGAGTGTGTGAGTAAGAGTGAGTGTGTGAGTAAGAGTGAGTGTGTGTGTGAGAGTGAGTGTGTGTGTAAGAGTGAGTGTGTGTGTAAGAGTGAGTGTGAGAGTAAGAGTAAGAGTGAGAGTGTGTGAGTGTGTGAGTGTGTGAGAGAGTGTGTGAGAGAGTAAGAGTGTGTGTGTGTGTAAGAGTGAGTGTGAGAGAGTAAGAGTGTGTGTGTGTGTGTAAGAGTGAGTGTAAGAGTAAGAGTGAGAGTGTGTGAGAGAGTGTGTGTCGGTCAGAAACAGAGACTTGACTTCTGTCCGCTCTCGGCAGGCCGTACATGGATGCTGTGGTTGCCTTGGTAACGCTGATGTTGGATACAGGACTACCCTGCTTCCGTGGTCAGACCATCAAACTGCTCAAGTGAGTAAAGCAGCTGCTGTGGAGCAGAAGTTCCCCTTTGAGTTACTGACAGATTTTGAGCTGTTGAAATGTGTCGTAGGCAGCGGTTCAATCCTGGCGTCAGTGAGAAGGAAGCTGCGGCTTTTATCATCAAAGTCATACAAAACTGCTTCCTGAGTAGCAGGTCAGTGTCTCATATTCTCACACATGTTTTGTTTCGTTTACCTTGAAGTCTTTCAAATATAATAAGTGACTTTAAGTACTCGATGTAATGGTTTCATTTTGTTTCAGGAGCAAAACGTATGACATGATCCAGTACTATCAAAACCAGATCCCGTACTGAAGGTGTGGACACGTCTCACGGCCCCCTCGTGCACTTTATAACCCCAAAATGCTTTTTCGTTCATTTATACGCACTAAAATCAGCACTTATAAGTCTTTAGCCTTTCTGTTGCATGATAGCTTGAGTTTGATTTCATACTGTAAAGATTACAAAGTCAAAGTGCCAGTGTTATTTGCCAACTGATGTGAATTTATTGCGGGTTTGAATATGATTTCCAGACACACGCAGCGTATATTAATAACTATATGATTTTCATAGTGACAAATATAATAGTTCATAGGTTCAGTAAAGTTTCCTCACAACATTGACACGTGCAACTAAGAGTAAATATTGTTTATTCAGTACTTTGATTTATTGTCAGGTATCGTGTGGATCTTCATGTTCTGTATTTACAGCTTTGAATCTGAGTGTTAATATTTAAATGATCTTTGGGTCACATGACCTCTGACCAATCGCTGCTTGTTTTGGCAGTATGTGCCTGTTTATTGATCAATCGATTGTGCCGTATTAATCTTTGTACGCTCGTTTGTACTGTTGCATCAATTATCTCTCTATTCTCTTTCCTTTTGAAGTATTTATTCTGTCTATTGTACTGAATTAAATAAATGTCTACATTAATTATTTGCTGTGTCGGTTGCTGTCGTCTAAGCAGTGAGGGCAAATCATAACGATGAAGGCGTATCTCCAGTAGTCTGAGCAACAGGTGGGTGATGTACCAGTTGCAGTGTTACCAGATCTCTCAATAAAAAAGACTTAATCTGGAAAAACACGCTCAAAATAAGTGAAAATAAACTATTACATTTTTTCTCTCTATGTGGAGCAATTATCAGCTTAGAAATCAAAAGCAAATTATGCAGTAGCCTATATAAAATAATGTATTTTCAATAAATGTATTCTTAATATTAAACTGATCCTCCATAATATTAAAAAAATACATCTGAAATCAACGAATAGCCTGGATGTTTTCATCCGTCCGTCCGTCCATAAAGTTTTACCCTTGATCAGGCAGAGAAGAGTCACACCCAAAACACACCTGAACCAAAGACCTTTACATCACCACAACATAAAAGAAACGATGAATGTTTAAATCATGAATATTTAGTGCTGGAGGAGAATGCTGAGAACACATTTACTTTCAGTTTTCTCAAAATGATCAACAGACTTCATTAGAAAGACTCGAAGAAAAGTCATAAGAAATGAAAGCTGGAATTCCCCTTCTAGAAGTATTTACTTCTGACACGTCATATCCTGTGACTTCTCTGAAGACTTCATTGGATGGAATATTTGGTCTTACCAATCAAAATCTGTCATCTGTTAAGACACACCCCCATTCATATGGCGTATATATATAGACCTGCATTTTCACTCGCTCTCAATTTGGACTGACATCGAGAGACAGAAGGATCAGACGTTCTTCAATCATCTTGTGTGGAAGCTAAACTAAATCTTAAAAATGCTTGGAGAATCACCTGAAATCACCACGGTTGTTATTCCTGACGACACCGTAGATCTACCAGCCAGCCGGCAGTGGTTTGCTCGTGTGAAAGGTGTATGCTCGCTTATCCCAGTTGTGAAGAACTTATACGTAGGTGTAAAAAACTGTTTTCAGTTGTGCAGAAATGGGTTCAGCGATAGACCTTTTGATTTAGCCGTTTACCACATTGGATCAGCTGTGTACCACATTAGATCAGCTTTTTCCCACATTGGATCAGTAGTTTCCCACATTAGATCAGCTGTTTCCCACATTGGATCAGTAGTTTCCCACATTGGATCAGTAGTTTCCCACATTGGATCAGCTGTTTCCCACATTGGATCAGCTGTTTCCCACATTGGATCAGCTGTTTCCCACATTGGATCAGCTGTTTCCCACATTGGATCAGTAGTTTCCCACATTAGATCAGCTGTTTCCCACATTGGATCAGCTGTGTACAAATGTCTTTAGCTAGAAACATTTGAAGGAATGTTTCACCGGTGCAACCGGAAATATTTGAGACTCGTTCAGCAAAATTATTCAAATGTTATATTTTCAATAGCCAATTCCTTACATCTACTTACGCAAAATTTGATTATAGTCCCAATAATTCCAAATTGATAATGCAGCCAAGGAGAAAAAACATATGGGAGACCATAGCGAATACACCTTTCACACGACCAAACGATGGAACAACTTCGACGACGTGACTCCAGAGTCATATATGCGCTTTTTGAGCAATGCATAGCGAATACGGCTTTCACACGACCAAACGATGGAAAAACGGACGAGGTGACTCCCTAGTCACATACACTCTGTGAGCAATGCATTGGATTGTGTATGCGGCTGACTCGGATCCAACACAATAATTTGGCTTCGAATTAATAAGACGGAATTGTCTATGATCGTCACTATCTCACCTGGCATTACCTATCTGTCTTGGCATTACCTATCTGCTCCTGTTATCTTTATTGTAATGTATATTTTAAATAAAATAAAATATGATATAAAACAACCCGTTTCTTTGTCTTTTTTGTTTTGTTTACGTACAAAGCTTTGAATGGTCTAGCTCCGCACTATATTCCATCACGTTCGATACGATCACAAAATTCGGACCTGTTAATAGATCCTAGAAAATCCACAAAAGTAGGTCGATCCTTTTCATCTTTGTCTCCTAAACTATAGAATAGTCTTCCTAACACTGTTCGGGACTCAGACACACTCACTCAGTTTAAGTCTAGACTAAAGACTCGTCGATTTAACCAGACATACACCTCATTTATCCTTCAACCCACAATTAGGCTGCTTTAGTTCGGTCTGCCGGAACCAGAAACATTTCTCAGAAACATATCTTATAATCTACAACTCTGTAAATTGAATGGCATCTACGCTAATATTATTCTATTTGTTTCCCTGTCTCAACCTCGGGACTCCTATCCTGAGGTCACCAGAACTGGCCAGATCCAGCTCCTTTCCTGCTTGATGTTGGACTCCGCTACTACGTGTCTCTGGGTGATGATGACTAAATACAGCCGGTGCCAGCCAAACATCACTTCAGTCGATTACGATGGACTACAGAGGATGAACTGATGCCAACTCCAACTGAAAGACATGGGATACTATGGCAAGCCAATTTATCTTTACATTTTCCCAGCGTTACTGGACATAATTGCATTTTTTACTTGTAAGAATTCCTATTATAGAGCTCTACAATTACATTCTTACTAGTAAAAACTTGTATTCATGAGATGCCAAGCAGAAGCGGTTACACTCATTTCCCTTTTCTAATCCCGCCTATGTTTAGGCTACATTTCAAAATAAAGGTCATGTGTGGTGTGGTTAAATAATAGCAAGAAATATTTTTAGATTATTTAAAACATTTTAAGCTTATATAGCGAACATTTTAATGGCATCCAACAAGAATAAACAGATGAACAAGGGTGTGTGTTTATTTATTATTTAGTAGTTTGAATCTTTCCTTCTGGGCAAATGTGGCCTTATACCAATCTAATAGAAAACATTGCATGTTACCAAATGTTTGTAGCATCCAGCAAATTACCATATTCACCGTCTTCTGAGTTAATAATAATGTCACCTCAGTAAATTAGTGAAAAATGAAAATAACACATAATTTGGCTTTCCATAGCATACTTCATATGCCATTGCCTGAACACTGGACTTAGGATAGACCTCTCCGAAATGACCGGCAGGTAGAACCGCGACGCACCTCACTGATCTCTGCCTGCCTCATTAACAAGGACAATACATCAATGTGAACTTCTGCCGCTAATACAGGATGAACTTCAAAGACATTATTCATTAATCTTACAGTTCATGCAAAATCTGTGTTTGAGGAGTTTAAATAATACATAAGTAATATTTGCATTATATTCAGTCAGAGGGGAACTGGCCCCCACAGTGAGTCCGGTTTCTCCCAAGGTTATTTTTCTCCATTAATCAACATCTGATGGAGTTTTATGTTCCTTGCCACAGTCGCCTTTGGCTTGCTCACTGGGGAATCTAAATGCAAATATTACTTAATCATATTTGATCTAATTACACAATGATGACTCTAAGACTTTATATATATATTATAGTTTCATTTTCTAAATGATAGATAATGGGCAACTCCTCATGGCACATTGTATTCTGTATTGTCAGTACTTGAACTTTGCACTTTACTTTTACCTGCTGTATTTGCACTACATTGATACTGTGAATTTTCATTTGAACTTTTGTATTTTACTTGTCTATTGCCTTTATGTCAATTGTCTGTACTTGAAGGTTGCACTGCCACTTTTACCTGCTGTATTTGCACTACATTGATACTGTGAACTGTACACATATTTACTTTAGCATATTATGTTACACAAATAAAGATATTCAGAATTTCATTCCTTCAATACATTATTTATTATTGCAACATGTGAATAACGCTGTTAATGCAGCATATGTAGTTCATATTCAGTTCACATGGTTTATGTCATTGTTTATAGTTTCATAATAACACTGGGGCACATATTAGTTAAGACACAGCACAGTCACAATGTTATGAAGGAATATCATGACTTCGCTTCACTGGTACGGTCTCACTTAGTATGGTGTACTTGGTCTGTACACATCTCTCTGGCCAGTGCACTAAAGGGCTGAGGTGAGTAAACATTGCACCTGTGGTGTCTCTGAACGTGGTGGACAGTCTTTCGATCTATGCAGAAGAGTTGTGCAATGTGCTGGAATGACATTCAGACTCGGGTGCAGAAGAAGCTGTGTCAGCACACTCATCACAACAGCAAAACAAAAGTCTAAAATGATTCACAAGCGTTAAAGGAATGTTCAGCTTGCTCTATATCCTGTTTATTGTTGGATGACAGCAAAGTTTTACCCTTGATCAGGCAGAGAAGAGTCACACCCAAAACCCACCTGAACCAAAGACCTTTACGTCACTACAACATAAAAGAAACGATGAATGTTTTGCAAATGAATCTGTCTAATGAAATCATGAATATATAGTGCTGGAGGAGAATGCTGAGAACACATTTACAGTTTTTTATGATTGCTATGACAGATTGTTCAATACTAGGACAAGGGAGAGGAGTGGGACAAGGGCAAGGGAGAGGAGTGGGACAAGGGCAAGGGCAAGGGAGAGGAGTGGGACAAGGGCAAGGGAGAGGAGTGGGACAAGGGCAAGGGCAAGGGAGAGGAGTGGGACAAGGGCAAGTGCGAGGAGTGGGGCAAGGGCAAGGGCAAGGGAGAGGAGTGGGACAAGGGCAAGGGCGAGGAGTGGGGCAAGGGCAAGGGCAAGGGAGAGGAGTGGGGCAAGGGCAAGGGCAAGGGAGAGGAGTGGGACAAGGGCAAGGGCAAGGGCGAGGAGTGGGACAAGGGCAAGGGCAAGGGCGAGGAGTGGGACAAGGGCAAGGGAGAGGAGTGGGACAAGGGCAAGGGCAAGGGAGAGGAGTGGGGCAAGGGCAAGGGAGAGGAGTGGGACAAGGACAAGGGAGAGGAGTGGGACAAGGACAAGGGCAAGGGAGAGGAGTGGGGCAAGGGAGAGGAGTGGGACAAGGGCAAGGGCAAGGGAGAGGAGTGGGACAAGGGCAAGGGCGAGGAGTGGGGCAAGGGCGAGGAGTGGGACAAGGGCAAGGGAGAGGAGTGGGACAAGGGCAAGGGCAAGGGAGAGGAGTGGGACAAGGACAAGGGCAAGGGAGAAGAGTGGGGCAAGGGAGAGGAGTGGGGCAAGGGAGAGGAGTGGGACAAGGGCAAGAGCAAGGGAGAGGAGTGGGACAAGGACAAGGGCAATGGAGAGGAGTGGGGCGAGGGAGAGGAGTTAGAATGCATGGTGGTGCTCAAAGAAGGGCCAGAGCTAGGGTAACTAATGAAATAAGAGCTACTATAATAGACCATGTCATAAACCACGGGCTATCATACAGAGAGGCTGGTGAACGAGTATAGCCAAATCTCAGCCGGGGACACGGTGGCATCAATTGTTCGGATTTTTAGAGAAACCAATAAGAAAGATATTGCTTCTCCTACTGCAAAGTGTAAATAATTTTACCATGTATTAGTGACTGTGTGCCTCCGGTCTCTAATATGTCACTGTATTTTGTCCCTCTAAGGATTCAATGTCTACCTCCCTCAGGGGGCAGAGGAAAGCTCCTGAATGAAGAACAGGAACTTGCTATTGTCAACATGGTGATTGCTGACAATTAAATAAAAATGAAGGACATTCAGTCCAGAGTTGTAGAGGACAACCTTGTCTTTAGGAACATTGCAGCAATCAGCACAACATCCATTTCTCGGACTCTAGCTAAACACAGAGTCCAAATGAAACAATTATACAAAGTTCCTTTTGAAAGGAATGGTGAGCGCATCAAAGAACTCTGTCAAAAATACGTCCAGGTAAGGTTAGGCAATACAGTCATTACTGTACTATATATTGTGTGTTTTGCAGTAAACTACTCTATAAACTTGGAGTACATTAGGACATACAGTAGATATACAGCAAAGCATTTACATACACTGTGTCTGATTACTTTCAGAGAGTAATGGAGTTGGAGGGCAATCAAGTCCCACATGTAATGATCTATGTTGATGAGGCTGGCTTTAACTTAGCGAAAAGGCGTCGGCGCGGAAGAAACATAATTGGCAAAAGGGCCACAGTTACTGTGCCAGGCCAGAGAGGAGCCAACATCACCATGTGCGCCGCAATCTCCAACGATGGTGCACTCCTGCATAAATGTGAAATTTGCCCCTACAACACCAACCGGCTTTTTCTGTTTTTAGAAGACCTGCATGAAAGACTTGTGCCAGAGGTAGAAAGGGGTCAGGTGAGAGACCACTTGCCAATATACGTGATCACATGGGACAATGTGGCATTCCACCATTCCCGTGCAGTCACAGCATGGTTTGACGCCCATCCTAGGATGATATCCCTTTTCCTTGCTCCTTACTCCCCTTTCCTCAACCCCATTGAGGAGTTTTTCTCATCCTGGAGATGGAAGGTTTTTGACCATCATCCACAGGACCAAATGTCCCTCCTGGATGCAATGGATGCTGCATGCCAAGACATCACAGCTGAACACTGCCAGGGGTGGATAAGGCATGCCAAAACATTCTTCCCACGATGCCTTGCCAGAGAAGATATCAGGTGTGATGTGGATGAGAACATGTGGCCAAATGCAGAAGACCTGGTCAGATTAGAAGATGACTCTTTTTTCTGGTGCTTTTTCTGTTCATATATTTTGTATTTTCACACAATAAAGGGCAGCTATATTGCATATTTTGTTATCTTGCAGCAATGTCCTTTTGCAAATAAAGTCTTTATTGCAGCAATTCTGTCTCTGTCTTTGTTTATTCATTAACCGTACATTCTATAAAGCACTCTGAGATGGGTCTTTTTTTATTGAATTTCTGCAGCAAAAGACCTAAACCCAACAAAACAAAAATGTAGAGAGGCTTCAAAAGAAACTGCAGTGCAAAACACAATCTATGATCAATACAATATACTGTCTGTTGTATAAGGGCATACCTGTCACATATAAAATAATGCAGTTTCTGTAATTCCATCTGATGTTAGTGTTTTTATGACATTGTGCAATGATTGACTAAATCTTCCTGTTGGACGAGAACATATGTTAGTGTTTTGAAAAATTATTTGGTTTTGAGACTATGTTTGCAGTGTTTTGGTAGACAGTGTATTGTTGCTAGTGTATTATTGTATTTTGAAAATTAGTGTTGGAGTTTAGTTTACAATGTGTGATTTTGAGCATGAAATTAAATGTTTTGCCAATTGTGTGTTGTAGGTGTGTTGGTGCGTTAAGAGTTTAGGAAATTTGTTAGTCTAGTCTTGAGGTCATGAACGCATGAATTATTTTTTTGGCATCAGCAACAAAGAGCATATGCCTTAATTTAGCAATATTTCTTAGGATGTTCTACAAACATTGGTGGTTTGATTTTCAAAGGACAGATTAGTATCAAATATTACACAAGTTCTTCGCTGTTGAAGTTGATGTAATAGTACATCCATCTAGAGTCAAATGATATTGTAGTGGCTTATTTTTTAGAGTTTTTTTGGTCCAATAATTAGTACCTCTGTTTTGTCAGAATTGAGTAGAAGGAAATTTCTGGCCATCCAATCTTTTATTTCATTGATGCACTCTGCTAATTTCGAGAATTGTGAAATCTCATCAGGTTTTGTAGAAATATAAAGTTGGGTATCGTCGGCATAACAGTGGAAACTTATTCCACGATTCCTGATATCTCCCAGGGGAAGCATATACAAGGAGAAAAGCAGAGGCCCTAAAACTGATCCCTGTGGCACTCCATACTTTACTTTTGTTTGGTTTCCTCATTTACATAGACAAAGTGGTAGCGGTCTGATAAATATGACCTAAACCATGCTAATGCAACTCCACAAATGCCAACATAATTCTCCAGCCTATTCAAGAGAATGTCATGATCTATCGTGTTGAATGTAGCACTAAGATCTAAAAGCACTAGAAGTGAAATGCAGCCATGATCAGTTGATAAGAGCAAGTCATTTGTAACTCTGATAAGTGCAGTCTCTGTACTGTGATGAGGCCTAAATCCTGATTGAAATTCTTTGTATATACTATTTTTCTGTAGAAATGAACATATTTGGGAGGATACTACCTTTTCTAGTATTTTTGCCATAAACGGGAGATTTGAAATCGGTCTATAATTAGCAAGTTCTCCAGGATCATGTTGTGGCTTCTTAATAAGTGGTTTGATAATTGCCATTTTAAAGTTTCTTGGGACATGTCCTAAGCATAGCGAGGAGTTAATGATATTAAGAAGAGGTTCTGAGATTACAGGAGATACCTCTTTTAAGAGCTTAGTTGGTATAGGATCTAACAAACAAGTTGTGGCTTTTGACGTTCATCCCATCTGGCTGAGGTTCCAGCGACGATGCGCATGTTGACGTTCATCCATACGGCTGAGGTTCCAGCGCCAATGAGGTGGTGGACTGGCTGTCATCACAGATCGGATGTTATAGTTACTGAAGTTATGATGCCTTGCTTTTCATCTTTTTATATGTTTGGCGTTTAAACTGAATGGTACTTCACCAGTTCTTGTTTTAAATATTTATCGTCCTCCCAAATTAAACCCGGTGTTCTTTTCTGAGTTTACTGAGTTGTTGACACCAGTGCAACCTGCTCAGCTATTCTTTTAACTGGTGATTTCGATATTCATGTAGACAAGGTGAATTGTAATAGTACTCTGAGTTTTATGGATGTGTTCAGTAGCGGTTGTTGCTTGTTTGGCGCCCTGGGCAAAACCTGCTTCATCATGCCCACAAAGTTGTTGACTGGGAGGGGGGTTACCAAATCTGGCTAAGGTTCTTGAACGTGAGGTTATTGGTCAACTATAAGTCATCCATCTATGAACTGTTTATCAGAACCTTTTCAATCAGGGTTTATGCCTGGACAGTACGGAGACTGCACTTGTGAGGGTCATGAATGACCTCCTTATCACAGCGGATTCTGGGGCTTGTGGTATTTTTGTCTTGTTGGACCTCACTGCCTCATTTGATACCATTTGTCACACTATTTAGTTGGACAGACTACATAAGTGGATTGGCCTTTATGGCATTGTTCTCAATTGGTTTAAATCTGCATTAATTACCTATCTATATTGGCATTAATAGATCCCAGACTGTTCCAATGCAACAGGGGGTACCGCAGGGGTCAGTTCTAGGTCCCATACTGTTCAGTATCTATATGCTGTCTCTTAGACAGATTATCCAGAAGTTTGGGCTGGGTTATTATTGTTATGCTGATGATCAGTACTGCCGCTCCCTACACGCATACTACACAGTCTGCGTAGGGCACCAACTCCTTAGGGGGGCACAAGAAAGTACACCAGCTGCCCTTACTCGCACGTTATACGTTATTCAAGGACCCAAAAGCTGTTGCGGATCACAGACTATCGCCTCGCACTCACACTTTCACCTCGCCGCCCCTCAACTCACCCCAGTTCAAACCTTAAACTTATTTTGTCAAATGTTTTCCTTGAATTGTGTTTGTGCTATCTTACTTTATAATAAATAACACTTTATAGGCAATAAAGATGAAATGAAACTTAATTTGAAACCTCATCCCAGATTCCGTGACAATCACAGAAATCACTTCCAAGAAACAGTAACTGTTCCCATTCACTTTCACACACAAAACAAATAGTTTCTGTACTGACTTACAGTATATAACCCAATATTTACTTTCATGTCAGCGCTAACAAAAGCTAAATGTTCTCTGTCTGTCTGTGGTGTTGTCTGTTTGACCGGTCCAAGAACCTTTTATAAAAACATGCTCGCATGAAAACATGATTGGAATTCCATTTGATGCGTCATTCTATTCATTCATTCTCAAGAATCGAGAACACGATTTTCCATCGCACTTCCCTCGATATGTAATACTGAATGTTTAAATTCAAAATATTTTAATTCATATTGAAAATTTTGTAACTAAAATATGGTTCTACTTGTTTGCATTAGTTAACGCATTAGGCTTTGCAAACAAACAATGAACACTTTTTTACAACATTTATACATTTATGTTCATTTTAGTTAATAAAAATACAATTGTTAGTTCATGTTAGTTTATAGTTTGTATTCTCCCACATTCATTTTTGCTTTCAGTACAAATGTATGAACAAGATAAGCAGCAGATGCTTTTGATGGTTATATGTGAATGTTTTCAGTTACAGTTTCACAGACACATTTGGGAACATGTTGTGTTGTTATTCAATCCGATATGACACACAGTTTGTATGAAAATGGTTTTACAGTTTTGGGAAGTGACAGTGGATTCATGGGTTTACTGTTTTATTTGTGCAGCAGGATGAACCTCGTTAGGTTTGTATGTGACACGTGTAACAATTTAATATTTGTACAGCAGGACTTCATGCATAAAGAACATTCTTTGGTTTTCCATTGTGAGGAATCACACCTACAAAACAACAATCGTTATATCTCCATTATAACTTCTCAAATGTTTCTCTTTAAGGATTAAGAATGTCAGGCGTTATATTGAACCAACTTAAAAGTCTTTAAATAACTTCTTAAAGATTCACAAGCGTTATAGAAATGTTCAGCTTGTGTTAGATCCTGTTTATTGTTGGACGACAGTAAAGTTTTACCCTTGATCAGGCAGAGAAGAGTCACATCCAAAACACACCTGAACCAAAGACCTTTACATCACCACAACATAAAAGAAACGATGAATGTTTGAATCATGAATATTTAGTGCTGGAGGAGAATGCTGAGAACACATTTACTTTCAGTTTTCTCAAAATGATCAACAGACTTCATTAGAAAGACTCGAAGAAAAGTAAGAAATGAAAGCTGGAATTCCCCTTCTAGAAGTATTTACTTCTGACACGTCATATCCTGTGACTTCACTGAAGACTGTTCATTGGATGATTTTTATCTGGCCAATGAAAATCTGCCATCTGTTAAGACACACCCCATTCATATGGCATTTCGGACTGACATTGAGAGACAGAAGGAAGACTAAAGCAGGATCAGCCGTCAAAAGATTCTTCAAAATGCTTAGTTCACTACGTAGAGTTCACTACGGTCTACTTAATACAGCCTCACCGCCGCTGGGACCCTGTTTCTGACCTGAACCATTCCTCCTTCTGCACTCCCTGACCTTTACAGAGGCACCGTGAGGACGCCAGACTTCAAAACGCTGAAATGACTCGATGTCTCCAGTCTTGTGTCAAACCGTCACTTTTGATTTTGACTTTCTGTATCTGCATTTAAAACCTTCTGAAATAAAAAGAAAACATGGTGACATTCTCTTTAGTGAGTGTTTTTAATTGACTTCACGTGACATTTTCTGAGTGTGGTCCATTTCAGAGTGGTCATCTTCAGACCTGAAGGAGGTTTCAGACATCACAAACTGCAGATAATTGAACTTCAGCATCACTGGAGTTCAACAGAAGATGGCACATGCTGTGTTTGTACTCTGAACACGAGTAAATGCTTGCAACTATCAACTTCAAGACAGAAGCCTACGAAGCGAGTATTAGGATTGTTTTGCAGTCAGATTTCTGGAAAGATCTGGTGCCTGTCTGGCCATTAAGTGAGAGTTGTTGGATCCACTTCGGTTTGGAAATCCCCTTGAAATGGCAGTAAATGCCTCTGTCACAAAAACACGTTTGGACAGCAGCAAATGTTTAACGGGGCTTGACTCGCACTCTTTGACATCAAATGATGTTTTACACGTTCAGTCCTTTGCAATAATTCACACGTTCGGTCCATACTGTGATGTTACCTTCATATGGATATACTCGTAACACTGTAAACACTTTGACTATCCATTAGTGACAGATCCATCAGCAGTTATGTATTAGTAGAAAAGCCACGTTGTTCCAAACCCACATGACTGCCTTTCTTATGCGGAACTCAAAGAGAGATGTTAGGCAGAGTGTTAGCCTCAGTCACCATTCACTTTCATTTTATGAAAAAAGGTGCAATGAATGTAAATGGTGACTGAGGCTAACAGTCTGCCTAACATCTCTCACTGAGTTCCGCATCTGGTGCAGTCCATGAGGAGGAGATGCACTGCAGTATTTAATGCCACTGGTGCCACACCAGACACTGACTGTTACTTTTGACTTTTGACCCCCCTTTGATCAGGGACACATTAGTCCATTTCTGTCAGTCAGACGTCTGTGAAACTTGTTCAGTTCATGTCTTGGTTGTTGAATCTTTTTATGTTCATACAAATATTTACACATGTTCAGTTTGCTGTAAATAAAAGCAGTTGAAATTGAGAGGAGGTTTCTTCCTATTAGCTGATTTATATATATATATATAATGTATATAGACTGTATGACTGACAACCAACCAGGTAAACCTGAAACTGATGTTTATATCATACATGAGCATTTTCATGTAAATCATAAGACACACCCCCCCATTCACAGGGCGTGTATATATAGACCTGCATTTTGCACACACTCTCATTTCGGACTGACATCGAGAGACAGAAGGAAGACTAAAGCAGAATCAGCCGTTCTTCAATCATCTAAAAAATGCTCGGCGAATCACCTGCGACTACAGCACTGATGCGCGCACTGCCGTTCATTCAACAGGCGACTTCGGCACTGATGCGCGTACTGCCGCTCATTCAACAGGCGACTTCGGCACTGATGCGCGTACTGCCGTTCATTCGGGTGGCGACTTCGGCACTGATGCGCGTACTGCCGTTCATTCGGGTGGCGACTTCGGCACTGATGCGCGTACTGCCGTTCATTCGGGTGGCGACTTCGGCACTGATGCGCGTACTGCCGTTCATTCGGGTGGCGACTTCGGCACTGATGTGCGTACTGCCGTTCATTCGGGTGGCGACTTCGGCACTGATGTGCGTACTTCCGTTCATTCGGGTGGCGACTTCGGCACTGATGTGCGTACTGCCGCTCATTCAACAGGCGACTACAGCATTGATGTGCGCACTTCCGTTCATTCGGGTGGCGACTTCGGCACTGATGTGCGTACTTCCGTTCATTCGGGTGGCGACTTCGGCACTGATGTGCGTACTGCCGCTCATTCAACAGGCGACTACAGCACTGATGTGCGTACTTCCGTTCATTCGGGTGGCGACTTCGGCACTGATGTGCGTACTGCCGCTCATTCAACAGGTGACTACAGCACTGATGCGCGCACTGCCGCTCATTCAACAGGAGACTACAGCACTGATGCGCGCACTGCCGCTCATTCAACAGGTGACTACAGCACTGATGCGCGCACTGCCGCTCATTCAACAGGAGACTACAGCACTGATGCTCGCACTGCCGCTCATTCAACAGGTGACTACAGCACTGATGTGCGCACTGCCGCTCATTCAACAGGTGACTACAGCACTGATGCTCGCACTGCCGCTCATTCAACGGGTGACTACAGCACTGATGCTCGCACTGCCGCTCATTCAACGGGTGACTACAGCACTGATGCTCGCACTGCCGCTCATTCAACGGGTGACTACAGCACTGATGCGCGCACTGCCGCTCATTCAACGGGTGACTACAGCACTGATGCGCGTACTGCCGCTCATTCAACGGGTGACTACAGCACTGATGCGCGTACTGCCGCTCATTCAACAGGTGACTACAGCACTGATGCTCGCACTGCCGCTCATTCAACGGGTGACTACAGCACTGATGCGCGCACTGCCGCTCATTCAACGGGTGACTACAGCACTGATGCGCGTACTGCCGCTCATTCAACGGGTGACTACAGCACTGATGCTCGCACTGCCGCTCATTCAACGGGTGACTACAGCACTGATGCGCGCACTGCCGCTCATTCAACGGGTGACTACAGCACTGATGCGCGTACTGCCGCTCATTCAACGGGTGACTACAGCACTGATGCGCGTACTGCCGCTCATTCAACGGGTGACTACAGCACTGATGCTCGCACTGCCGCTCATTCAACGGGTGACTACAGCACTGATGCGCGTACTGCCGCTCATTCAACGGGTGACTACAGCACTGATGCTCGCACTGCCGCTCATTCAACGGGTGACTACAGCACTGATGCGCGCACTGCCGCTCATTCAACGGGTGACTACAGCACTGATGCTCGCACTGCCGCTCATTCAACGGGTGACTACAGCACTGATGCGCGCACTGCCGCTCATTCAACGGGTGACTACAGCACTGATGCGCGCACTGCCGCTCATTCAACAGGTGACTACAGCACTGATGCGCGTACTGCCGCTCATTCAACAGGTGACTACAGCACTGATGCGCGCACTGCCGCTCATTCAACAGGTGACTACAGCACTGATGCGCGCACTGCCGCTCATTCAACGGGTGACTACAGCACTGATGCGCGTACTGCCGCTCATTCAACGGGTGACTACAGCACTGATGCGCGCACTGCCGCTCATTCAACGGGTGACTACAGCACTGATGCGCGCACTGCCGCTCATTCAACAGGTGACTACAGCACTGATGCGCGTACTGCCGCTCATTCAACAGGTGACTACAGCACTGATGCGCGTACTGCCGCTCATTCAACAGGTGACTACAGCACTGATGCGCGCACTGCCGCTCATTCAACGGGTGACTACAGCACTGATGCGCGTACTGCCGCTCATTCAACAGGTGACTACAGCACTGATGCGCGCACTGCCGCTCATTCAACGGGTGACTACAGCACTGATGCGCGTACTGCCGCTCATTCAACAGGTGACTACAGCACTGATGCGCGTACTGCCGCTCATTCAACAGGTGACTACAGCACTGATGCGCGTACTGCCGCTCATTCAACAGGTGACTACAGCACTGATGCGCGTACTGCCGCTCATTCAACAGGTGACTACAGCACTGATGCTCGTACTGCCGCTCATTCAACAGGTGACTACAGCACTGATGCTCGTACTGCCGCTCATTCAACAGGTGACTACAGCACTGATGCGCGTACTGCCGCTCATTCAACAGGTGACTACAGCACTGATGCTCGTACTGCCGCTCATTCAACAGGTGACTACAGCACTGATGCGCGTACTGCCGCTCGTTCAACAGGTGACTACAGCACTGATGCGCGTACTGCCGCTCGTTCAACAGGTGACTACAGCACTGATGCGCGCACTGCCGCTCGTTCAACAGGTGACTACAGCACTGATGCGCGCACTGCCGCTCGTTCAACAGGTGACTACAGCACTGATGCGCGCACTGCCGCTCGTTCAACAGGTGACTACAGCACTGATGCGCGCACTGCCGCTCGTTCAACAGGTGACTACAGCACTGATGCGCGCACTGCCGCTCGTTCAACAGGTGACTACAGCACTGATGCGCGCACTGCCGCTCGTTCAACAGGTGACTACAGCACTGATGCGCGCTCTGCCGCTCGTTCAACAGGTGACTACAGCACTGATGCGCGCACTGCCGCTCGTTCAACAGGTGACTACAGCACTGATGCGCGCACTGCCGCTCGTTCAACAGGTGACTACAGCACTGATGCGCGCACTGCCGCTCGTTCAACAGGTGACTACAGCACTGATGCGCGCACTGCCGCTCGTTCAACAGGTGACTACAGCACTGATGCGCGCACTGCCGCTCATTCAACAGGTGACTACAGCACTGATGCGCGCACTGCCGCTCATTCAACAGGTGACTACAGCACTGATGCGCGCACTGCCGCTCATTCAACAGGTGACTACAGCACTGATGCGCGCACTGCCGCTCATTCAACAGGTGACTACAGCACTGATGCTCGTACTGCCGCTCATTCAACAGGTGACTACAGCACTGATGCTCGTACTGCCGCTCATTCAACAGGTGACTACAGCACTGATGCGCGCACTGCCGCTCATTCAACAGGTGACTACAGCACTGATGCTCGCACTGCCGCTCATTCAACAGGTGACTACAGCACTGATGCGCGCACTGCCGCTCATTCAACAGGTGACTACAGCACTGATGCTCGCACTGCCGCTCATTCAACAGGTGACTACAGCACTGATGCTCGCACTGCCGCTCATTCAACAGGTGACTACAGCACTGATGCGCGCACTGCCGCTCATTCAACAGGTGACTACAGCACTGATGCTCGCACTGCCGCTCATTCAACAGGTGACTACAGCACTGATGCTCGCACTGCCGCTCATTCAACAGGTGACTACAGCACTGATGCTCGCACTGCCGCTCATTCAACAGGTGACTACAGCACTGATGCGCGCACTGCCGCTCATTCAACAGGTGACTACAGCACTGATGCTCGCACTGCCGCTCATTCAACGGGTGACTACAGCACTGATGCGCGTACTGCCGCTCATTCAACGGGTGACTACAGCACTGATGCGCGTACTGCCGCTCATTCAACAGGTGACTACAGCACTGATGCGCGTACTGCCGCTCATTCAACGGGTGACTACAGCACTGATGCGCGCACTGCCGCTCATTCAACGGGTGACTACAGCACTGATGCGCGTACTGCCGCTCATTCAACGGGTGACTACAGCACTGATGCGCGTACTGCCGCTCATTCAACGGGTGACTACAGCACTGATGCGCGTACTGCCGCTCATTCAACGGGTGACTACAGCACTGATGCGCGTACTGCCGCTCATTCAACGGGTGACTACAGCACTGATGCGCGTACTGCCGCTCATTCAACAGGCGACTACAGCATTGATGCGCGTACTGCCGCTCATTCAACGGGTGACTACAGCACTGATGCGCGCACTGCCGCTCATTCAACGGGTGACTACAGCACTGATGCGCGTACTGCCGCTCATTCAACGGGTGACTACAGCACTGATGCGCGTACTGCCGCTCATTCAACGGGTGACTACAGCACTGATGCGCGTACTGCCGCTCATTCAACGGGTGACTACAGCACTGATGCGCGTACTGCCGCTCATTCAACAGGCGACTACAGCATTGATGCGCGTACTGCCGCTCATTCAACGGGCGACTACAGCACTGATGTGCGCACTGCCGCTCATTCAACAGGCGACTACAGCACTGATGCGCGTACTGCCGCTCATTCAACGGGTGACTACAGCACTGATGCGCGCACTGCCGCTCATTCAACAGGCGACTACAGCACTGATGCTTTATGTAAATATATTTATGTTATGCTAATAGAGTGTCTTTTTCACTGTATTAAAATTTGCATTCATAGCAACACCTTTTTGAACCCTATCACCCCCCCCCCCCCCCCCCCCCCCTCCCCTTTTTTTTGGAATTTCTGGCAAGTTCTAGAAGCCCCACCCTACTGTAATACAGTCATTCAGAAGCCCTTCAGAGTGAGCTGATGTAAACTCTTCGGTTGTATTGACTTTGCAGTAGGAAAATTAAACCAACCCAAAGGCTGCGTCCTATTACCGTCCATGTGTTTACTGTGTTATTGCGGTTTTACACTTGAACTATATGTTAAGTCAGGCTGGTATTTCGTCTGTGATTAATCCATCATTGGTCAGATGGATGGAGATATTGAGGTAAGTTCTGGAGGACAGACGATTGCATCTCTAACACTCTTGTTTCCAAATATCTTGCTACAGGTTTGGTTCATACTGTGGCCTGTAAGTAACAATGGTTTTATAAATATGTGAATGAGTTGGCCGAGGCCCGGGGCGGCTGTGGCTCAGGTGGTAGAGCGGGTCGGCTGCTAATCGCAGGGTTGGTGGTTTGATTCCCGGCCCACATGACTCCACATGCCCAAGTGTCCTTGGACAAGACACTGAACCCCAAGTTGCTCCCAATGGCAGACTAGTGCCTAGCATGGCAGCTCTGCCATCATTGGTGTGTGTGTGTGTGTGTGTGTGCGTGTGCGTGTGCGTGTGTGTGTGCGTGTGTGTGCGTGTGTGTGTGTGCGTGTGCGTGTGTGTGCATGTGTGTGCGTGCGTGTGTGTGTGTGTGTGTGTGTGTGGGTGAATGGGTGAATGAGTCACAGTGTGACTGCTTTGGTAACCGCTAAGGTTAAAAACGGCGCTATATAAGTGCAGACCATTTACCATTTATTCCTGCTCCAGAGAAACAGGTAACATCACTGATGACGTGAACTCTCCAGAACATTCCTTACACATCACTGATGACGTGAACTCTCCAGAACATTCCTTACACATCACTGATGACGTGAACTCTCCAGAACATTCCTTACACATCACTGAACATCTTAAAGACTTTTAAGGAGGAAGATCACAAGCTAAGCAGCACAGTAACTATTGTACACTCTTTCAGCCCATGATGTTTTGTTTATTGTGTGTCTTTATTATGGTTTTTTGTTGTCCTGCTGACACTGGTGAACTTCTGGAGAGATATTTACCAGCGTCAGTCTTCAACAAGATCACAAGAGTCTGATAAAGTACTCGAAATAACCTTTCTGATATCACTGAAAGCCCCTGCTGTTGCTTTTTCAGTCAAACCCGAAACCCTCATCACGTGATGCAAATAGACCACCTTAGTGTCGCCCGTCATTCATTTCAGTCTCCTTCTGTCCCAAAACATACAAGTCCAACCAAGATTGTGACTAAGCACAAGTCAGAACCTACAAACATAAAACCACACGCTCGAAACGCAGTTCAAAGTCTTCAAGCACAGTATGACTCGCTCTAATATGCTGAGAAACCTGTTACACAGGTTTGTGTCCATGAATTTCCCTAAAATCCCTTTACAAAAAGCTTCCCCATCCGGTTTATTCACACAAACCAGTGTTTGATCCATCTGAAGAAAGACTCTCCTGCCTGTTACAACAAAAACTGTTCATACAAACATCATTAATCTTTCATTTTATGAGCACTTCCTGTGCTGTATCCAATTTAAATTATTCATCACTGGCCCCGCCTACTTATTGGGAGTGTTGGGGGGGGGGGCTGTGTACAAGTTAAGGGACACACCCAGAAAAGTTCAAAATGCATTTCAGTCCAATACAAGTCTGATAACACTTTAATCCTTCATTCAAAAGTAAGATGTCTCCCTCTTGTGGTTGGATGAATAAGTGTCGTGGTGAAAATCAGATCTTTAAAGTAATCTTTGTATTGTTTCCCTCAAACCTTGCTTTCATCCGCATAAAATTAAATATTGCATTTACCCAGACTAAGGTCAATGCTAGTCATGTCTGTCCTGATTGAGTCTTTTGTGGATGTGTTTACAATCTATTTATTGTACAATTCAGTTGTTAAATCGACACTTATTCTTCATAGTTTGAAGGCATTTCATCACTTGTAGGGCGATGAATGCATCCCAGAATTTTCTAGTTATTTCCCATGCAACAACAGTTCATAATGACAATTGTCAAGCTGTCAACATAAAACTAGTCCGTGCAACTTGCGCACTTTATTCCAAGCAGGGACTAAAATTAAAAAGTCTTTCATTTCGTTCTGAGTAAAAACTGTATTTATTTCATTCCGGTTCAGACGTTCCGCAGCCTCCTTTCCAAACGGTAACCGGTTAGAACAAAATAAAAGAACGGTTAATAACCTCTAAAGATGCATGTTTGAGAAAAGCTACAGCAGAGGGCAAGAATAATAGTGAATAATAACTGCATTTGTGACAGACTGTCACTGTGAACTGTTGTTGCATGTACAAGAGCAGCATGAAGATTCTACAGAAAGTCTCCTTTTGTGTTTCACAGAACAAATTACAGCATGTGGATAAAAGTAAGAGCATGTTGTTTAAAACAATAAGAGGGTGTGTAAATAATGACATCATTTTTGAGTGAAATATTCCTATAAATATGCTTTAAATACAATAATTAATACACAAAGCCTTGGACAACAAAGAAAAAATAGGAAATATGGAAAAAACTGAGAGCAGAAGAGGGATTCAATGGCAGTGAATCAAATAGGAGAATAGAGCAAGAGAGAGAGAGAGAGAGAGAGAGAGACATACAGAAAGAGAGAGCGAGAGAGAGCAAGAGAGAGAGACATACAAAAAGAGAGAGAGAGAGAGAGAGAGAGAGAGAGAGAGACATACAGAAAGTCAAAGAGAGAGAGAGAGCGAGAGAGCGAGAGAGAGACATACAGAAAGAGAGAGCGAGAGAGAGCAAGAGAGAGAGACATACAAAAAGAGAGAGAGAGAGAGAGAGAGAGAGAGACATACAGAAAGTCAAAGAGAGAGTGTGAGAGAGAGAGAGTGTGTGTGTGTGTGTGTCTGACCTCAGTGTCCACCACAGTGACCCTCAGTAATGTGTGTGTGTGTGTATATGTTAAAACACTGTGGTATCAAATGTTCACAGAAATTATAATCTGTTACACTGTTAATTTGTGCAATTAATTTAATTTGTACATTTAAATTGTTATAATACTTTATTATTCTTTATGTCTTTATAATTATTCTATGTGTTCCAAGCTTTGGCAATATTGTAATATGTACAGTCATGCCAATAAAGCAATTTGAATTGAATTGAATTGAGAGAGAGAGACATACAGAAAGACAGAAATAGAGAGCGAGAGAGAGACATACTGGACATCCTGCATCAGTTCTGTCAGACCTGGGCCCTGACGATCAACACAACTAAATCAAAAATACTAACGTTCCAGAAAAGACCCAGATGTCAGGGAAAGAGCCACAATTTCACCCTTGGTATGAACAAAACTGATCATGCCACAAACTACACATACCTTGGGCTGAAATTCAGTGCAAATGGAAACCTCAACCTGGCCGTGAATGAACTGAAAGAGAAAGCAAGAAGGGCTTTCTATGCCATTAAAACATCTGTCCAATTTGAAATACCAATTAGAATCTGGCTCAAAATATTCCAATCAGTCATAGAACCAATTGCACTATATGTCCGTGAAGTTTGGGGTTTTCTCCTAAATCACCAATTTGACAAATGGGACAAAAATCCGACTGAAGCCCTGCATACAGAGTTTTGTAAAAGCATTCTTCGGGTACAGAGAAACACACCGAATAATGCATGCAGGGCAGAATTAGGCCAATACCCTCTACTAATCCACATTGAGAAACGAGCCATTAAATTCTGGAAACATCTAAAACTGAGTGACCCCAACTCTTATCATTTTAAAGCCCTTAAAAACCATGAAGTGAACGCTGAGAAGAGTCCCATCATTCAGCTGGTCCTGAGACTCCACAAACAGACCAACAATAATCAGCCTCAGGACACGGACACCCTCATCCACACAATCCGGCACAAACACATGATAAAAGCACAACAAGAAAAGTACCGAACTTATTGGAATGAAACAACACAAAAACAAAGCAAACTACAATGTTATTTGTCCCTAAACAGAGATTACACGACAGCAGAATACCGGAGTACTGTCAGAGACCACAAACTGAGGAAACACATGACGAGGTACAGACTGAGTGCCCACAGCACTGGCGATAGAGAAGGGCAGATACAGATAGAACTGGATGCCCAGCGAGGGCAGGTTATGCCCGTATTGTAGCCAAGGACAAATAGAAACAGAGCTGCACTTCTTCACCACCTGCCCTAATTATAATGAAATCCGAAAACACTTCTTTCCCAAATTTGAAATGATTTGTCCCAACTTCAAAAAGTTGAAGAATGACGCACAAGCTCAATATTTACTTGGTGAACAAAGAGAAAAACATTTTAGCAGCAAAATACATCAAACCCTGCCACAAAAAGAGGGAAGAGTCGACCAAACAGTGATGCGCCCATTTACTCTCACACACACACACACACACACACACACACACACACACACACACACAAACTCTTGTACACACACAAACACCACTGAAAGTATATACAATGTTTATTTTTATTCATACATTTTTTCCCTGTTTTTTACACACTTGTTCAATACAGAATTTGTTGTAATTTGTTCGTTTTTATTTTTATTTTTATTTTTATTTTATTTTTTCATGCTCATATAAATGCTTTGGCAATACAATGTACAATTTGTCATGCCAGTAAAGCTCATTTGAATTGAATTGAATTGACATACAGAAAGAGAGAGCGAGAGAGAGAGAGAGAGAGAGAGAGAGAGAGAGAGAGAGAGAGAGAGAGAGAGCGAGTGAGAGCGAGACATACAGAAAGACAGAAAGAGAGAGCGAGAGAGAGAGAGAGAGAGAGAGAGAGAGAGCGAGTGAGAGCAAGACATACAGAAAGACAGAAAGAGAGAGCGAGAGAGAGAGAGCGAGACATACAGAGAGAGAGAGAGAGAGAGCGAGAGAGAGAGAGCGAGACATACAGAGAGAGAGAGAGAGAGAGTGTAGAAGAGAACAGTGGTCCGATTCGCTGAGCAGATCCTGCAGCTCTCTGGAGAGGAAGTTGCTACACATTACTGCTGCAGCTTCAGGTTCATCCAGCATCTTGGTGAGTGATCGCTTATTTCTCCGTGACAGAAAGAAGGTAAAGAAAAATGATTTTATCATCTCTCAAATGTGTGCCCTTGCTCACATTACCTCTGATTGTGACTTCATTCTTCCCAAACTTCCTCAAGGCTTTTTGTGGACTCAGCTGAAACGGGAATATCCTTCTAAGCATCACGATGGACAACACCACTCCCTCTATAAACCCTGACAGAAACTCCACCGATGGTCAGCTACTAACCATGATGCCGAAGAGCTCACTGGAGGTCCAGGTGGTCACCATAACCCTGACCCTGCTCATCTGTGGGGTGGGAATCGCTGGGAACGTCATGGTGGTACTGGTGGTGGTCCGCAGCAAGCGCATGATGACCGCCACAAACTGCTACCTGGTGAGTCTTGCCGTGGCCGATCTGACCGTGCTGTTGGCAGCCGGGTTACCAAACATCTCTGAAGTTGTTGCTTCGTGGATCTACGGTTACGCCGGGTGCCTGTGCATCACTTACCTGCAGTACCTGGGCATCAATGTGTCATCTTGTTCCATAACAGCCTTCACCGTCGAGCGATACATCGCCATCTGCCACTCCATCAAAGCCAAGTTCATCTGCACCGTCTCGCGGGCCAAGAGGATCATCGCTTGCGTTTGGATTTTCACGTCTCTGTACTGTCTCATGTGGTTTTTCCTTGTGGACACGAAGGAGACGGTCTATGCCAATGGCGTTGTGGTCAGGTGCGGCTACCGGGTGTCCAGGAATCTCTACATGCCCATCTACTTCCTAGACTTCGCTTCGTTTTATGTCGTTCCTCTCGTTGTTGGTTCTGTCCTGTACGGTCTGATCGCAAGAGTCTTGTTTAGAAACCCGTTGCCAACCGACCTCTCGGAGCAGCAGAACTCGGTGAAGGTGTCCTGTCAACGAAGCAGAAAACAGGTTTGCCACAATTCCCCATCAAGTAAGTCATGTCTGTTGGTCTGCCATTCCTGTGCATCATTTCAAACGATGATGTTTTATCTGTGTTGCTGTAGGTGACACAGATGTTGGCTGTGGTTCTGGTTTTGTTCGCTGTTCTCTGGATGCCCTATCGGACTCTAGTGGTGGTGAACTCCTTCATGGATCCGCCGTACCTCAACACCTGGTTCCTGCTATTCTGTCGCATGTGCATTTACACAAACAGCGCCATCAACCCGGTCATATACAACGCCATGTCCCAGAAGTTCCGCGCTGCATTTAAAAGACTCTGTCACTGTCAAAGCAGTTCAGAACAGCGATAACCAGGCAGATGCACCAGACCGGTCTACTACAGCACCATTAAAGATGTATCCGATGAAAACCGAGTGGATAGAACTGAGCAGAAACGCATTAGCGTGAAGAGAGCGGAGACTGGCATGTTTAGCATCGCTTGATCTGTCAGAGATTTAATTAAAGTTAATTAATCTTATGATCTCTGAGTCTTATTTGTTTGGATAAAGCCCAAAATATACTTTGGCTTTGACGCAAACTCTTAGTATCTGCGTACAGTTCTTTCGAAGTATAGTTCGTTTTACTGTGCGCTCAAACACAGGCGGGTGACACATGCACACTGCGAGTGCTATGATATGCCGGACTATTCCTCTTCTGGAGTTTAGACCCATATAGACAGGGCTGGACTGGTGATCTGGTATACCAGGCATTTTCCGGGTGGGCCAATGCACTTTGGAGCCAATCGGGGCGGACTGGCCATCAGAAGAACCGGGCGGGCCGGTGTGTCGGGACCGAATGGGCTAAAATTAGCCGCCATGTTATGCAGAATGCACCACAAATCGGCGGCGCGATATGCAGAAAGCGACTCAACAACTTTTGGGCCAGTTGCTTTGTAAAATCCTGGGACGATTTCGCTTCCCAGTCCATCCCTGCATATAGATGTCTTTACATTCCTTCAGACTTGCATTATACAAATGCAGGTATCTCCTGACATGTGCTTGTGATGTGCACACCCACTGTTGTTGTTTAGCGGCAATAAGCGCTTCTATGTGACAGCAACGGGTCAACTATGAGTGCTGCCCCCTTGTGGACCAACTAATTAGTGGAAATGACTCTAGGCGCAGGATTCGTGTGGTTAGAAAAATCGTCCCACGTGCGTTAAGTGCTCAGGCACAGTCTCTGACCAAAGTATACTTGGGGCTTAATGATTTGTATTGTCACAAAACTTCACAGCTTCAAAGCTTGGCTCACCCAAAAATAGACATTGTGTCATCATTTACTCACACCGTTCCAAACCTGTATTACTTTTGTTCTCCTTCCATGGCACACAAAACATGATGTTAGACCACTAAGCGTGCTAGTATTTTAAGAGCGCTAAGCTAAGTCCTTGGGCAAGACACTGAACCCCAAGTTGGTCCCAACGGCAGGCTAGCACCTTGCATGGCAGCTCTGCCACCATTGGTGTGTGTGTGTGTGTGTGTGTGTGTAGGGGGGGGGGGGTGAATGGGACACAGTGTAAAGCACTTTGGTAACCGTATATAAGTGCACACCATTTACCATTACAAATCACTATAATGCACGACTTCTCCTCACTTATTGCTCCAGCATCTCTCTTGTGTTCTCTCTGTAGGACATGTTGGCCCTGCAGATCATTGGTCTGTTTAAGAATATCTTCCAGCTGGTGGGACTTGATCTTTTTGTCTTCCCCTATAGAGTGGTTGCTACGGCACCAGGGGTGAGTGATTGGAAAATGTATTCCCAATTTTCAAGTCAATAGTCAAGTTCAGGTGAAACCCAAGACAATCTCACTGGATAACAGTCAGTTGTTCAACGTGTGAAAGAGCTCATCGGTACTTTTGACTACGTAAATGACATTTATTGCCTGAAAATTGTTTGCAAAATCAACCAGTTTGATTCCATCAGAAATGCATTTTTCATGTAGACGTTAGACGTCTTCCTCTTGTATCTGGATGCTTTTATTGCATGTAGCCTTGCGTTTCTCCTGCAGTGTGGCGTTATTGAGTGTATCCCAGACTGTAAGTCCAGAGATCAGCTGGGACGACAGACCGATTTCGGGATGTACGATTATTTCCGCAACCAGTACGGAGACGAGTCCACACTGGCCTTCCAGAAGGTGAGAAAAGACACTTGCTTTTTATTATTTAACACTCTGGTTGTGAATTAGATTTTGCTGAATCTCTCCCCGTCTCCGTGCGTTTCAGGCGAGGTATAACTTCATCCGGAGCATGGCGGCATACAGTCTGTTGCTCTTTCTACTGCAGATTAAAGACAGACATAATGGAAACATCATGCTGGACAAACAAGGCCACCTCATCCACATCGGTCTGACATTAATAAGATCATCAAATATTCGTTCACATTTGTGCAGGGCCGTCGTTAAGGGGAACAAATGGGAACTTGTCATATCGCCTTTATTTTTGATGATAGTTTCAACCGATAATTTCAGCACGATTAATTGTAAAACAAATGATATATCTGTCCAGCTCTAACTCAAGCGGATTATATATTTGTGTATAGCTGAAAGCTTAAAATATATTGTTTTTAAACTTACAATCTACAACTTTAAATCAGTAGTTTTATGTTTTTAGTTGGATTACATCATTTGCAATGCATCATGGGATTGTAGTTCATTCCCTCATTAATGACATGAAGTACTTTTTGTCTTTTTGTCTGAACTTGCATGAAACAACAATGAACTATTGCATTTGATTAAGTAACATTAATAAAGATGTTCATGGTTTGCTCATGAAAGCTAATGCATTAACTCATTTTAACGAATGGAAACTTACTGTAAAGTGTTACTGAAATATCTGGGTTGTTTTTGTCATATTCAGTGCCTTATTCACCCCTGATATGTTCCTGTGATTTCAAGCGACGGCCCTGCATCAATAATGACCTGCTTTCTGGCAGTCATACTCGCGAATGTCCTCATCTAACTATCTGCGTTGTGTGTTTATTCCTACTATACACGACAACATGCGTGAACATGAGCGGTGTGCGATTGTCCTCTGCAGATTTTGGCTTCATGTTTGAGAGTTCTCCCGGTGGGAATCTGGGATGGGAGCCGGATATCAAACTAACGGACGAGATGGTGATGATTATGGGTGGGAAGATGGAGGCCACGCCCTTCAAATGGTTCATGGAGATGTGTGTGCGCGGATACTTGGCCGTCAGGTATTTCATACAGTGTCTGTGTGTGAGTGTGTGTGTGTGTGTGTGTGTGTGTGTGTGAGAGAGTGAGTGAGTGAGGGAGTGTGAGTGTGTGAGTGAGGGAGTGTGTGTGTGTGTGTGAGTGAGTGAGTGAGTGTGTGTGTGTGTGAGTGTGTGAGTGTGAGTGTGTGTGTGAGTGAGTGAGTGAGAGTGTGAGAGTGTGTGAGTGAGTGAGTGAGTGAGTGAGAGTGTGAGTGAGTGTGTGTGTGAGTGAGTGAGTGTGTGAGTGTGAGTGTGTGTGAGTGTGTGTGAGAGTGTGTGAGTGAGAGTGAGTGAGAGTGTGTGAGTGAGAGTGTGTGTGTGAGTGTGTGAGTGTGTGAGTGAGTGAGAGTGTGTGTGTGAGTGAGTGAGAGTGTGTGTGTGAGAGAGTGAGGGAGTGTGAGTGTGTGAGTGTGTGAGTGAGTGAGAGTGTGTGTGTGAGAGTGTGTGTGAGTGAGTGTGAGTGAGTGAGAGTGAGTGAGAGTGTGCGCGAGAGTGAGTGAGTGAGTGTGCGCGAGAGTGAGTGTGCGCGAGAGTGAGTGTGCGCGAGTTTGTGTGAGTGTGTGTGAGTGAGAGTGTGCGAGTGAGTGAGTGAGAGTGTGCGAGTGAGTGAGTGAGAGTGTGCGAGTGAGTGAGTGAGTGTGTGCGAGAGTGAGCGAGAGTGAGTGTGCGCGAGAGTGAGTGTGAGAGAGTGAGTGAGTGTGCGCGAGAGTGAGTGTGCGCGAGAGTGAGTGTGCGCGAGTGTGCGCGAGTTTGTGTGAGTGTGTGTGAGTGAGAGTGTGCGAGTGAGTGAGTGAGAGTGTGCGAGTGAGTGAGTGAGAGTGAGCGAGAGTGAGTGTGCGCGAGAGTGAGTGTGAGAGAGTGAGTTTGAGTGAGTGTGCGTGTCGGTCAGAAACCGAGACTTGAGAGTTGACTTCTGTCCTCTCTCCGCAGGCCGTACATGGATGCTGTGGTTGCCTTGGTAACGCTGATGTTGGATACAGGACTACCCTGCTTCCGTGGTCAGACCATCAAACTGCTCAAGTGAGTAAAGCAGCTGCTGTGGAGCAGAAGTTCCCCTTTGAGTTACTGACAGATTTTGAGCTGTTGAAATGTGTCGTAGGCAGCGGTTCAATCCTGGCGTCAGTGAGAAGGAAGCTGCGGCTTTTATCATCAAAGTCATACAAAACTGCTTCCTGAGTAGCAGGTCAGTGTCTCATATTCTCACACATGTTTTGTTTCGTTTTCCTTGAAGTCTTTCAAACATAATAAGTGACTTTAAGTACTCGATGTAATGGTTTCATTTTGTTTCAGGAGCAAAACGTATGACATGATCCAGTACTATCAAAACCAGATCCCGTACTGAGGGTGTGGACACGTCTCACGGCCCCCTCGTGCACTTTATAACCCCAAAATGCTTTTTCGTTCATTTATACGCACTAAAATCAGCACTTAGAAGTCTTTAGCCTTTCTGTTGCATGATAGCTTGAGTTTGATTTCATACTGTAAAGATTACAAAGTCAAAGTGCCAGTGTTATTTGCCAACTGATGTGAATTTATTGCGGGTTTGAATATGATTTCCACACACACACACAACGTATATTAATAACTATATGATTTTCATAGTGACAAATATAATAGTTCATAGGTTCAGTAAAGTTTCCTCACAACATTGACACAACATTGACACGTGCAACTAAGAGTAAATATTGTTTATTCAGTACTTTGATTTATTGTCAGGTATCGTGTGGATCTTCATGTTCTGTATTTACAGCTTTGAATCTGAGTGTTAATATTTAAATGATCTTTGGGTCACATGACCTCTGACCAATCGCTGCTTGTTTTGGCAGTATGTGCCTGTTTATTGATCAATCGATTGTGCCGTATTAATCTTTGTACGCTCGTTTGTACTGTTGCATCAATTATCTCTCTATTCTCTTTCCTTTTGAAGTATTTATTCTGTCTATTGTACTGAATTAAATAAATGTCTACATTAATTATTTGCTGTGTCGGTTCCTGTCGTCTAAGCAGTGGGGGCAAATCATAATGATGAAGGCGTATCTCTTCTGCCAGTGCGCTTCTAAGAGGAGTAGAAATACACACGCGATCGTATCTACACCACAGAGACTGCCGAGCCCCAAAACTAAGCACTTGTATTTAAAAACTACATTTTATTTATTTTTTCGGTTCATTCAGAGCATAAACTGTATGCTCACTTAAACTTTTTAAAGTGACAGTAGACTGTGTAAAGGGTGGGTGATGTACCAGTTGCAGTGTTACCAGATCTCTCAATAAAAAAGACTTAATCTGGAAAAACACGCTCAAAATAAGTGAAAATAAACTATTACATTTTTTCTCTCTATGTGGAGCAATTATTACAATTATTACATCCATTATTAGCAATTATTCCATCCATCCATCCATCCATCCACCCACTTACTTCCTGTACTGTATACTGCCATTGAATGATCACTGACCCTGCCTTTTATGGTCTTTAGATAACTATTATTAATGATTCACAAGCGTTAAAGAAATGTTCAGCTTGCGTTAGATCCTGTTTATTGTTGGACGACAGTAAAGTTTTACCCTTGATCAGGCAGAGAAGAGTCACATCCAAAACACACCTGAACCAAAGACCTTTACATCACCACAACATAAAAGAAACGATGAATGTTTAAATCATGAATATTTAGTGCTGGAGGAGAATGCTGAGAACACATTTACTTTCAGTTTTCTCAAAATGATCAACAGACTTCATTAGAAAGACTCGAAGAAAAGTAAGAAATGAAAGCTGGAATTCCCCTTCTAGAAGTATTTACTTCTGACACGTCATATCCTGTGACTTCTCTGAAGATTTCATTGGATGGAATATTTGGTCTTGCCAATCAAAATCTGACATCTGTTAAGACACACCCCCATTCATATGGCGTATATATAGACCCACATTTTCACTCGCTCTCATTTTGGACTGACATCGAGAGACAGAAGGATCAGACGTTCTTCAATCATCTTGTGTGGAAGCTAAACTAAATCTTAAAAATGCTTGGAGAATCACCTGAAATCACCACGGTTGTTATTCCTGACGACACCGTAAATCCACCAGCCAGCCGGCAGTGGTTTGCTCGTGTGAAAGGTGTATGCTCGCTTATCCCAGTTGTGAAGAACTTATACGTAGGTGTAAAAAACTGTTTTCAGTTGTGCAGAAATGGGTTCAGCGATAGACCTTTTGATTTAGCCGTTTACCACATTGGATCAGCTGTGTACCACATTAGATCAGCTGTTTCCCACATTGGATCAGTAGTTTCCCACATTGGATCAGCTGTTTCCCACATTGGATCAGCTGTTTCCCACATTGGATCAGCTGTTTCCCACATTGGATCAGTAGTTTCCCACATTGGATCAGCTGTGTACCACATTGGATCAGCTGTTTCCCACATTGGATCAGCTGTGTACCACATTAGATCAGCTGTTTCCCACATTGGATCAGCTGTGTACCACATTGGATCAGCTGTTTCCCACATTGGATCAGCTGTGTACCACATTAGATCAGCTGTTTCCCACATTGGATCAGTAGTTTCCCACATTGGATCAGCTGTTTCCCACATTGGATCAGCTGTTTCCCATATTGGATCAGCTGTGTACCACATTGGATCAGCTGTTTCCCACATTGGATCAGTAGTTTCCCACATTAGATCAGCTGTTTCCCACATTGGATCAGCTGTGTACAAATGTCTTTAGCTAGAAACATTTGAAGGAATGTTTCACCGGTGCAACCGGAAATATTTGAGACTCGTTCAGCAAAATTATTCAAATGTTATATTTTCAATAGCCAATTCCTTACATCTACTTACGCAAAATTTGATTATAGTCCCAATAATTACAAATTGATAATGCAGCCAAGGAGAAAAAACATATGGGAGACCATAGCGAATACACCTTTCACACGACCAAACGATGGAACAACGGACGAGGTGACTCCCTAGTCACATACACTCTGTGAGCAATGCATTGGATTGTGTATGCGGCTGACTCGGATCCAACACAATAATTTGGTTCGAATTAAAAGGACGGAATTGTCTATGATCGTCACTATCTCACCTGGCATTACCTATCTGTCTTGGCATTACCTATCTGTCTTGGCATTACCTATCTGTCTTGGCATTACCTATCTGCTCCTGTTATCTTTATTGTAATGTATATTTTAAATAAAATAAAATATGATATAAAACAACCCGTTTGTTTGTCTTTTTTGTTTTGTTTATGTACAAAGCTTTGAATGGTCTAGCTCCGCACTATATTCCATCACGTTCGATACGATCACAATATTCTGGCCTGTTAATAGATCTTAGAAAATCCACAAAAGGAGGTTGATCCTTTTCATCTTTGTCTCCTAAACTATAGAATAGTCTTCCTAGCACTGTTCGGGACTCAGACACACTCACTCAGTTTAAGTCTAGACTAAAGACTCGTCGATTTAACCAGACATACACCTCATTTATCCTTCAACCCACAATTAGGCTGCTTTAGTTCGGTCTGCCGGAACCAGAAACATTTTTCAGAAACATATCTTATAATCTACAACTCTGTAAATTGAATGGCATCTACGCTAATATTATTCTATTTGTTTCCCTGTCTCAACATCGGGACTTCTTTCCTGAGGTCACCAGAACTGGCCAGATCCAGCTCATTTCCTGCTTGATGTTGGACTCCGCTACTACGTGTCTCTGGGTGATGATGACTAAATAAAGCCGGTGCCAGCCAAACATCACTTCAGTCGATTACGATGGACTACAGAGGATGAACTGATGCCAACTCCAACTGAAAGACATGGGATACTATGGCAAGCCGATTTATCTTTACATTTTCTCAGCGTTACTCGACATAATTGCATTTTTACTTGTAAGAATTCCTATTATAGAGTTCTACAATTACATTCTTACTAGTAAAAACTTGTATTCATGAGATGCCAAGCAGAAGCGGTTACACCCATTTCCCTTTTTGTAATCCCGCCAAAGTTTAGGCTACATTTCAAAATAAAGGTCATAGGGTGGTGTGGTAAAATAATAGCAAGAAATATTTTAATAATAATGTCACCTCAGTAAATTAGTGAAAAATGAAAATAACACATAATTTGGCTTTCCATAGGATACTTCATATGCCATTGCCTGAACACTGGACTTAGGATAGACCTCTCCGAAATGACCGGCAGGTAGAACCGCGACGCACCTCACTGATCTCTGCCTGCCTCATTAACAAGGACAATACATCAATGTGAACTTCTGCCGCTAATACAGGATGAACTTCAAAGACATTATTCATTAATCTTACAGTTCATGCAAAATCTGTGTTTGAGGAGTTTAAATAATACATAAGTAATATTTGCATTATATTCAGTCAGAGGGGAACTGGCCCCCACAGTGAGTCTGGTTTCTCCCAAGGTTATTTTTCTCCATTAATCAACATCTGATGGAGTTTTATGTTCCTTGCCACAGTCGCCTTTGGCTTGCTCACTGGGGAATCTAAATGCAAATATTACTTAATCATTTACTTTTATACACAATTTACAATCATATTTGATCTAATTACACAATGATGACTCTAAGACTTTATATATATATATATATTACAGTTTCATTTTCTAAATGATAGATAATGGGCAACTCCTCATGGCACATTGTATTCTGTATTGTCAGTACTTGAACTTTGCACTTTACTTTTACCTGCTGTATTTGCACTACATTGATACTGTGAATTTTCATTTGAACTTTTGTATTTTACTTGTCTATTGCCTTTATGTCAATTGTCTGTACTTGAAGGTTGCACTGCCACTTTTACCTGCTGTATTTGCACTACATTGATACTGTGAACTGTACACATATTTACTTTAGCATATTATGTTACACAAATAAAGATATTCAGAATTTCATTCCTTCAATACATTATTTATTATTGCAACATGTGAATAACGCTGTTAATGCAGCATATGTAGTTCATATTCAGTTCACATGGTTTATGTCATTGTTTATGGTTTCATAATAACACTGGGGCACATATTAGTTAAGACACAGCACAGTCACAATCTTATGAAGGAATATCATGACCTCGCTTCACTGGTACGGTCTCACTTAGTATGGTGTACTTGGTCTGTACACATCTCTCTGGCCAGTGCACTAAAGGGTTGAGGTGAGTAAACATTGCACCTGTGGTGTCTCTGAACGTGGTCGACAGTCTTTCGATCTATGCAGAAGAGTTGTGCAATGTGCTGGAATGACATTCAGACTCGGGTGCAGAAGAAGCTGCGTCAGCACACTCATCACAACAGCAAAACAAAAGTCTTTCAAATGATTCACAAGCGTTATAGAAATGTTCAGCTTGCTCTAGATCCTGTTTGTTGTTGGATAACAGTAACGGTCATGAACGCATGAATTAGTTTTTCGGCATCAGTAACAGAGATCATATGCCTTAATTTAGCAATATTTCTTAGGTGGAAGAATGCTGTTCTACAAACATTGGTGGTTTGATTTTCAAAGGACAGATTAGTATCAAATATTACAGAAGTTCTTCGCTGTTGAAGTTGATGTAATAGTACATCCATCTAGAGTCAAATGATATTGTAGTGGCTTATTTTTAGAGTTTTTTTGGTCCAATAATTAGTACCTCTGTTGTCAGAATTGAGTAGAAGGATATTTCTAGCCATCCGGTCTTTTATTTAATTGATACACACTGCTAATTTCACGAATTGTGAAATCTCATCAGGTTTTGTAGAAATATAAAGTTGTGTATCGTCGGCATAACAGTGGAAACTTATTCCACGATTCCTGATAATATCTCCCAGGGGAAGCATGTATAAGGAGAAAAGCAGAGGCCCTAAAACTGGTCCCTGTGGCACTCCATATTTTACTTTTGTTTGGTTTGACAATTCCTCATTTACATAGACAAAGTGGTAGCGTTCTGATAAATATGACCTAAACCATGCTAATGCTAGTCAACAAATGCCAACATAATTCTCCAGCCTATTCAAGAGAATATCATGATCTATCGTGTCGAATGCGGCACTAAGATCTAAAAGCACTAGAAGAGAAAAGCAGTCACGATCAGATGATAAGAGCAAGTCATGTGTAACTCTGATAAGTGCAGTCTCTGTACTGTGATGAGGCCTAAATCCTGATTGAAATTCTTCGTATGTACTATTTCTCTGTAGAAATGAACATATTTGGGAGGATACTAACTTTTCTAGTATTTTTGCCATAAACGGGAGATTTGAAATCGGTCTATAATTAGCAAGTTCTCCAGGATCATGTTGTGGCTTCTTAATAAGCGGTTTGATAATTGCCATTTTAAAGTTTCTTGGGACATGTCCTAAGCATAGCGAGGAGTTAATGATATTAAGAAGAGGTTCTGAGATTACAGGAGATACCTCTTTTAAGAGCTTAGTTGGTATAGGATCTAACAAACAAGTTGTGGCTTTTCACGTTCATCCATACGGCTGAGGTTCCAGCGCCAATGAGGAGGTGGACTGGCTGTCATCACAGATCGGATGTTCTAGTTACTGAAGTTATGATGCCTTGCTTTTCATTTTTTTATATGTTTGGCGTTTAAACTGAATGGTCCTTCACCAGTTCTTGTTTTAAATATTTATCGTCCTCCCAAATTAAACCCGGTGTTCTTTTCTGAGTTTACCGAGTTGTTGACACCAGTGCAACCTGCTCAGCTATTCTTTTAACTGGTGATTTCGATATTCATGTAGACAAGGTGAATTGTAATAGTACTCTGAGTTTTATGGATGTGTTCAGTAGCGGTTGTAGCTTGTTTGGCGCCCTGGGCAAAACCTGCTTCATCATGCCCACAAAGTTGTTGACTGGGAGGGGGGTTACCAAATCTGGCTAAGGTTCTTGAACGTGAGGTTATTGGTCAACTATAAGTCATCCATCTATGAACTGTTTATCAGAACCTTTTCAATCAGGGTTTATGTCTGATCAGTACGGAGACTGCACTTGTGAGGGTCATGAATGACCTCCTTATCACAGCGGATTCTGGGGCTTGTGGTATTTTTATCTTGTTGGACCTCACTGCCTCATTTGATACCATTTGTCACACTATTTAGTTGGACAGACTACATAAGTGGATTGGCCTTTCTGGTATTGTTCTCAATTGGTTTAAATCTGCATTAATTACCTATCTATATTGGCATTAATAGATCCCAGACTGTTCCAATGCAACAGGGGGTACCGCAGGGGTCAGTTCTAGGTCCCATACTGTTCAGTATCTATATGTTGCCTCTTGGACAGATTATCCAGAAGTTTGGGCTGGGTTATTATTGTTATGCTGATGATCAGTACCGCCGCTCCCTACACGCACACTACACAGTCTGAGTAGGGCACCAACTCCCTAGGGGGGCACCAGAAAGTACACCAGCTGCCCTTACTCGCACGTTATACGTTATTCAAGGACCCAAAAGCTGTTGCGGATCACAGAGCACTCACACTTTCACCTCGCCGCCCCTCAACTCGCCCCAGTTCAAACCTTAAACTTATTTTGTCAAATGATTTCCTTGAATTGTGTTTGTGCTATCTTACTTTATAATAAATAACACTTTATAGGCAATAAAGATGAAATGAAACTTAATTTGAAACCTCATCCCAGATTCCGTGACAATCACAGAAATCACTTCCAAGAAACAGTAACTGTTCCCATTCACTTTCACACACAAAACAAATAGTTTCTGTACTGACTTACAGTATATAACCCAATATTTACTTTCATGTCAGCGCTAACAAAAGCTAAATGTTCTCTGTCTGTCTGTGGTGTTGTCTGTTTGACCGGTCCAAGAACCTTTTATAAAAACATGCTCGCATGAAAACATGATTGGAATTCCATTTGATGCGTCATTTTATTCATTCATTTTCAAGAATCGAGAACACGCTGGTCCATCGCACTTCCCTCGATATGTATAATACTGAATGTTTAAATTCAAAATATTTTAATTCATAGTGAAAATTTGGAACTAAAATATGGTTCTACTTGTTTGCATTAGTTAATGCATTAGGCATTGCGAACAAACACTGAACACTTTTTTACAACATTTATACATTTATGTTCATTTTAGTTAATAAAAATACATTTGTTAGTTCATGTTAGTTTATATGGGGTGCCGTTTGTAAAGCGGCTCACGCTGAAAATAACAGCAACATTTTGTCACATTTAGCTTCAAGCAATGTTTAAAAAAACTGGTATGAATTTTAAACCTAAAATAATAAACACGTTTGGAGAAACTGTATTTGAAGAGTAGGCTACTTTGAGATTTTAGTGTCACTTTTATGAAAGGTGCGGGACTTATGACCTGTAGCCATAATAGCCAGCCACGAGAGGGCTCACTTTGACTGATCTGTCATGTTCTCTTGCATAAAGGCCAGCAAGAGCCTATCCCCGCCCGCCCCTGACCAAGTACGGTACTGTCGGTCATTCCGCACCTTTCATAAAAGTGACACTAAAATCTTAAAAGTTATTATCACGATAATCCATGTCTAAGAGTCCATTTCCCCGGATGAGATAGTTTTTATTTGTTATTTGACACTATAAACACACACTGACCTCCTCGAGCTTTTATTTAGGCACTTCCGGTTACCGGCATTTTGAATTTGCATAATAGTTAAATATTTAGTTTCACCCGAAACATTTAGATTCAACATTTATATTTAGCATTTATATTTAAATTTAACATTTATATTTAGCATTTAGATTTAACATTTAGATTTAACATTTAGATTTATATTTAACATTTATATTTAGATTTAATATTTAGATATAGCATTTAGATTTAGATTTAACATTTAGATTTAGCATTTAGATTTAGATTTAACATTTAGATTTAGCATTTAGATTTAGATTTAACATTTAGATTTATATTTAACATTTAGATTTAACATTTAGGTGTAACATTTAACATTTAGGTGTAACATTTAATATTTAGATTTAACTATTTAAAAAATCTCTAAATTGACAAATATTGTTGTAAATGTGCTAAAAAGTGACTGTCAAAAATTCATACCAGTTTTTTAAACATTGTTTGAAGCTAAATGTGACAAAATGTTGCTGTTATTTTCAGCGTGAGCCGCTTTACAAAAGGCACCCCATAAGTTTATAGTGCATAAATTAATGTTAACAAATACTTTTTTTATTTTAAAGTGTGTTGAAATGAACATGAACTTTGATTAATAATGCTGTAAAATGATTTTTCATTGTAAGTTCATGTTAACTAGGGTTGCATGTATCTCTCTCTCTCATTTTGGTTCACTGCTTGCGGGTGAAGTCTCCATTCTCCGTACATCAGATCCACTCCTGTGTTTATCTAGGGTGACCATAAGTCCTCTTTTTCCTGGACATGTCCTCTTTCTCGGACCTTTGCGGGTCGGCCGCTAATCACAGGGTTGGTAGTTTGATTCCCACATGACTCCACATGCCGAAATGTCCTTGGGCAAGACACTGAACCCCAAGTTGCTCCCAATGGCAGACTGGCACCTTGCATGGCAGCGCTGCCACTATTGGTGTATGAATATTGGTGTACACTAACTGCAGTGGGTCTAGTGAGGGGGGCAGCTGGGTCTTAATGCGCATCATGATGAGCCTCTCGAAGCACTTCATGATGAAGGGTGTGAGTGTGACAGGACAGTAGTCGTTGATGCAGGACACTGAAGACTTCTTCAGCATGGGGACGATGGTGGTGGTGGCCTTGAAGCACGTTGGCACGACGGCGCTGCTCAGAGAGATGTTGAAGATGTTGGTAAGAACATCTGCCAGCTGGTCTGCACATTGCATCATGTCTTGCAAGTGTCATGGTGGAAGAGTGGGGTCACATCTCACAGCAAGAACTGGCAAATCTGGTGCAGTCCATGAGGAAAATGAAATATATTGTTCTGCGTCATGGAACAAAACAACATATTGTTCCATAGTTCAGGAGAGTTTCCTTGAATCATCAACAATAGAAAGGACGAACATCACTTTACCCTCCACTCCTGCAGTCAAACATTCATGTCATGTGTTCTTCATCAAACAAACAATATAATAGAAGGATAAAAGGACATGTTTGCTATTGTTAGTTGATGAGAAAACATTCATATTTTATCCAATTGAGTAACTTTATGACATTGAAATTAAGAAGTAAATCAATCGGACCTCTTTTAGGGATTCTTTGTATTCTCCCACATTCATTTTTGCTTTCAGTGCAAATGTATGAAAAAGATAAGCAGCAGATGCTTTTGATGGTTATATGTGAATGTTTTCAGTTACAGTTTCACAGACACATTTGGGAACATGTTGTGTTGTTATTCAATCCAATATGACACACAGTTTGTATGAAAATGGTTTTACAGTTTTGGGAAGTGACAGTGGATTCATGGGTTTACTGTTTTATTTGTGCAGCAGGATGAACCTCGTTAGGTTTGTATGTGACACGTGTAACAATTTAATATTTGTACAGCAGGACTTCATGCATAAAGAACATTCTTTGGTTTTCCATTGTGAGGAATCACACCTACAAAACAACAATCGTTATATCTCCATTATAACTTCTCAAATGTTTCTCTTTAAGAACCAACTTAAAAGTCTTTAAAAAGATTCACAAGCGTTATAGAAATGTTCAGCTTGTGTTAGATCCTGTTTATTGTCGGATGCCAGTAAAGTTTTACCCTTGATCAGGCAGAGAAGAGTCACATCCAAAACACACCTGAACCAAAGACCTTTACATCACCACAACATAAAAGAAACGATGAATGTTTAAATCATGAATATTTAGTGCTGGAGGAGAATGTTGAGAACACATTTACTTTCAGTTTTCTCAAAATGATCAACAGACTTCATTAGAAAGACTCGAAGAAAAGTAAGAAATGAAAGCTGGAATTCCCCTTCTAGAAGTATTTACTTCTGACACGTCATATCCTGTGACTTCACTGAAGACTGTTCATTGGATGATTTTTATCTGGCCAATGAAAATCTGCCATCTGTTAAGACACACCCCTTTCATATGGCATTTCGGACTGACATTGAGAGACAGAAGGAAGACTAAAGCAGGATCAGCCGTCAAAAGATTCTTCAAAATGCTTAGTTCACTACGTAGAGTTCACTACGGTCTACTTAATACAGTCTCACCGCCGCTGGGACCCTGTTTCTGACCTGAACCATTCCCCCTTCTGCACTCCCTGACCTTTACAGAGGCACCGTGAGGACGCCAGACTTCAAAACACTGAAATGACTCGATGTCTCCAGTCTTGTGTCAAACCGTCACTTTTCATTTTGACTTTCTGTATCTGCATTTAAAACCTTCTGAAATAAAAAGAAAACATGGTGACATTCTCTTTAGTGAGTGTTTTTAATTGACTTCACGTGACATTTTCTGAGTGTGGTCCATTTCAGAGTGGTCATCTTCAGACCTGAAGGAGGTTTCAGACATCACAAACTGCAGATAATTGAACTTCAGCATCACTGGAGTTCAACAGAAGACGGCACATGCTGTGTTTGTACTCTGAACACGAGTAAATGCTTGCAACTATCAACTTCAAGACAGAAGCCTCCGAAGCCAGTATTAGGATTGTTTTGCAGTCAGATTTCTGGAAAGATCTGGTGCCTGTCTGGCCATTAAGTGAGAGTTGTTGGATCCACTTCGGTTTGGAAATCCCCTTGAAATGGCAGTAAATGCCTCTGTCACAAAAAACACGTTTGGACAGCAGCAAATGTTTAACGGGGCTCGACTCGCACTCTTTGACATCAAATGATGTTTTACACGTTCAGTCCTTTGCAATAATTCACACGTTCGGTCCATACTGTGATGTTACCTTCATATGGATATACTCGTAACACTGTAAACACTTTGACTATCCATTAGTGACAGATCCATCAGCAGTTATGTATTAGTAGAAAAGCCACGTTGTTCCAAACCCACATGACTGCCTTTCTTATGCGGAACTCAAAGAGAGATGTTAGGCAGAGTGTTAGCCTCAGTCACCATTCACTTTCATTTTATGAAAAAAGGTGCAATGAATGTAAATGGTGACTGAGGCTAACAGTCTGCCTAACATCTCTCACTGAGTTCCGCATCTGGTGCAGTCCATGAGGAGGAGATGCACTGCAGTATTTAATGCCGCTGGTGCCACACCAGACACTGACTGTTACTTTTGACTTTTGACCCCCCTTTGATCAGGGACACATTAGTCCATTTCTGTCAGTGAGAGGAGGTTTCTTCCTATTAGCTGATTTATATATATAATGTATATAGACTGTCTGACTGACAACCAACCAGGTAAACCTGAAACTGATGTTTATATCATACATGAGCATTTTCATGTAAATCATAAGACACACCCCCCCATTCATAGGGCGTGTATATATAGACCTGCATTTTCACTCACACTCATTTCGGACTGACATCGAGAGACAGAAGGAAGACTAAAGCAGAATCAGCCGTTCTTCAATCATCTTAAAAATGCTCGGCGAATCACCTGCGACTACAGCACTGATGTGCGTACAAACCTTCATTCGGGTGGCGACTACAGCACTGATGCGCGTACTGCCGTTCATTCGGGTGGCGACTACAGCACTGATGTGCGTACAAACCTTCATTCGGGTGGCGACTACAGCACTGATGCGCGTACTGCCGTTCATTCGGGTGGCGACTACAGCACTGATGTGCGTACAAACCTTCATTCGGGTGGCGACTACAGCACTGATGCGCGTACTGCCGTTCATTCGGGTGGCGACTACAGCACTGATGCGCGTACTGCCGTTCATTCGGGTGGCGACTACAGCACTGATGTGCGTACTGCCGTTCATTCCGGTGGCGACTACAGCACTGATGCGCGTACTGCCGTTCATTCAGGTGGCGGATATGGCGCTGACGCGGGTACTGCCGTTCATTCAGGTGGCGGATATGGCGCTGACGCGGGTACTGCCGTTCATTCGGGTGGCGGATATGGCGCTGACGCGGGTACTGCCGTTCATTCAGGTGGCGGATATGGCGCTGACGCGGGTACTGCCGTTCATTCGGGTGGCGGATATGGCGCTGACGCGGGTACTGCCGTTCATTCAGGTGGCGGATATGGCGCTGACGCGGGTACTGCCGTTCATTCGGGTGGCGACTACAGCACTGATGCGCGTACTGCCGTTCATTCAGGTGGCGGATATGGCGCTGACGCGGGTACTGCCGTTCATTCGGGTGGCGACTACAGCACTGATGCGCGTACAGACCTTCATTCGGGTGGCGACTACAGCACTGATGTGCGTACAGACCTTCATTCGGGTGGCGACTACAGCACTGATGTGCGTACAAACCTTCATTCGGGTGGCGACTACAGCACTGATGCGCGTACAGACCTTCATTCGGGTGGCGACTACAGCACTGATGTGCGTACAAACCTTCATTCAGGCGCTGACGCGGGTACTGCCGTTCATTCGGGTGGCGACTACAGCACTGATGCGCGTACAGACCTTCATTCGGGTGGCGACTACAGCACTGATGTGCGTACAAACCTTCATTCGGGTGGCGACTACAGCACTGATGCGCGTACTGCCGTTCATTCGGGTGGCGACTACAGCACTGATGCGCGTACAGACCTTCATTCAGGTGGCGACTACAGCACTGATGCGCGTACAGACCTTCATTCAGGTGGCGACTACAGCACTGATGCGCGTACAGACCTTCATTCAGGTGGCGACTACAGCACTGATGCGCGTACTGCCGTTCATTCGGGTGGCGACTACAGCACTGATGCGCGTACAGACCTTCATTCAGGTGGCGACTACAGCACTGATGCGCGTACAGACCTTCATTCGGGTGGCGACTACAGCACTGATGTGCGTACAAACCTTCATTCGGGTGGCGACTACAGCACTGATGCGCGTACTGCCGTTCATTCAGGTGGCGGATATGGCGCTGACGCGGGTACTGCCGTTCATTCAGCTGGCGATTCCTGTTCTTATGCATGCATGGGACTTCATATAGTTGATGGCTTTATCACTTATAAATACAATAAAATTGGTATCCATCCTACTAGTGTCCAATTTACTCAAATGAATGTTCGTGACACCTTTTGGAAAGTGGTCCATTTAAGTGTGGGGTTGGAGCAGAGTCATTACAGAATGCTTTGATTGGGGAGGAAAAAACTACTGCGCTCACATACATTGTGTCTGATGGACAGATGAAGAGCTTCAGGAAACTCAAGCTTTCAACAGTTTGAAACAAACTTTCAAGCTTCCCGTGTTCAACAGAAGTGGGCAGATGAAACTGCAGAACACTTTAACTGCTTATTCTTAATTTCAAGAAGATAACATTTGATAAAGACAATAAAAGATGCGACTACAGCACTGACGCGCGTGTGGACGTTCATCTATCCGGCTACGGTTCCAGCGCCGATGCGCGTGTGGACGTTCATCTATCCGGCTGCTGTTCCAGCGCCGATGCGCGTGTGGACGTTCATCTATCCGGCTACGGTTCCAGCGCCGATGCGCGTGTGGACGTTCATCTATCCGGCTACGGTTCCAGCGCCGATGCGCGTGTGGAAGTTCATCTATCCGGCTGCTGTTCCAGCGCCGATGCGCGTGTGGACGTTCATTTATCCGGCTACGGTTCCAGCGCCGATGCGCGTGCTGCCATTCATCTATCCGGCTACGGTTCCAGCGCCGATGCGCGTGCTGCCGTTCAAATATCCGGCTACGATTCCAGCGCCGATGCGCGTGCTGCCGTTCATCTATCCGGCTACGGTTCCAGCGCCGATGCGCGTGCTGCCGTTCAAATATCCGGCTACGATTCCAGCGCCGATGCGCGTGCTGCCGTTCATCTATCCGGCTATGGTTCCAGCGCCGATGCGCGTGTGGACGTTCATTTATCCGGCTACGGTTCCAGCGCCGATGCGCGTGTGGAAGTTCATCTATCCGGCTACGGTTCCAGCGCCGATGCGCGTGTGGACGTTCATCTATCCGGCTACGGTTCCAGCGCCGATGCGCGTGTGGACGTTCATTTATCCGGCTACGGTTCCAGCGCCGATGCGCGTGTGGACGTTCATTTATCCGGCTACGGTTGCAGCGCCGATGCGCGTGCTGCCGTTCATCTATCCGGCTACGGTTCCAGCGCCGATGCGCGTGCTGCCATTCATCTATCCGGCTACGGTTCCAGCGCCGATGCGCGTGCTGCCGTTCATCTATCCGGCTACGGTTCCAGCGCCGATGCGCGTGCTGCCGTTCATCTATCCGGCTACGGTTCCAGCGCCGATGCGCGTGCTGCCGTTCATCCAGGATGTGATTCCAGTCATTATGCATGCATGTAACATCATATAGTTGGTGGCTTTATCACTTTGAAAGACAATAAAAATGGTATCCAATCTAGTCGTGTCCAATTTATTCAAATTAATGTTTGAAAGTTTGAAACAAACTTTCAAGCTTCCCGTGTTCAACAGAAGTGGGGAGATGAAACTTCAGAACACTTTAACTGCTTATTCTTAATTTCAAGAAGATAACATTCGTTTGAAGACAATAACAAGATTGTTTTACAATTGAATTTCTGGAAAGTTCCAGTGGCCATACAGTCATTTAGCGTACACTTTCCACTCCCCTCTTCATATAAATGAATTACAGGCTATTGTGGGAATCCAAGGGGTGGCACAGCATCAACTCCATCACAAATGTGAGCAGCTCCTCAAAGGAAAGCTGCACTTGTTTTTCTGCACAACACACATTACAGCACACAACAGTTGCTGCCTCCATCAGTCACATTATTATGGACAGAAACTGGATTTTCTCTGCCTCTGTGAGACTTGGCATCAGCCGAATGACTACATCAATCTCAACATGTGTGCCCTGCCAGGCTACACTTACATTGACTGGCACGATCCACCGGTAGAGGTGGTGGACTGGCTGTCACTCACAGATTGGATGTTATAGTTACTGAAGTTATGATGCTTTTCTTTTCATCTTTTTATATGTTTGGCGTTTAAACTGAATGGTCCTTCACCGGTTCTTGTTTAAAATATTTATCGTCCTCCCAAATTAAACCCGGTGTTCTTTTCTGAGTTTACTGAGTTGTTGACACCAGAGCAACCTGCTCAGCTATTCTTTTAACTGGTGATTTCGATATTCATGTAGACAAGGTGAATTGTAATAGTACTCTGAGTTTTATGGATGTGTTCAGTAGCGGTTGTAGCTTGTTTGGCGCCCCGGGCAAAACCTGCTTCATCATGCCCACAAAGTTGTTGACTGGGAGGGGGGATACCAAACAGTTGCTTGACAGTAGCAGCAAATGACAGCTGAGTGGAAACAATGTCCAAACGAAAGTGCAAATTTACCGAAGATTTGACCAAAAAATTCCCGTGCCTTCATCCAGGTGGAGATCCGTGGGAAGCAGAATGTATGACATGTATCAGTTGCTAATAAAGCTGCAAGTGGTTTAGAAGCACATAGTAGCTCTGTGAAGCTAAAAGTTCAAAGTTCATCAGGTAAATAAACAGACAACTTTATTTGACCAGGTAAAACTGGAAAAGTAAAATATACATTTATTTATGTAAATATATTTATGTTATGCTAATAGAGTGTCTTTTTCACTGTATTAAAATTAGCATTCATAACAACACCTTTTTGAACCCTATCACCCCCCCCCCTTTTGGAATTACTGGCAAGTTCTAGAAGCCCCACCCTACTGTAATACAGTCATTCAGAAGCCCTTCAGAGTGAGCTGATGTAAACTCTTCGGTTGTATTGACTTTGCAGTAGGACAATTAAACCAACCCAAAGGCTGCGTCCTATTACCGTCCATGTGTTTACTGTGTTATTGCAGTTTTACACTTGAACTATATGTTAAGTCAGGCTGGTATTTCGTCTGTGATTAATCCATCATTGGTCAGATGGATGGAGATATTGAGGTAAGTTCTGGAGGACAGACGATTGCATCTCTAACACTCTTGTTTCCAAATATCTTGCTACAGGTTTGGCTCATAATGTGGCCTGTAAGTAACAATGGTTTTATAAATATGTGAATGAGTTGGCCGAGGCCCGGGGCGGCTGTGGCTCAGGTGGTAGAGCGGGTCGGCCAATAATCGCAGGGTTGGTGGTTTGATTCCTGGCCCACGTGACTCCACATGCCCAAGTGTCCTTGGACAAGACACTGAACCCCAAGTTGCTCCCAATGGCAGACTAGCGCCTAGCATGCAGCTCTGACATCATTGGTGTGTGTGTGTGTGTGTGGGTGAATGGGTGAATGAGTCACAGTGTGACTGCTTTGGTAACCGCTAAGGTTAAAAACGGCGCTATATAAGTGCAGACCATTTACCATTTATTCCTGCTCCAGAGAAACGGGTAACATCACTGATGACGTGAACTCTCCAGAACATTCCTTACACATCACTGAACATCTTAAAGACTTTTAAGGAGGAAGATCACAAGCTAAGCAGCACAGTAACTATTGTACACTCTTTCAGCCCATGATGTTTTGTTTATTGTGTGTCTTTATTATGGTTTTTTGTTGTCCTGCTGACACTGGTGAACTTCTGGAGAGATATTTACCAGCGTCAGTCTTCAACAAGATCACAAGAGTCTGATAAAGTACTAGAAATAACCTTTCTGATATCACTGAAAGCCCCTGCTGTTGCTTTTTCAGTCAAACCCGAAACCCTCATCACTTGATGCAAATGGACCACCTTAGTGTCGCCCGTCATTCATTTCAGTCTCCTTCTGTCCCAAAACATACAAGTCCAACCGAGATTGTGACTAAGCACAAGTCAGAACCTACAAACATAAAACCACACGCTCGAAACGCAGTTCAAAGTCTTGAAGCACAGTATGACTCGCTCTAATATGCTGAGAAACCTGTTACACAGGTTTGTGTCCATGAATTTCCCTAAAATCCCTTTACAAAAAGCTTCCCCATCCGGTTTATTCACACAAACCAGTGTTTGATCCATCTGAAGAAAGACTCTCCTGCCTGTTACAACAAAAACTGTTCATACAAACATCATTAATCTTTCATTTTATGAGCACTTCCTGTGCTGTATCCAATTTAAATTATTCATCACTGGCCCCGCCTACTTATTGGGAGTGTTGGGGGTGGACAAGTTAAGGGACACACCCAGAAAAGTTCAAAATGCATTTCAGTCCAATACAAGTCTGATAACACTTTAATCCTTCATTCAAAAGTAAGATGTCTCCCTCTTGTGGTTGGATGAATAAGTGTCGTGGTGAAAATCAGATCTTTAAAGTAATCTTTGTATTGTTTCCCTCAAACCTTGCTTTCATCCGCATAAAATTAAATATTGCATTTACCCAGACTAAGGTCAATGCTAGTCATGTCTGTCCTGACTGAGTCTTTTGTGGATGTGTTTACAATCTATTTATTGTACAATTCAGTTGTTAAATCGACACTTATTCTTCATAGTTTGAAGGCATTTCATCACTTGTAGGGCGATGAATGCATCCCAGAATTTACTAGTTATTTCCCATGCAACAACAGTTCATAATGACAATTGTCAAGCTGTCAACATAAAACTAGTCCGTGCAACTTGCGCACTTTATTCCAAGCAGGGACTAAAATTAAAAAGTCTTTCATTTCGTTCTGAGTAAAAACTGTATTTATTTCATTCCGGTTCAGACGTTCCGCAGCCTCCTTTCCAAACGGTAACCGGTTAGAACAAAATAAAAGAACGGTTAATAACCTCTAAAGATGCATGTTTGAGAAAAGCTACAGCAGAGGGCAAGAATAATAGTGAATAATAACTCCATTTGTGACAGACTGTCACTGTGAACTGTTGTTGCATGTACAAGAGCAGCATGAAGATTCTACAGAAAGTCTCCTTTTGTGTTTCACAGAACAAATTACAGCATGTGGATAAAAGTAAGAGCATGTTGTTTAAAACAATAAGAGGGTGTGTAAATAATGACATCATTTTTGAGTGAAATATTCCTATAAATATGCTTTAAATACAATAATTAATACACAAAGCCTTGGACAACAAAGAAAAAATAGGAAATATGGAAAAAACTGAGAGCAGAAGAGGGATTCAATGGCAGTGAATCAAATAGGAGAATAGAGCAAGAGAGAGAGAGAGAGAGAGAGACATACATAAAGACAGAGAGAGAGTGAGAGAGAGAGACATACAGACAGAGAGAGAGAGAGAGTGAGAGAGAGAGCAAGAGAGAGAGAGAGACATACAGAAAGACAGTGGAATACGGATGCGTTCATTTAAAATAAGTTGCTGGAATATTCAGGGTCTTCACTCTTCAACATTTGGTTCTAAAAGCACAGACCCAGATTTTCTTAAACATATAGAAGATGTTGACATCATAATCCTCACTGAAACCTGGTGTCGAAATGATGCGCTTACCTACTGTCCCTCAGGCTACTACGAAGTGATTGTGCCCTCGGTTAAAATAAGTACAGTCCATCGTGGACGAGACTCGGGAGGAATTCTGGTGTGGTACAGGGAGGATCTGGCCAAACACATTTCTACAATTAAAGTTGGAAAATTTCATTGCTGGTTAAAGCTCAACCAAATTAGCATTTCTACTACAGACACATATCTCTGTGCCATCTACATTCCCCCAGCAGAATCCCCTTACCATGACGAGGAATACCTCAACCACATCCACACAGAAATCAGCCATTTCCAGGCCCAGGGGAATGTGCTGCTGTGTGGAGACTTTAATGCGAGAACTGGATCTGAACCCGATGACATAGACCCAAAGGGTAATGAATATGTCTTTGGCCAGACCCCCCCGAATCTCACAAGAAAACTTCCACCGAGAAACAACCTCGACCAAACAGTAAATAAAAGCGGTAGAGAGTTGGTGCAGCTCTGCCGAGCCTCAGGCCTGTACATACTGAACGGCAGGATCAGAGGGGACTCATTAGGGAGGTTCACATGTTATTCAGGTCTTGGAGCTAGTGTAGTTGACTATGCCATCACTGACATGGACCCTTCCTCCTTCAGTGCATTCACTGTCAGACAGCAAACTCCACTCTCAGACCATAACCAGACTAACATCTATATTAGAACACATCACACACCAGAACAAAACAGACTGGAAACCTGCCAAATGTATCAGGTCCAGCAGAGATACAGATGGGCTCCGGACAGCGCAGACAAATTTGTCCAAGCCCTCAGTTCTGAAGAACTAAAAAATCTAATAAATACATTTATTAATAAGAAATTCGAAACAACTAAAGATGGTGTTAATTCGGCTACAAATGAAATCAATTACATATTTAAAAAATCAACACAGAAAAGTGAATTGAAAAAGAAAGGCAAAAAATACACTAAAAATAATCCAAAAGATGAAAAATGGTTTGACTCAGACTGCAAAACATTAAGAAAACAACTTAGAAAATTATCAAATCTGAAACATAAAGAACCAAACAACACTGACATAAGAACTGAATACTTTTCAAAACTAAAAATATATAAAGACACAATTAGAGTGAAGAAGCAACACCATCTGACCAAAAGTATACAAGAATTAGAACAATCAATAAATCAGAATCAGTTCTGGGATATGTGGAATGATCTGAGCACAACAAAACCACAAGACCTACCAATACAAAATGGAGAAATTTGGACAAACCATTTTGAAAACTTATATAAAGAAATCCCATCAAAACAACTCAATGACAATCATAATCTGATCAAACAAAATCTAAAAACTTATGAAGAGACAATTAAAAATAATCAAAATCCACTTGACTTCCCAATTACACATGAAGAATTGGCAAATAAACTCAAAAACTAAAAAGGTAAGAAATCTTGTGGTCCTGACAGTATTCTAGGTGAGATGCTGAAACACAGCACAACTGACCTGCTGACGGCCGTGCTCAAATTATTCAACACTGTACTTAGTTCAGGCTGTTTCCCTGACATCTGGAGCCAAGGACTTATTACTCCAATTCACAAGAGTGGAAATAAATTGGATCCTAATAATTTCAGAGGCATCTGTGTGAGCAGTAATCTGGGGAAGTTATTTAGCAGTATTTTAAACAATAGAATTGTAAACTTCCTTAATGAACACAATGTCCTGAGCAAGAGTCAGATTGGATTCCTTCCAAATTATAGAACTACAGACCACATTTACACCCTACACACCCTAATTAATAAACACGTAAAACAGACCAAAAACGGAAAAATATTTGCATGCTTTGTCGATTTCAAAAAAGCATTTGATTCTATTTGGCACGACGGACTTTATTACAAATTACTACAAAGTGGTATAGGGGGTAAAGCTTATGACATCATTAAATCGATGTATTCGGACAACAAATGTGCAATAAGAATTGGCACCAAACAAACAGAGTTCTTCAGTCAGAAGAGAGGAGTGAGACAGGGCTGTGGTCTGAGTCCAACACTGTTCAACATCTACATTAATGAACTAGCGGTGCAGTTGGAACAGTCCACAGCCCCTGGACTCACTCTACAGGACAAACACATCAAGTGTTTGCTCTATGCAGACGACCTGGTGCTGCTGTCCCCCACCCCACAGGGACTACAGCAACATCTGGACCTGCTGGAGAACTACTGCCAGAACTGGGCCCTGGCAGTCAACCTGAAGAAGACCAATATTATGGTCTTTCAGAAGAAGCCCAGATGTCAGGAACACAGACACCAGTTCTCTCTAGGCAGCACCACACTAGTGCACACTATGCAGTACACTTACCTTGGGCTGATTATCACTGCATCAGGGAGTTTCAGTAAGGCAGTGAATGCACTTAAAGATAAAGCTCGACGAGCTCTATACGCTATTAAGAAGAAATTCCAAAACACTGAATTACCGATTCCAATCTGGTGTAAGATCTTTGATAGTGTCATACAGCCCATAGCGCTGTATGGAAGTGAGGTCTGGGGTCCACTCAGTGATCAGAACTACACTAGATGGGACAAGCATCCCACAGAAGCCCTACACACTGAATTCTGCAAAATGATACTAAAACTACAAAGAAAAACACCCAATAATGCATGTAGGGCAGAATTAGGACGATTCCCATTGATTGTTAATATGCAAAAAAAGATCCCTTAAATTCTGGATGCATCTAAAATCAAGTCCCACAGAATCACTACATTATAAAGCGCTACAAACCCAAGAACTGAACCCCGAAAAGAGTCCCCTCAGTCAGCTGGTCCTGAGACTCACTAACCCGACTAACACTAACCAGTCTCAGACCAGCACTGCTTCTCACACACACATCAGAATAAACCAAATTACCAAACAGTCTAAAAACACATATCTGGAACATTGGGATCAAGAAACTAAAACACAAAGCAAATTACAATTCTATCGAACTCTAAAATCAAATTATGAATTGGAAGAATATCTCCAGAGTGTGAGAGACACAAAGCAGAGACGGATCCTGAGCAAGTACAGGCTGAGTGAACACAGTCTCGCCATCGAGACCGGCAGACACAGAAAGAGCTGGTTACCCCGAGAGCAAAGGGTGTGTGTTCACTGTAGAACAGGAGAGATCGAGACAGAGACACACTTTCTCCTTCACTGTCACAAATACAGCTCAATTAGAGACCTCTACTTCAATAAACTCAATAACCTAATACAGGACTTTACAGCCATGACTGAAGTAGAGCAGATACAGATAATACTAGGAGAGGGACAGACAGCAGCACTGGCTGCCAGATACGTGTGTGTGTGCCACAGCCTGAGAGACAGCAGGTGAATGTGTGTGTGTGTGTGTCTGACCTCAGTGTGTTTCCCTACTGTCCACCACAGTGACCCTCAGGAATGTGTGTGTGTGTGTGTGTGTGTGTGTGTGTATATGTTAAAACACTGTGGTATCAAATGTTCACAGAAATTATAATCTGTTACACTGTTAATTTGTGCAATTAATATAGATTGTTATAATACTTTTTTATTCTTTATGTCTTTATAATTATTCTATGTGTTCCAAGCTTTGGCAATATTGTAATATGTACAGTCAAGCCAATAAAGCAATTTGAATTTGAATTGAATTGAGAGAGAGAGACATACAGAAAGACAGAAAGAGAGAGCGAGTGAGAGCGAGAGAGAGAGAGACATACAGAAAGACAGAAATAGAGAGCGAGAGAGAGACATACAGAAATAGAGAGCGAGAGAGAGACATACAGAAAGAGAGAGCGAGAGAGAGAGAGAGAGAAACATACAGAAAGACAGAAAGAGAGAGTGAGAGAGAGAGAGACATATGACATACAGAAAGAGAGAGCGAGAGAGAGAGAGAGAGAGAGAGAGCGAGCGAGAGCGAGACATACAGAAAGACAGAAAGAGAGAGAGAGCGAGACATACAGAGAGAGAGAGAGAGAGAGTGTAGAAGAGAAAAGTGGTCCGATTCGCTGAGCAGATCCTGCAGCTCTCTGGAGAGGAAGTTGCTACACATTACTGCTGCAGCTTCAGGTTCATCCAGCATCTTGGTGAGTGATCGCTTATTTCTCCGTGACAGAAAGAAGGTAAAGAAAAATGATTTTATCATCTCTCAAATGTGTGCCCTTGCTCACATTACCTCTGATTGTGACTTCATTCTTCCCAAATTTCCTCAAGGCTTTTTGTGGTCTCAGCTGAAACGGGAATATCCTTCTAAGCATCACGATGGACAACACCACTCCCTCTATAAACCCTGACAGAAACTCCTCCGATGGTCAGCTACTAACCATGATGCCAAAGAGCTCGCTGGAGGTCCAGGTGGTCACCATAACCCTGACCCTGCTCATCTGTGGGGTGGGAATCGCTGGGAACGTCATGGTGGTACTGGTGGTGGTCCGCAGCAAGCGCATGATGACCGCCACAAACTGCTACCTGGTGAGTCTTGCTGTGGCCGATCTGACCGTGCTGTTGGCAGCCGGGTTACCAAACATCTCTGAAGTTGTTGCTTCGTGGATCTACGGTTATGCCGGGTGCCTGTGCATCACTTACCTGCAGTACCTGGGCATCAATGTGTCATCTTGTTCCATAACGGCCTTCACCGTCGAGCGATACATCGCCATCTGCCACTCCATCAAAGCCAAGTTCATCTGCACCGTCTCGCGGGCCAAGAGGATCATCGCTTGCGTTTGGATCTTCACGTCTCTGTACTGTCTCATGTGGTTTTTCCTTGTGGACACGAAGGAGACGGTCTATGCCAATGGCGTTGTGGTCAGGTGCGGCTACCGGGTGTCCAGGAATCTCTACATGCCCATCTACTTCCTAGACTTCGCTTCGTTTTATGTCGTTCCTCTCGTTGTTGGTTCTGTCCTGTACGGTCTGATCGCAAGAGTCTTGTTTAGAAACCCGTTGCCAACCGACCTCTCGGAGCAGCAGAACTCGGTGAAGGTGTCCTGTCAACGAAGCAGAAAACAGGTTTGCCACAATTCCCCATCAAGTAAGTCATGTCTGTTGGTCTGCCATTCCTGTGCATCATTTCAAACGATGATGTTTTATCTGTGTTGCTGTAGGTGACACAGATGTTGGCTGTGGTTCTGGTTTTGTTCGCTGTTCTCTGGATGCCCTATCGGACTCTAGTGGTGGTGAACTCCTTCATGGATCCGCCGTACCTCAACACCTGGTTCCTGCTATTCTGTCGCATGTGCATTTACACAAACAGCGCCATCAACCCGGTCATATACAACGCCATGTCCCAGAAGTTCCGCGCTGCATTTAAAAGACTCTGTCACTGTCAAAGCAGTTCAGAACAGCGACAACCAGGCAGATGCACCAGACCGGTCTACTACAGCACCATTAAAGATGTATCCGATGAAAACCGAGTGGATAGAACTGAGCAGAAACGCATTAGCGTGAAGAGAGCGGAGACTGGCATGTTTAGCATCGCTTGATCTGTCAGAGGTTTAATTAAAGTTAATTAATCTTATGATCTGTGAGTCTTATTTGTTTGGATAAAGCCCAAAGTATACTTCGGCTTTGACGCAAACTCTTAGCATCTGCGTACAGTCGCAAGTTCTTTAAAGTATAGTTCGTTCTACTGTGCGCTCAAACACAGGCGGGTGACACATGCACACTGCGAGTGCTATGATATGCCGGACTATTCCTCTTCTGGAGTTTAGACCCATATAGACAGGGCTGGACTGGTGATCTGGTATACCAGGCATTTTCCAGGTGGGCCAATGCACTTTGGAGCCAATCGGGGCGGACTGGCCATCAAAAGAACCGGGCGGGCCGGTGTGTCGGGACCGAATGGGCTAAAATGAGCCGTCACGTTATGCAGAATGCACCACAAATCGGCGGCGCGATATGCAGACAGCGACTCAACAACTTTTGGGCCAGTTGCTTTGTAAAATCCTCGGCCGATTTCACTTCCCAGTCCATCCCTGCATATAGATGTCTTTACATTCCTTCAGACTTGCATTATACAAATGCAGGTATGTGCTCGTGATGTCCACACCCACTGTTGTTGTTTAGCGGCAATAAGCGCTTCTATGTGACAGCAACGGGTCAACTATGAGTGCTGCCCCCTTGTGGACCAACTAATTAGTGGAAATGACTAAGATTCGTGTGGTTAGAAAAATCGTCCCACGTGCATTAAGTGCTCGGGCACAGCCTCTGACCAAAGTATACTTGGGGCTTAATGATTTGTATTGTCACAAAGCTTCACAGCTTCAAAGGTTGGCTCACCCAAAAATAGACATTGTGTCATCATTTACTCACACCGTTCCAAACCTGTTTTACTTTTGTTCTTCTTCCATGGAACACAAAACATGATGTTAGACCACTAAGCGTGCTAGTATTTTAAGAGCGCTAAGCACAGCGCTATGCGGCAGTGACGTCTCCGTCCCCGGGCGGATGGTCACGGCCGCTCCTCGATTGGTGAGGACTCCATGACAGCGCATCCCTCCTCCTTCCCGTGTTTCGGTACCAATGAAACAAGGTTGACATGGGAAAGGAGGAGGCGGGAACCGGCTGAACAGTCAAAGTAATATTCTAATTTAAACTTAAACAAAAAGACACAAAAACATAAACGCGCACGTGGCAGCTGCATGTGGCTCTCTCTCTCTTGAACTGCCGTATTCCGTTCCCTCTTCTTTTAGCCCGATTGGGGGCTGGGCATGCTTAGTCACGGCCCGCCCCGCCCTCCTCCTCATCACATAGCGCAAACACTCTCACCCACGGCCACAACACTCTCAAACGTGGCCACAAAACTCTCACCCGCGGCCACAACACTCTCACCCGCGGACACAACACTCTCAACCGCGGCCACAACACTCTCACCCGCGGCCACAACACTCTCAACCGCGGCCACAACACTCTCACCCGCGGCCACAACACTCTCAACCGCGGCCACAACACTCTCACCCACGGCCACAACACTCTCAACCGCGGCCACAACACTCTCACCCACGGCCACAACACTCTCAACCGCGGCCACAAAACTCTCATCCGCAGCCACAACACTCTCACCCTCGGCCACAACACTCTCAAACGCGGCCACAAAACTCTCATCCGCAGCCACAACACTCTCACCCTCGGCCACAACACTCTCAATCGCGGCCACAACACTCTCACCCTCGGCCACAACACTCTCACCCACGGCCACAACACTCTCAACCGTGGCCACAACACTCTCAAACGCGACCACAAAACTCTCACCCGCGGCCACAACACTCTCACCCGCGGCCACAACACTCTCATCCGCAGCCACAACACTCTCACCCGCGGCCACAACACTCTCACCCGCGGCCACAACACTCTCAAACGCGACCACAAAACTCTCAACCGCGGCCACAACACTCTCACCCGCGGCCACAACACTCTCATCCGCAGCCACAACACTCTCACCCGCGGCCACAACACTCTCACCCGCGGCCACAACACTCTCACCCGCAGCCACAACACTCTCACCCGCGGCCACAACACTCTCACCCGCGGCCACAACACTCTCAAACGCGACCACAAAACTCTCACCCGCGGCCACAACACTCTCACCCGCGGCCACAACACTCTCATCCGCAGCCACAACACTCTCACCCGCGGCCACAACACTCTCACCCGCGGCCACAACACTCTCAAACGCGACCACAAAACTCTCATCTGCGGCCACAACACTCTCACCCACGGCCACAACACTCTCAAACGCGGCCACAAAACTCTCACCCGCGGCCACAACACTCTCACCCGCGGCCACAACACTCTCATCCGCGGCCACAACACTCTCAACCGCGGCCACAACACTCTCAATCGCGGCCACAACACTCTCACCCTCGGCCACAACACTCTCACCCGCGGCCACAACACTCTCAAACGCGGCCACAAAACTCTCACCCGCGGCCACAACACTCTCACCCGCGGCCACAACACTCTCACCCTCGGCCACAACACTCTCACCCGCGGCCACAACACTCTCACCCACGGCCACAACACTCTCAAACGCGGCCACAAAACTCTCACCCGCGGCCACAACACTCTCAACCGCGGCCACAACACTCTCAACAACACTCTCACCCGCGGCCACAACACTCTCACCCGCGGCCACAACACTCTCACCCGCGGCCACAACACTCTCAACCGCGGCCACAACACTCTCAACAACACTCTCACCCGCGGCCACAACACTCTCACCCGCAGCCACAACACTCTCAACAACACTCTCACCCGCAGCCACAACACTCTCACCCTCGGCCACAACACTCTCAACCGCGGCCACAACACTCTCAACAACACTCTCACCCGCGGCCACAACACTCTCACCCGCAGCCACAACACTCTCACTCGCAGCCACAACACTCTCACCCTCGGCCACAACACTCTCACCCGTGGCCACAACACTCTCACTCGCGGCCACAACACTCTCACCCGCGGCCACAACACTCTCACCCGCGGCCACAACACTCTCACCCACGGCCACAACACTCTCACCCGCGGCCACAATACTCTCACCCACGGCCACAACACTCTCAAACGCGTCCACAAAACTCTCACCCGCGGCCACGACACTCTCACCCGCGGCCACGACACTCTCACCCGCGGCCACAACACTCTCACCCGCGGCCACTTGCTCTTAGAATTAACGCTATTACGACAATTAGACAAGATGTTGCGCACAATCGTCACTAAAATAGAGCCCCAAATGTTTCTTTTTCAGCCCTTTTCACAGCTCAGACATTCTGCCAAACTTCTCCTTTTGTGTTCCACAGAAGAGTCAAACAGGTACGACATGAGGGTGAGTAAATGATGACAGACTTTTCATTTTAGGGGAACTACTATATGAACTTTATAACCTATCCCTTTAAACAGTTTTGTATTATTGCTGTAAAAGAAATCTGCAGTTTTTGTGTTCATTAGTGAGTTTATTGTATATAAAACAGTTTAATTGTCTCCAGTATTTAACTGTGTTGTGTAACGATGTTCTATTACTCAGCTCTTCATGTGTTTCACATGTCGCTCTAATGCCATGTTAAACTCGTTTTATTCTCATCCAAAATGAAGGTCTGTGGTTGACCCCTTGTTTACTGCATGTGATTAGAAAGCTCAAGAGTTATTGATCAACTCTACAATCTTTATAAACTTTCATCTATATGTTTCACCAATTTGTGAACAGTTTTGAGTGCATGAAAAAATAGCCGTGCATGTTAATGATCGGACAATATGTTTAGCTGTTGAATAAAAAACTCTCTCTCTCTCTCTCTCTCTGTGTTGCTCTCTCTCTCTCTCTCTCTCTGTTGCTCTCTCTCTCTCTCTCTCTCTCTCTCTCTCTCTCTCAGTTTAATTCAATTCAACGAGCTTTATTTGCATGACAAAGACATTTTGTATTGCCAAAGCAATTACATAGAAAACAGAACAGGAACTGAACAAGGACATGAGAACAATAATAACTATAAAGAAATAACATTCAGCATTAATGCAACATTATATAGTGTTGGGAACAGGGGTAGGGGATTGGGGTCAGAGGTCATCAATACATCATGTATTGTTATTGATTTGAGTTCAGGTTGTCCCGCAGGTTTCTACAGGATACTACAAATCTTGCAGCTATATTTGCACGTTCCTCTTTTTCACCCAGAATAAAACACATTTTTTTGTGTCGGGATACAGTCATTGAAATCTGGACATATGTTGTTAATCTCTCTCTCTCTCTCTCTCTCTCTCTCTCTCTCTCTCTCTCTCTCTCTCTATGTTCTGTCATTCACCTGGTAAAAATAGCTCATCAGGCATGTGCTCTGAACTGTTTAATTGTTTCATCATATTCTATGACATAAACGCTCCACACGCTGTATAAATGCATCAGTTTGATCAAACATGTCGACTGTTCTCTGAACTGAATCTTTATATGTGATATTTTTAGTCTGATGCAACCTCTTTGTTTTTTAGCTATTTTAGTTTTTTTTTTTCATCTACAGTATCTTATTTTATTCTTTTCTCTCTATTTGAGATGTTTTCATGCTTTGATGTCACTATTAGATACCCAGAATTCACCTGAACTAAATCTGTCAATCATTGTCAACACATGATTGGAGTCTTTGTATAGACATTTGGACCCTGCTGCACACTTACAGACCTTCAGTTAAAGCAAATGAATCAGTTCCTCCATTAAAGACAAAGTTGAACAAAACCTTCTGTTGTATTATAATCACAGACTGCACGCAAACACAAACATGCTGTCTGGTTTGCAAATGAACCGACTGACAAATCAGCCTGACTCTGCTCACAATTGTGTTATGTTAATTACACTTCCTAGTGCGTGACGCATGTGCAGAGCGCTTGTAAGTGTAACTGAGCTTGAAATCATGAGCGCCAAGGAGACTGATGATGTCACAATGCATAGTGAACAAAGGAGTTATATTTTGGTCTTTATTCTCTCCAAGAATAGATTGGATCGCTTCAGAACACATTGATTAAACCACTGAAGACGTATGCAGGCGGTACCGCCGCTCCCTATAAGCAGACGACGCAGTCTGCATAGGGCACCAACACCCTAGGGGGGCACCAGAAAGTCCATCGGCTGCCATTACACACACGTTATACGTTATTCAAGGACTCGAAAGCAGTTGCGGAACACAGATGATCGCTTCAGGCTCATATTCTCGTCCCGGCTAATAAGCCTGATCCAGGGCCGGCCGTGTGTCCTGAGGCCCCGCCCTCTTCCTCATAACACTCCTCCTTCGCCAGACTCAGCCCGGGGAAACCCTCAGCATGACGCAATCCCCTCCCCTCCTAGAGGAGGGGGTGTTGCCATTCCGGCCATGAATGCCGGCAGGCCTTCCACGCCTTTTGGAGCCCTGGGAGAGACAAGGGGTGGTAAAGGGGAGAGGGACAGAGTGAGGCGGAGCAACAGAAAGAGAGAAGAACTTGCTCATCGGCTCCCGGACGCGCTGTTGCCCGGTCCTCAAACTGTCCTCCGCCCTCTGTCGGATGGAACCGCTCCTCCCCTTCTTGGTGGATGGCAGCAGTTCCTTTGGCTCTCACCGGCTGGCAGCATCCCCTTTGTCCCCAGGCAGACGGCCGTGGCTGCTCCCCTGGCGGATAGCAGCGGCGGGGACTCCACGACAGTGCATCCCTCCTCCCTCCTGGGTTTCAGTACCAATGTAACGAGGTATGGGATGTGCAAGGAGGAGGCAGGAACCGGCTAAACAATCAATGTAACATTAACAAACATAGACACAGATGCAACGTAGCCACGTGCGTCTCTCTCTCTTTCTCTCTCTCTCTCTCTCAAACAGGCACCTCCGGCGTATCTTCCACCCCCTCCTGGCTTATTAGCCCGATCCAGGGCTGGCCGAGTGTCCTCACAACCCGGCCCCGACCCTCCTCCTCGTCACACACCACTACCAACCAACTGCGGCCAAGAAATCCCGCAAAACATGACGCACTGTGAATGACACAAATGAGTCGGTCTCCCGTCACTCCTAAACTAGTTATTTATTAGTATATATCTGAATATTTCGCAATAAACGTAAACTATATATACTTATAAACCACAACCTAACCCAATAGTTTTATATATTTCCCATCGTTTTATATTTGATTACATAATTCGCAGTGCTTCATAGTATAGTCGTGCCCTCACGAAAGACAATTTTCATAAAATTTTGCCTTAAAACAGTCTGTAAAACGACAAAAGTACAAGTGTACTCACCATCTTTCATGAGGGCATGGACTACAATCCCATGATGCATTGCGAATGACGTAATTGAAAATAAAACTAATATAACGATTGGTTTTAGGTTGTTGATTACAAGAATAGAAACAGTATGTTTTATTTCTCCCCTGCCTGACTCTTTTTTGTGACTGCGACAGGTGTGATTTCAAAACACAATTATTACATTAATATTGAGTTCGTTAGTATGGACAATATATACGTGCTATTCAAAATTATATACCAATATTTAATTATATAAATAACAGGAAATCACAAACTATGTGCTACTGAATCAGTGGTCTGAGTAATTATATCTGAAGAAACTTTTAAACAATTAAAACACACAAGATGTGTATGCTTTAAACAAGTCTCGTCGCTGACCAATCAGAGACGTGTTCTTCGCAGCTAAGCCCCGCCCATTCCGAAACATGCCGTATAATAATAGTTGCCGTTCTACACACTCTTCCTGTTTCTAAGCGCACAGTTTACTTATTAAGTGACTCATAATAACGTCCTTTTCATGAGTGATTACATAATACACTCTTTTATGTTTCACCGGACAGGTTTAGGCCCGTACTAACATTATGTTCAGTCTCCAGACTGCTGAAAGAAGAGAAAACAGCGGCGTTTTGTAAATTAAATACTAAACAAAACCGAAAGGAAGATGAACGATGATACTGAACACCCTAAACACATGAAGTTTTTGTCCGCCGCTTTTTACGCCTTCAGTTCGTTTTTCATCATCGTGGTAAATAAAAGTATTTTAACTCAACACAGGTGAGTCAGTCACTGCCAGTATGTTCTACAATTATATCATATATTGTACATACTACTGTAAGTGTATATAGTTCTTTCAGGTTGACTGGATTTTATTATGATTACAAATCATGTTGTTTTAAAATACAGGTTTCCTTCATACATGTTTCTTGGAATTGGACAGGTAGGAGCAATTCTTGAGTTTTGAATATTTTTGTTATATATATATATATATATATATATATATATATATATGTGTATGTATGTATGTATGTATGTATATTAAAAATATTTTCTGTCGTATTTTGTTTATTCCCAGATGGCAGCTACAATCATCATTCTGTATGTTGCCAAAATGAACAAAGCTATCCACTTTCAGGACTTTGACAAAAGTATTCTCAATAAGGTAATTCATGTGTATAATTATGTTTTTAACATCAAGGTCGCATGGCTATTTTTTTCACGCTGCTTTGACTGAAAAATGTGTGCAATTATTTCTTTCTCTCTCTCATATATATATATATATATATATATATATATATATATATATATATATATGTATATGTATATATAATAGAAAGCAATATCACACGGGCAAGAGTGCGATATGGCACTATATCAGCACTGCTGTGATTCGGCCGTATGCTGAGTGTCGTAGGTAATCACAGCAGTGCTGATATAGCGCCATATAGAACAATTGGGAGTGTGATATTGCTTATATACAACAGTTCTATGAACAAGTAAATTTTTAATAAATTAGGAAAAACTGTGTACGGTCATAAAAACGCTTTTGTGCGTGGAACTACTTTATTACGCGATGGATCAGAATCTGCCGTTTCAAAAGAAATGATGCGTCCAAGCCTTTGTTAGTAATTAAAAAATGTCACTTCAGAAATAGTATCACAGCTTGTGATGTTTCTAACAAGTTATTGGATAAACAAGGATGTGTGTGTGTGTGTGTGTGTGTGTGTGTAAGAGAGAGAGAGAGAGAGCGAGAGAGACTGTGCATGTGCGATCACCTGTTGCCACACCCAAGCAGAGATGCTGTCAGCTTTCTGAAGATAAATAGCTTCCAAGCGGGGGTATTGCTCCCTATTTCGCGGTAGCTGGTGCGCAAGAGTCGATCACTATAGAAACCGCATTGTCCTCCGCCATTTTTAACAGCACTCATTGTGTAATTAATCAGTCTGTTGTGTCTCTCAGCTGTGATGAGCCTTAATGCTGAAGTTGTTCGTTTATAGCCATTTAAAGCTATTTCCTTGCTTTAGTAGTGTAGCAGTAATCCAAGCAATCACAAAGAGCTGTTGCATAGAAACAGTGGCTGACATGGATTCACTTCACGTCACCGAACTGGCTCATATTACACACAGAACTTTCTTTTGCTGCCACCTACTGGCTAACATATGTAATGTCAAATAGTAGCTCTTAACACATCTGCACTGCTCTTACACTTTAGTTTAGAATGGCACAAACACAAGCGGAGTGACACACACACACACACACAGTGAAGCATCCGAGTGCTGATGATGTCAGACCATCAGTGCACATGGAACGTCTCTCGTCCAATCAGATTCAAGGACCGGAACAAACTGTTGTGTATGTCTATATATATATATATATATATATATACAGTACTGTGCAAAAGTTTTAGGCACTTGTGAAAAATGTTGCGTAGTGTCGATATCTTAGAAAAATAATTACATAAATAGTTTTTATTTACCACTTAATGTCATACAAAGTCCGGTAAACATAAAAAGCTAAATCAACAGTCAAGATTGACCATATTGATATATATATATATATATATATAACATATATATATATATTATTACTATTTTTCTCTATAGATTTTCCCTTTGCCATTGCTATATGTGGGCAATCATGTGACTGGTCTGGGCGGAACAAAGAAATTGAGGTAAATAAGTACCATTGCATTGAGCTCCAGTTTAAAACAGTTTTGTCATATTTCTGCATGGCATTTAAAAAAAGTTGTATTTGTTTTTACAGCTTACCCATGTTCACCGTACTCAGAAAATTCACAATTTTACTGACAATGATTATGGAATCAAGAATATTGAGGTACATGCATGCATCTTTAGTGAAAAAGTAGCTTTTTAAGTGTAATTATATTCGATAATTGAAAGCAAAATGACATTTTATTTCCAGAAAAACATTCTCCCCTCCGCTGGTGTGCAGTGTTCTGGCTATAGTTCTCGGGGCGTTGGTGGCAGCCAGGTACAGTAGAGTAGTGTTACCAATTAACATGTCAACAGAGTAGGGTGACCAGACAGGTGATCCCGGTTTATTCGGGACAGTCCTGGTTTCACGGGGTGTGTCCAGGTATCCTGACATTTCACTTAAAATGTAAATATCTCCTGGTTTCAGCTGTTCGGCTCACTGACTTTATTAGGTTAATTAGCTGTAAACAAGCGTTTACATCGACGAGCTGAAATTACTCTTGAATGATTTTCTGAGAGATTTAGTGAAGCTTGAATACTCAATTTTGCTGGGTTATTTTAACCCAACGTGTGTTCTGTCCAATATTTACCCAGCAAATATATATGTATGTATATATGTATGTATGTATGTATATGTGTATGTATGTATGTATGTATGTATATGTGTGTGTATGTATGTATGTATGTATGTATGTATATGTGTGTGTATGTATGTATGTATGTATGTATGTATGTATGTATGTATATGTGTGTGTATGTATGTATGTATGTATGTATGTATGTATATGTGTGTGTATGTATGTATGTATGTATGTATGTATATGTGTGTGTATGTATGTATGTATGTATGTATGTATATGTGTGTGTATGTATGTATGTATGTATGTATGTATGTATGTATATGTGTGTGTATGTATGTATGTATGTATGTATATGTGTGTGTGTGTATGTATGTATATGTGTGTGTGTGTATGTATGTATATATGTATGTATGTATGTATATGTGTGTGTATGTATGTATGTATGTATGTATGTATATATTATATGACATTATCTCTCAGTTAATGCTGCTAAAACATACAGGTCGGACCTTCTAACTTGGAACATTACAACAATATTGACTTTTTTTTTTTCTCTCTATTTGATCATTTGTTTTTTTCATCATTTTGGTCGCATTTTAACCTTTAAATAGTTTTATATAAATTTAATGTATTCCATTAATAAATGTGATGTACTTGTACCATTTACAAGTATATGTATCGACATGTAGAGCAAGTGCTAAAATGGTACTGTCTCTTTAAGAAGAGCGGTCAGTGTTTCTATTGATGCATATTAATGAGAGTGGAGTCGTACGCCTTCTTTATTCAACTCTGTTAAATTGTTTCTCTTTTTGTTGTCTTAAATCAACTCCCGAGTGTAAAGAACAGAGGGGATATTAAAAGAGACGTTATTCAATGACAAACGGATTGTGTGGATCTCGTCTTTGGACACACATTACACGGAACGAGTCGAAACTTTTACTCTCATCATGAAGTGAAAGGAACTAGCTGCCGAATTTCTTCAATTCGTGCAAGTGAGACACATTTACCTGCCAGTAGCTAATCACAAACATATTTGGTCACAAAGCTTGATCAGAACCTTTATATTGTTACCCATCCATAACATTTATTGTTATTAATTTAATTTGTTTTTATTTCATGCTATTTGCATTTGATTCTGTTGACACTGAAGGAGTTCAGGGTGACAAATTAAGGAGGGCTCGGGGCAAAAATGACCCTGAAATTAAAAATGTTGTGGCAATTAAAAGACAAATAATATTGGTGTTTTATTTGTAACATATGATATACGGCGTGGCCCAAAAAACGGGGCGACTATGTAAATGCAAATGCACAACAAAATGACGTCACTGTGACATCATCGTGAGCAACAACTTGCTACAAATAAATTAAAGTAGTAAATCGTTTCGCTAAGTTTTTATTTTTTGTAATTTATTTATTTATAACAAGTTGCTGCTGATGACGTTGGTGACGGCATTTTGTTATTCGCAAAAAGTCGTAGAAGTATGCCAAAAATCGAGCGAACGCTTTTATGCATTTTTTTCTCCCCAATTTGGAATGCCCAATTCCCAATGCGCTCTAAGTCCTCGTGGTGGCGTCGTGACTCACCTCAATCCGGGTGGCGGAGGATGAATCTCAGTTGCCTCCACGTCTGAGACCGTCAATCCGCAGATTTTATCACGTGACTTGTTGAGCGCGTTACCATGGAGACGTAGCAAGTGTGGAGGCTTCACGCTATTCTCCGCGGCATCCACACACAACTCACCACATGCCCCACCGAGAGCGAGAACCACATTATAGCGACCACGAGGAGGTTACCCCACGTGACTCTACCCTCTCTAGCAACGGGGCCAATTTGGTTGCTAAGGAGACCTGGCTGGAGTCACATTATAGTGACCACAAGGAGGTTACCCCATGTGACTCTACCCTCCCTAGCAACCGGGCCAATTTGGTTGCTAAGGAGACCTGGCTGGAGTCACATTATAGCGACCACGAGGAGGTTACCCCATGTGACTCTACCCTACCTAGCAACAGGGCCAATTTGGTTGCTAAGGAGACCTGGCTGGAGTCACATTATAGCGACCACGAGGAGGTTACCACATGTCACTCTACCCTCCCTAGCAACGGGGCCAATTTGGTTGCTAAGGAGACCTGGCTGGAGTCACATTATAGCGACCACGAGGAGGTTACCCCATGTGACTCTACCCTCCCTAGCAACCGGGCCAATTTGGTTGCTAAGGAGACCTGACTTAAGTCACATTGTAGCGACCAGGAGGAGGTTACCCCATGTGACTCTACCCTCCCTAGCAACCGGGACAATTTGGTTGCTAAGGATACCTGACTGGAGTCACATTATAGCGACCACGAGGAGGTTACCACATGTGACTCTACCCTCCGTGGAGGGTAGAGTCACATCTGGTTGCTTTGGAGACCTGACTGGAGGCACTCAGCACGCCCTGGATACGAACTAGTGAACGACATGGGTGGTAGTCAGAGTCAGTACTCGCTGAGCCACACACGCCCCTGCTTTTATGCATTTTTAAGATACAAGCAATCAAACATAGTGACCCCATAGTTGGTGCACCTGAAAAATGTAATCCAGGGGCCAAAATTTGCCCCCTAATGCAAAAGTTCATTTTTTATGTAGTTTTGAATGTACCGTTTGACATTTTCCCCATTTCGATAAAAACAAAAACAATAAAAACAACCCTTAAAATGTCACCCCTTCCCCTTGTGTGTCTCAGTTTGGCACTTTAAATAACGGCCATCCTGCAAACGAGGCCACATCTATAAAATGTATGTATTTTAACGTACGTATTAACTCTGTTTCAGCTCTGATTTATCCTTCAACGCAGAAGGTTACACATTTGTTCTATTAAACGACGTCTTTACGGCCGCCAGTGGAGTTTACACCAAAAAAAAACTTGGAGTGGAGGTACATGACAACGTTTCACACCCTCATTATCAATGGCAGCTGCATATTTCTTTGAAGACTGATTGAGTATTGAGAGCAAACTCTTAAGATCTATTGATTTGACCTTTGACCTTGATTTTACCTACTTAATGGATATGGTAGAACAGGCTAGCAGATATCAATGTCTCTAGCTGTTCTCTAATAACCACCGATTAATCCGAGTTTTGGTTCAAATATAGTTGAAAGTCTTTCAATATAAACGGAACAACTTGTCACCATCTTTCGCACCCTTCTGTGGTTGTTTTGGTCCCGGAAGTGAGTGAAACCTCTAGAAACCTTCTGCATGTGAACACTGTATAAACTCACAGATGCTCATCGTTTTGCTCTGTTCTTCACAGGGTCTTGGTAAATATGGAGTTTTATTTTATAATGCATTTATCATTATCATACCAACTCTTTTGGCCAGCGCCATCACTGGAGACTTACAGAAGGTGAGTGTACGCAGAGAAAACGAGAACTGATCCTCCGGAGATGAGAATTGCATCTTATTCTCTTCCTCTTTATTTTAGGCTCTGGCATTTGAAGGCTGGCTGTCTTTTACTTTTATATTTTATTTTCTGCTGTCTTGTATCATGGGGTGAGTCTGTCTTTCAATGACAAATTGGCAGTAAACATTCATTTATGCTCATTCAGAGGATGAGATATACTGTTTATTTAGATATTAACTACAATATTTTTCCCCATTTTAGGTTTATTTTGATGTATTCTATAGTCCTCTGCAGCTATTACAACACGGCACTAACCACAACAGTCGTCGGTGCAATTAAGGTAAAATATTTTTAATAGGGTGTACTTGTGTAATATATATATATATGTAGTATAGTCACACAGCCATGGCCAAATGTATTGGCAGTGACCTACATTTGTGTTTTGCAGCGTTTGCTGTTTATATTTTCACATGTTTCTATGGTATACTGGAAAACATTGATAAGCATTTCATGAGTTTTAAAGGATTTTATTGGCAAAAACATTCAATATATGCAAAGAGTCAATATTTACAGAGTTGACCCTTGTTCTTCATAACCTCCGCAATGCGCTCTGGCATGCTGGATATCAGTTTCTGGGGGGAATAGATATTTATATATTTATTTGAAGGATCCTGGACGAGCCCCCATATCCCCCAAATCCTGACGGATGCCAATCCATTCTTGACTTATTAGTACTCTGAGTTCATTACAATTTGTGGGCTTCTGCTTGTCCACTCGCCTTTTGAGGATTGACCACAGGTTCTCTACGGGATTAAGATCCGGGGAGTTGCCTGACCATGGATCCAAAATCTCCGAGCCACTTCATTATCACTCTTGCCTTGTGACATTGTGCTCCATCATGCTGGAAAATGCATGGATCATCACCAAATTGCTCCTGGATCGTTGGGAGAAGTTGCTCTTGTAGGACGTTTCGATAGCGTTTGTTATTCATGGCAGTGTTTTTGTGCAGGATTGTGAGCGAGCCCACTCCCCGTGATGAAAAGCAACCCCACACATGGATGGTCTCAGGATGCTTCACTGTTGGCACGACACAGGACTCATGGTAGCGTTCACCTTTTCTTCTCCGGACTATCGATTTTCCAGATGTCCCAGTCGGAAGGGGAAATAACTTTGCACCAGTCTTCTGCTGTCCAATCCTTGTAGTTCCTGCAGAATTTCAGTCTGTCCTTGATGTTTTTCTCAGAGAGAAGTGGTGTCTTTGCTGCCCTTCTTAACACCAGGCCATTGTCCAGAAGTCTTCGCCTCACTGTTCGTGCAGATGCACTCACACCATCCTGCTGCCAATATTGAGCTCTGCACTGGTGGTGACACGATCCATAGTGGACTCCTCAGGAGGAGACGGTCCTGGCGCTTGCTGGACACTCCGGGACGTCCTGAAGCCGCCTTCACTGCAGTTGAACCTCTCTCCTTGAAGTTCTTGATGATCCTGTAAATGGTTCTTTCAGGCGCAATATTCTTGGCAGCAATTTCCTTGTGAGCATGTGAGGCCATTTTGATGCAAAGCGATGATGGCTGCACGTCTTTCTTTAGAGGTAACCGTCGCTAACAAGAACACAATGATTGGAAGCACTTCTTCCCTCCTTTTACAGCAATCAGTCTGCTCTTATAAACCAATCAGAATGATCGAGTGATGTCACCTGACTAGTGCTCATTCACACTTTCACAGGTGCTGCTGATATGATGAGTGAAATGATGTTGGCTGGCCATTTTGTGCCAGAGCCAAAAAACAGTGAAATTTGGGTTTTTGTGATGAAGTAAATTTCTTGGCCAATGAAGCTTTTTGCAATTATTTTAAATGCATCTGATCACTCTAGAAACAATGTGAATCAACACCACAACAACTGAAGCAGAAAACTTTGCCAAACACAAAGTTTATGTCACTGGCAGTACTTTTGGCCACGGCCGTACATTAATGTCTACATGTGATACATTTTCACGATTATAGTCCGGGATAAAGCAACATTTTCACCAAACACATGTTGACCTTTTGTGACAACTTGCCCCAATAGTGGGTAGCATATTATATGGGGTAAGTTTTCACAATGAAACCTGTCATGAAACAGCCTTGGCTGTTTTGGCCGACAAATACTGTAAGTAATACATTGCATAAATTTCCATAAAATATTTTGCATAATTTAACAAAAGTGCTGGAAATTATCCTGATCTTTAAAAAAAAATATGTAAATTATTTTCACACAAACATATGGTTTAAAATGTTTATATCACTCTTGATTTGGATAATCATAATTTTTAACATGTAAAAATTTGTATTAATATAATGGATTTTCATAGTTTAATATTAAAATCTGGGTCTGGGACGGGGCAAAAACAGTCAAATCTATATAAAAGGCTTAAATGATGAAGGCATGGTAAAAGTTTCCAATTTAGTTTTAATGATATAAATCCAACCAACCAAACAACAATGTTAAAATTGATTCATTTAAACCCCGGGACATGAAAGTGCCCAAAGTTAAAGAAACACCCTTATATTTGTCTGCAAAGCAAATTTCAAGCATTTCAATAATCCTTCAGATGAGAAGATTTTAAGGACAATTAGAGAACTGATTCATAAGTGTGTGTGTGTGTGTGAGTGTGTGTGTGTGTGCCCGGGCCAGATTATGCTTTGAGGTTCCCAGAGGCCCCCCTCGCCCCATATACACACCTGTACACACAACCACTAGGCGAAATAATGCACAGTTGTGCACCTATGAATTATCAAAATGAACCTAAAGCAGGGACCTCCCAAAGTGTGGGGCTGCACCACTTCAAAGTAAAATATCATATGAGAGATTTTGTTTTTATTGATATTGTGATTTACGAGTTTTGCCATTTTGGCAAATATTGTTCCTTATTCACACATTTTACATTCAGAAGTGCATTTCAGTGTTCAAAAACACATTTCGGGAGGAAATAAAATGTCTTTGCATAAGTACATTTGCATGCATTTCTGTTCTCTGTTATCTGTCAGGACGCTGAATTAAACATCGTAGAACTCTTTTATTGACATTTAATTGTGCATCCAATAACCAAATAATAGACCTATAAAATAAGCAGAAGCACAGAGTCAAGGAGGATACTTCAAGCATTGCAAATAATTCAGAATTAAAGTGTTTTCAGAGCTGTTTTAGATTGAAATAACGGGAAGAAAAATATTTAAAATATAAATGCAACAAAAGCACGACTTTCAAAATCTTTGGTGTTTATTGCAATAAAAATCCAAATATATTTGTCACATTTGTCTTTAAAATAGACCTTATCATGTTCATGGAATCATTTTTATTTGACATCTTTATTATCAATTATTAATGCTTTTTTATTTTCATGCATGCTGTGTACTACAGAACACATGAATGTTTTTAATCTGTGACTTCTAAGTTCGAGCATTAGAGACAGATGTGTCAATCAATCAGAGTTAATGCAACTATAGAATTAAATAAACGGCCCCAAATGTGTGACACGTGTGAAGAGAATGCATGCATTTCTGGAGCACTGAAAAGGAACCGTGAAGAAGCAGCGGGCAAACGTTAACGGCACATAAATAAAACGATTTGCTTTTAATAATATTGTGCATTTGCAAGAGAATTTACCCAACTGGGAATCCATTTAAGCTTATTAATATTATAAAGATGTCTGTTTGTCCTCCACAGAATGTCGCGGTGATGTACATCGGCATGTTTGTTGGAGGAGACTACATATTCTCATGGCCAAACTTTATAGGGCTGAATATTTGGTAAGATGCATCCAGTTTTTCCTCTATTTAAGCCGTTATAAGCAGCACTATTGACTTCTGCTAATGCTTGTTTTTTTCACGTTCTCAGTATCTCCGCCGGACTGGTTTATTCCTACATCACGCTCCACGGCAACAGCACTTCAGAACTGAACATGAACCCCGTGCAGGACAAACTCACCATTCAGATAACAAGTCCGGAGAAAACATGACTGACACACTCACCACGCTCAACGGAGAGCGCTTGCGTTCACTGTGAAATTAAGTGCATTTTTAATGTAAAGTCGCCTATGCATCGTTACTATTTTTTGATCTTTGGAAACGTACTGTTTATATGGACTGGAGACACATTCACACGTATGAACGAACAGACGTGCTGAAAAGTTTAAATACCACTTGATGAATCTAAAGGGGGGAAAAAAAGGTTTTAGGAGTGCCCTATTGAAGCATAGTGTATTTTACTATTTTGCACTAGACAAAAATGGTCTATACTGTACATAGTTATTTTGTCTTATGTATGTACATTTCTCCTGCCTGATAGCGTAATGTGGGCAGAACAAAATAAATTAAATGCAATTATTTACATTTACATGCATCTGCCAGACGCTTTTATCCAAAACGACTTACAGTGCAGTTATTACAGGGACAATCCCCCCGGAGCAACCTGGAGTTAAGTGTCTTACTCAAGGACACAATGGTGGTGGCTGTGGGGATCGAACCAGCAACCTTCTGATTACCAGTTATGTGCTTTAGCCCACTACACCACCACCAAAGTGACTTACAGTGCACTTATTACAGGGACAATCCCACCAGAGCAACCTGGAGTTAAGTGTCTTATTCAAGGACACAATGGTGATGACTGTGGGGATCAAACCAGCAACCTCCTGATTACCAGTTATGTGCTTTAGCCCACTACGCCACCACTCGCATTTGTGAACGCCCTCCCTCCATAATTATGAGCAGAACAGAATACAAGTTTTGGTAACACTTCACATTAACACTCCCTTTGTTAAGAGTTTATAAAGGGGTTCATTAATGACTAAAGTCATTTACAGATGCTTTATAAATCATTTATATGCAGTTATAACGACTCGTATTGTAACTCATGCAATATTTGCAAGATAGTGAGCATTTCAACGTGCATTCATAATGCATGCAAATAAACTTGCTTATAAATGCTTAATAAACAAATCAATCGAACACACAAAATTAAAAACATCATACTTATTCAGTCATTTTATATATATATATATATATATATATATATAACAAATCCAGTTAATAACACCGCAATTAACGCTCATCAACTCCTTAATAGTTCATTTGTGTCTACTTTGCATTAAGGTACATTTTCAAAATGTACTAAAGTTGTTATGATTTATAAATGTGTTATTAAGTATTTATAACATGCTCTGTTAAATGGCTCACACAAGACTATTCATGTTGTTATAACCACATGTTGTTGTAATGCAGTTGTAAATGAGTCCTTAATGACCTTGTTATAAGCCCTTAACAAAATGTTTCGCAAGTTTCACATTACTCAAGTTTTCACCTTTTATATTTGTATTTAAAAAAATGAAAATAAAACACGACAACCAAAGAATGATTTATATCATTTATTGAAAACTCGAAGTGTTAACACCAAGTTTGGCCGATGAGGGAAAAGCCCGCTTTACACATTTACAAAGTCTTTCCAGCCCAGCAAAACAAAAACACATTGTCTAAAAAAAAAAAAAAAAACACATTTACATTCGGTTGTCGTAGTCGTAACATCGAAACGCCAACACCTGGAATCTTTTCGTTTTTTTTTTTTTCTTTTAAGAAGACATCGTGCACGGCTTTCCAAAGAATCCTGTGGAATATATTACTTGAATTTGAAAAACTTGCATTTGACTAAACCTAAGAGCAATGTTTACGAAACGTCATTTCTGATCAACTTTATCGGTAAAAATACTTTCCAGTTACGTGGCAGCTGCATCGACCATGAAATTCAACAACCGATGACTAAAATAAAATGGCGGTGAAGCACTTGAACAGAATGTAGTGTTGCAGATAACGAAGACGCCGCGTCAGGTGCTCGTTACAACATCAAGCAGAACTAGTTTGAAAACAAACAAAAACAAACTAAAAAAAAACAAAAACAAGTGCCGTACGTTCCTCGTTCACTTCTAGAATCTCATTTGATCATCAATCACTCTTTGGACGCCGACATCACCGTTCTCGAGCGTTCTTAAGTACAGCTATTGAAGCGAGACGTTAATCGATTAATATCGTAAGTGCTTCGGTTCACTCGTGAACTTGAGTTCTCCTAGTATATAAACGTGTACCTTCGCGACATGTATGTCGACGGAGCCGATCGTGCTGCCGGTTTGAAGCGGGTTAGTTTATCAGCGTTATTGTAAAGCCAGAAAACCCGAGCAACTATTCTCACTGGTTTAAATATAATAAATACATGATTAATGTCAGCGGATCGATGTGATAGAAAATCCAGACTAACGCTGCAGTAACCTACGAAAGCAAGCGGGCTTCATGCCTGTTCTCCTTTCCGAGCCATTTACAATATCATCTGCTTTACAGAAGTCTTCGTCTTTAGCATGTTGTCACGGTCACCAGACCCTGTTTCAAAACACACCAATTAATGTCACATACAAAACGACTCCACCCACAAACCCAAAACAACAACAAACATCTCATTAACACAAAGTGCACAACAAATAAAAACAAAACGCATCTCACCTCACACAACAAACATTCTTCATATAATGATATCATCTACCATCATAGCAGCCTAAAAGGTACAACAGGAAGCAAAATAAGGTGCTTGTAGCTTATATCAACCCGGGCAGTGCACTAGCTAGAAGTGCGAGGGTCGTGAATGTGTGTACAATTTTGGGTCAACGACAGACCTCCCAAAAACCGCTTAAACCAGTCTAAGATGGTTTGCTGGGATCGCCCATCTTGACAAGTGGCCAAAATCCCTCTAAAACCAGCAGGCCAGCTTAGGACTGGTTTAAACTTCCCGTCAAACGCTCGATCTGTACAGAATTAAAGCAGGGGCGGTTTTTCTCAGGCGGAGAGGTTGTTGGCTAACTCGATGAGCGCGAGGGCGCCGTGGAGTCGCTCTCTCTGTTCTTGTAGACGGCGGCGGGCTGTTCCGCCCGCGGCGCTGCTCTTTTCCTCGTCCGTTTCGTCGTCTTCGCCTTCGTCAGACGGCAGGAAGTCTAGAGGGTCTTGCTGCTCCTGGTCAATAGCGTCTTTACTCAGTGTCTTTCCTTTACCTGGTGCAGGTGTGCGCTGCTCTCTCGTCTGCCAGTACCTGACAACAGAAACACAACATTTACTTTCCGTAATTCGTTTTTCTTCTTCTTCGTTAAGTGTAAGAAGAGCTTTGGCTCATTTCACTCACTTTGCCAGCCATTCAGCCACAGCCTTGTTATCGGCTCCCTGCGATTTGCCCGCTTCACCCGTAGGCTCCTCTCGCTTCAGTCGGGCATACGGGTGTTTGGCGCAGTGGCGGTTGGCATGAGTAAATCGGCTTCCACACCCTAAAACAGACGGCAAGGAAAAAGGCTTTTAAAACGGATCCTGGACTGACTTTAAGAGCTGTTTCAAGGCCAATAAAATCTACACAAAATCACTGAATCAAATGAAACTTATTTTAGGCAATATTTCATAAATAATAATTATGATAATTATTTATATCGGTTTGTTGTTTTTAACACCTTGCCATCTTCAATGGCTATTTTCATGGCAAAAAATAAATATAAATAAATAAAAACTTTTCTAAGATTTTTAAGATCCATTTTATTTTATTTTTTTAATAATAATAATTTTAAAACTAATTTTTGACTGTTAAAAAAACAATTCAAGAGTTAAATGGCGAAATCCAGGAAATTAAAAAAATAAATAAATAAATAAATATTAATAATAATAATAAAAAACAATTAAAAATAATAATAATAATAAAAAAAAAAATCAGGATTAAGAATACAAATAAATAATAATAATAATAATAATAATAATAATGTTTAAAATCTATTTTTATATTAATTTGAAAACTGATTCTGGACCATTAAAAATATGTAAAGTGTTGATGTACACAAAATTAATTAATAAATAAACTCTTTTTTTTATGCAAAATTTTGTCAAAATATTCACACACACAAAAATAAAATAAGTTTAATAAAATATTTTTTATTTGTTTATTTATTTATTTATTTTTTTACACCATTCCAGCTTCTTTGGATATTTTTTATGGTGAAATCCATGTTTTAAAAAATAAAAACCTGCATAAATAAAATATTAATTTTAAAACGGATTCTAAGCTGTCAAAAACCATTTCAAGGGTTGATGGAAAATAAGATGGACACAAAAATCACAGAATTAAATGAACTCTAATTATATGCAATATTTACTCAAAATTCACCCCAAAATATTTGCAAACTGAAAATATGATCAATTGTCAACACTCTCAGTAGATTTTGGAACACTACCCAAATACCACTACTGTAATTTGGCAAAGTTGGCATATATACTAGATAATAATGCCAATGTATTATTCTGGGTGATCTCAGTCTTACACTAGTATATAATGCTGCTGGAATATGTAATGTTGAGGTAAATAACCGCAACATCTCGCCGCTGAACATCCAGTTGTTCTCTGTCAGGATATTCATTCCTTACTCTAAATTTCCTCTCACCTTTCTCCGAACAGACGAAGGGCTTCTCTCCAGTGTGAAGGCGCTGATGTGTCTTTAATTGTCCACTCTGGACGAAGGCTTTCCCGCAGTCTGGATAATCACACAGGTACGGCCGTTCCCCTACGACACAAACCCAAAGAGAGGAGTCAATAATTGTGTTGTGCTCTCGGTGGAGCATCTGAAAGTGCAGACCGCTGCTCTACACTAATAACACGGCGGCGTAACTCACCTGTGTGTGTGCGTTTGTGCGCCTGTAACGACTTCTCCCGGGGAAAGACTCGGTTGCAGATGTTGCAGCGAATGCGACTGGTGGAGTTTTCGCCCTCGTTGATCAGTTCTCGTACGGTATCTGCCCGCGGGCGTCCACGCCGGATACCATCCTGCAATGAGAAAATGTAAAAACTACTCTGTAAACGTTTTAAATGACTTATTAATACATAAACATAAAATTCAGGGTTCAATATGAGTTCAGCTCAATTGACAGTATTTGTGGCATTATATTGATTACCACAAAAATGTATTTCAACCCGTCCCTCATTTTTGTTTGTTTTTTGGGTGTGAGACACTTTCAATGGAATTCAATGGGGCCAAACCGAAAACCTTAAAATAATACCCACAATGCATGTAAACATGATTTTAGTGTGATAAACGCACTTACTAACCTTTCTGTGTAGTTATAGCCAATTTTACAACTTGGTTGCCATGACGATGTAATGGAAATGACCTAAAATAACTGTAAAAAATCACAATTTACAGCTCAAATAACACACAAGTTTTATCTGAAGAATGAATGTAAGTGCTTTAATACAATTATACACTTCACAGTTCTGCCTTTTAAACTCAACAAAAATGGCCCCCATTGACTTGCATTGGAAGTGACTCACTGGGACACACATTTGTACTTTTTTAAAGAAAATGAGGTACGAGTTGAAATTAATTTTAGTGTTAATCAACATTATGACACAGATGCTGTCCATTGAGCTGAACCCGGAATATTCCTTTAAGAACATAATTAGTAAAATGCTCTTTCCTTATAAGCAACATCAACGCTTTGTTCATCTCATTCGAGAAACTTCTTCAAAATGCACATGGCATTACATCAAAACAACGCATTCGTTGGCATATAACAGTACAACATATTAAACGATCACGTAAAACAGAGTATGTCATATTTTATTACATGTTTGTGTCATTTGACAAGCCACATGAGGGCTAATAGTGCGTTTCTAGAATCATCATCCGTAACATTTTGGCGCGCACGCCTGACGTCATGTCCACCGCTGACTACGTCACAATGGAGAGCAATTTAAAATCCCTTTCTGAGCGCGCGCGCGCGTTTTACATATGGCTGCAGTTATTTTAGCTACATTTGAACGCGATAGAAACAACAACACTTGTTTAGTAATAACTGTCAATCATGCATAGAGATGCAATAATTCAGTTTGTGCATAACAGTTCAATATGCACCAGTAAAAAGGTACATCGATGACAAAATTATTTTTTAATATGCTGTAAGTTCAGTGTTACACACGCACTTGTGTAGTACAGAGTATAACGCAATAAGCTGCACTCGTTTTTATTGCCTCACCTTTAAGTGTTCCGGACAGGCGTTGACATCTGTTTCGGCAGGACAGGAGCTGTTTCGGGTGGGTGAGGCTGTTCCGCTGCCCGATCCGGGGCTCAAAGTGACATTATGCGCGTTTTCTCCCCACCTCCACGGATAAACCATGAAATCACTGAAGCCCGGGCTGGTGGGCATGAGAGAGTCCACGGCTTTGGGTTTAATGGGGGTTGTCTTGATCACGGAGACCAGAACTCTTTTTGGCGAGTCGTTACAAAATATCACTTGATGTTTGCTGTCAGCCATCGCAAATGTCGTTTCGTAGAAAAACCCGACTGTATATTAAAACCGTTTAATTAAAATAGAGTCTATTAAAAAAGTAAAACAACAGTAAAAAGCCTAAATAAGTGCAGGTGGAAGCTGTAAAAAGAATTTAACGCGCCTCCGGTAGTTTTAGTGATATAAGGACAGTCATTCCCAAATGTTACATGTATCAGTGTTCCAGCGCGCTTTCCCGCGGTCCCTTTGATTCCGTTCTTTCCGAAAATCTCTCTGGCAGTGGTTGCTACAATGACCCGAACAGACTCGATACTTTTCCCGCGTTGGAAATCGCGCCCGAGCGGCGCAGCGGGCGAATCAGTGGCGAGGACATTAAAGCGCTCGCACCACATGCTCGATAAACAACCAATGAAAGTCGCTGTGAAACTCTCAGCGCGCACAGTAGCCAATGGCAGAGCCCGAATAATCCCTTCACGCTGATTGGCCCAGAGAGTTCTGTCCAGTATGTTTTAAATATGTCACAGCGCGCCTTTTCTGAAAGACAGGGCTATTGGCCAATGAGATTGGGCCTTTTATATTTTACAGTTGACGTTACGTGCTCTCGTTATGTGTTTACATTAACATCGGTTTAAAGGGAAAGGCGGGAAAGGGTGGCGCGAAAGTTATGTAATCAAACCGCCTTTTGTTTCACTTGAGTTTTAGCAGCTGTCCCCATTCAGCGACTTCAGAAAACATGATGAAAACCCTTTTGTTTTATTACAAATGAGATAAAATCCTACTGCGGAACATCCAACAGCAGCACGATGCACTTAAAATACAGTTATGCATTTAATTTAGTTGGTTTCAACCTTTTATTATAAACGTGTAATTGATGGATGAATTAATGGTCAAACAGACCAATTTCGACGTATTTACTTAAGAATTAAAATAGGATGTACATTCCTTACACGTATGCGACAATAATAATAATAATTACGCGATACTAGTTTAACTTAACTTTTTTAAATGCGTGTTAAAATACTTTATATGCAGACACAACTAGTAAATTCGTCATTTGTATATTAATTTCATGAAAACTGCGAACACTGGATCTCTGTGGCGCTATGAAAATTCCTGTTTGTATCGAGCAACCCGTCTCATGAGACACAACATCTGCATAAGTTGTAGGAAGGACTATCCGTTTGTTCGACCGACGGCAAACGAGGGGCATGTTTAGAATGGTTATGTTTGGTTGCGCTAGTAGCGCAGAAATGACACTCTTAAGCATAAAGTACTGAAATACGTAAGTATTCACGTAAGTATGCAGAAGCGAGCGTTTGGCCAACGCGCGGTGCCATTGCACATACATTACGTGCGCTCTAGCGTTGCTCTGGCGGTTACAAACCTCAGACCACAAGGGGGCAGTTGATTATTATTGTACACGAGTTGTTAGTTGAAGTTCGCTTCAATGGTCTGGGGACAAATTTTTTTATATATTTTTCGAAATGGTTCAACTCAAATTGCTGCTCGAGTCCGCCATGACAGTTGTTTTTTTTCTCTCCGTTTCTCACCAATTCCCAATGCGCTACAAGTCCTCGTGGTGGCGTAGCGACTCACCTCAATCCTGGTGGCGGAGGACGAATCTCAGTTGCCTCCGTGTCTGAGACCGTCAATCCGCGCATCTTATCACGTGACTTGTTGAGCCCTTTAATGCGGAGACATAGCGTGTGTGGAGGCTTCACGCTATTCTCCGCGGCATCCGCACACAACTCACCACACGCCCTACCGAGAGAGCGAGAACCACATTATAGCGACTGCGAGGAGGTTACCCCATGTGACTCTACCCTCCCTAGCAACCGCGCCAATATGGTTGCTTAGGAGACCTGACTGGAGTCACATTATAGCGACCGCGAGGAGGTTACCCCACGTGACTCTACCCTCCCTAGCAACCGTGCCAATATGGTTGCTAAGGAGACCTGACTCGAGTCACATTATAGCGACCGCGAGGTTACCCCACGTGACTCTACCCTCCCTAGCAACCACGCCAATATGGTTGCTAAGGAGACCTGACTGGAGTCACATTATAGCGACCACGAGGAGGTTACCCCATGTGACTCTACCCTCCCTAGCAACCGGGCCAATTTGGTTGCTAAGGAGACCTGTCTGGAGTCACTCAGCACGTCCTGGATTCAAACTCGCGACTCCAGGTGTGACAGTCAGCGTCTTTACTCGCTGAGATACCCAGGCCCACACGCCATGACAGTCGTTGCTGCTCTAGCGCCCCTAGTGGCAACACAGAGTATGCAGCATGTACTTGCATTGAATTATGAATTGAGCGCTGACACATTTCACATGAAATCGAACGTATGCATTCTATTCTCTCCCTCTTTGTATGTTGTACACATTTACATCACATCGTTATTTTATGCTTTTTTAAAACAATATATAATGTAACTGGGATGTAATCCAAGTTGCAGGCTTTTTCAGTAGGAGAGTAGGCCTAGTTGTTCTTCTGTAGCAAGATTTAGTGCCGTCGCTCAGATTTGACTGCTGTTAAATATCTTAACAAATCGGGTTAAACTCTGATTAATTCGATAAACCTGTCCAAGCAAGCAAACAGGAAATAATGATGTTCATTCATTAAACACATTTGCTGAAAGGATTTATTGAAGGGGTATGATTCAGATCCTTTCCTGTTTTATATATATATATATATATATATATATATATATATATACATACACACTGTATAAGTGAAATCATCATGATTTAAATTCAGTCCATCATCAAAATAAATGTATGCAGTATTTACATAAAAAAAAAAAAAAAAAAAAAAAAAAAAATTCTATTAAATTTAAGCCTATATACAGATTTCAGTCTCATATTAGATCTACAGTATGTCACATGGTTGCAGGGTAACTTTGATAAAGTTTTAGGTACATTATTATTAAAACATTATTACAAGTTTAGTAACATAACAGCTTAGGCAGCATTCTGAAATGCACGATATGTACACTGGCATAAAAAGAAGGCGTAAGCATTTTAAAGCTCTCTCAGATTTAAAAAGATTTGTTTTCTCAAATACAAATACATTTATTAACATTTGAGGACTTTTCCCATCAAAACGGATTCCTTGTTGATGTTCATAGTAGACTGCTCAGACGAAATATGTAAACCATAAGAAATAAAGCCAGAAGAATATTAGTGCAGTCTCGATGACGCTGGTCTTTTCTGGTTCCACGGCCATTTTCAGCGCAGAAGCGGAGCGCGAGCTTTGGAGATGGAGTTACTGGAAAAGACGAGATACTTATGAAAATCACAGACCAAAACAATATCGGCATGAAAGCAAGATGACGATCAGCAGACATGCGAAAGCATGCTCTAATATCAGACGGATGCTGAGGAATGCTCGACAACTATAAAAACAATAGGAAGATAGAGAGGATGTTTAGGTACCATGGTCTCTGAAAGCGTGCCGATGACATTGCATGAAGCGATTTCTTTCTTCTGGACACAGATCGTCTGGTACAGGTTGGCAAAGGCAGTGAAAAGATAGAGATCAGTTAAAACTACCAAGCAAGATGAGAAGAATCTCCCATTACCGTAGCTGAATAGAGGCCCCGTTTACACCTCTTACTCTTGTTCACCTCGTGAGACCCCACGTGCACATGCGTGGACATTTCCTTTTGGGCTTCGCTATAGGATATGCGTAATTACGTTTTTTAAAAACCACCTGATCTCAGTTCAGGAGACTCTGGGTTGTCATTAAAGGGTTAAATGGACCTATCCAAAAGCTGGAAAATGTTGGGATTAATGGAGAGGAGGAGGCGAGAACCGGCTTGGCAATATAAATAATAGTTTAATGAAGAACTGACCCAAAAAACAAAAACAGACACACACACAGACAGACACACACACAGACAAGACACACACACACAGACAAGACACACACAGACACACACACACACAGACACACACACAGACAGACACACAGACAGACACACACAGACAGACACACACACACACAGACACACAGACACACACACACAGACAGACACACACAGACAGACACACACACACACAGACACACAGACACACACACACAGACAGACACACACAGACACACAGACACACACACAGACAGACAGACACACACACACACAGACACAGACAGACAGACACACAGACACACACACACAGACAGACAGACACACACACACAGACAGACACACAGACACACAGACAGACACACACACACACACACAGACACACACAGACACACAGACAGACACACACACAGACAAGACACACACACAGACAAGACACACACACAGACAGACACACACAGACACACAGACACACACACACACAGACAGACACACACACACACAGACAGACACACAGACACACACACACACAGACAGACAGACACACACACACACACAGACAGACAGACACACAGACAGACAGACACACAGACACACACACAGACAGACACACACAGACACACACACACACACACACACACAGACAGACACACACACACACACAGACAGACACACAGACAGACAGACACACAGACAGACACACACACACAGACACACACACACACACAGACAGACACACACACACAGACAGACACACAGACAGACACACACACAGACAGACACACACACACACACACACACACAGACAGACACACACACACACACAGACAGACACACACAGACAGACACACACACACACACACAGACAGACACACACACACACACACACACAGGTGTCGGACAGCTGCCCCTAAATCTCTCTCTCTGTCGCACTGCCGTCTTTGGTCGGCCTTTATCCCTCTTTCTACCTGGATCAGGGGAGGGGACAAGGCGAGGGAAACAAAAATAAAATGTGGCACCTACACGCCGTAACGGTGATCATGCCAAATTTACAAAACCCCAAAAAAAGAGGGAAAGGCCAATATGGAGCCGCAGTGTGAGAGAGAGCGAGAGAGAGAGAGAGAGAGAGAGAGAGAGAAAAACCCCAAAAAACTTTACTCGCCAGTTCTCTGATAAGCCGTAGCTTGGTCCCTGGCCACTCCTCCACCCTCTAATGGACGACAGCCGTGCCTCCCTGGGCGAATCGGAGGCAGTCTTCCGGCCCCTGGTGGACGAAACGCCCAGCCGTGTTCTCGGGAAACAGAAGGGGTCTCCCCCGCCCCTGACAGCGGTTCTCCCGCTACAGGCAGTCGGCTGGAGCCCCTCCCCGCTTGCAGTCCGCAGTCGTCACAACCCCGCTGCGTTTAGCGGCTGGTAGGGGTCTCCCCCCGCCCCTGACCGCTCCAGGCGGTCAGCTAGGAGCCCCTTCTCCCTTTGCGGTCGGCGGCCGTTCGTCCGCACTCAGGCGGCCGGGCTCCTCTGTCCCCCAGCGGATGGCCGCCGCGGCTGCTCCGTTGGGGTGGATGGTACTGTCGAGGACTCTACTACGGCACATCCCTCCTCCTTCCCGGGTTTGGCACCAGTGTAAAGGGATTAATGGGAAGGAGGAGGCGAGAACTGGCTTGACCATATAAATAATAGTTTAATAAAGAACTCAACCAAAAGACACACAAACACACACACACACACAGGTGTCGGACAGCTGCCCGTAAATCTCTCTCTGTCACAGTGCCGTCTCCAAAGGCTAATTAGCCCGATTAGGGGCCGGGTGTGCTTACTCCCGTGTGTGTACACATATGCAGGCATACATGTTTAGGAAAACTACTTGCTCTAATTATCATTTTCTTGCTTGTTTTTTAGGTGCAACTAGTCACAAATAAAAAAAGGAAATGGAAAATGTACACGTGGAGTCTCAGGAGGGTTAAAGCCAGGTGTTAGCCGTGACCTGTCCACTTGTGATTGGATAACCAAGAGATGTTTTGGATTGTAATATCAGGTGTAAACGGGACCGGCGCCATGCTCGCAGAGTAAACATGTAAAAGTCATTCTGAATCATTCTGTGTGTCATTCATGATTTCACCATGCGCAAGCAAGACGACAGGACAGGGCGGCCGTATGAGTGTTTTATAAAGCCTAGATGAAACATCCTGCGGTTGACTTACAGAGCCGAGTAAACTCAGACTGTGACCATAGTGTTGCTTTGAAACGGCAGAGGACGCCCTCTGGGTAGCGACTGCGTTTATGTGCTTTAAGTGCGACTGCTTGTTGAGATTACTGTCGGCTATAGAGGCGCCGTTAACTTCAGAGAACACATGGTCGTTTTCACAGGCCATTACGTGCAAGTTGCCTAACGACTTTGCAAGTCTTGACTGTAACAACGAGCTGTGAAATGGAGAAGAATGCATACACTGTAAAAATGGACGTCAAACTAGAGCTTGAGCGAATTGCGTAAAAATAGCACGTATTTATTTTCAGTGCAAAATGGCTTAAAAACTCAATACACTCACCTACTGGTCCGGTTGGATCCAAGCGAAGCTCTGGTCCTTTTCCTTTTATCGGAGCTGTACGAAAGACGTTTTACAGATTATATGAAAGAATCACACATTTGACAGATTTACAGTATATCCCTCCGTGCTATATTGCAGAATAATTCTGTTCTGTGTCGTTAAATATTTCTACTGATTACTTCATGGGACAATTAATGACATCACCAAATATAGCGACCAAGCCCCAGTTAACGGGGTTCAGGCATTCAAGGGCCTTTAAGTACATATGTCAAATATATCAAGTATGAATTAGCACCTAACATAGAGATTAATCCAGGCCAACATTTTAATGACAGATAAAAAGATCGAAATACAATAACATAATGCTCGATGTGAATAAAGCTTATTTAGTACTTCCAAAACATTTCCGCACTTCTGTTTTATCAATTCAGAACAACAGAACTCACATTTTGTACATGCATGTACATGCATGTAATGTATATGATAAAACATTACAAAAATGAGCTTCAGACGTTTGCTTTTATATCTACAAACTGCGTGGACTCATTTACGTCCATTGTAAAGTTCATTACAAAAGTACATAATTTCGACTGAGGGATGAGTTGGAGTATTAAGCAAGAAAGCAATGCTTCATCTGTTCATAGACGCCACACTGAGCCTTGTATTATTTGTAAAGGGGGATCCGGGCACACTTACAGCGATCCAGTCCAGAGACGGGCTAAGAGTGATGGGGGAAATCATTTATAATCCCACCCGTCCATACAGTAATGGATGGAGGGGGAGCCAAACAACACCCAGCAGAAGACAAGGCTACAGAGTGCAGAGAGCAGCATAGAGAACAGCCATCTAGACACAGGGGCGACATTTAGAACACAACCAAAAACAACAAGGAGGGAAGAGACAGAGGACTGGTCTTTTTCCACTGCATACTGAATGAAACTGGACTCTAGTGGTGATACGTACAAGCATGCAGAAAACCAAAGTATACTTGGGCCTTTAGGGTAATTTAGTGCTTATGAACAGTGTGCAATCCACTTCGAAAGGGTGGTCGACCAAAACAAGACGTGAAAGACAAGACAAGACAAAATTGCTGCATTTACAATAAACATAAATCTATTTATTCAAAACTCTCATATTTCATTTAAAACTACTAAATACACGGCAACAATTGACTAGGCTGCCGCTACATTTTTGGAACACTACACGGAATGACATTGTTCCCTAACATCATCATTTTCCCAATTAAACCGTAATGCGGAACGCCTTTGAAACACTCTGGAAAATGCTGTTCTAGTGTGGAGGAAAGGCGTAAATGAACCACAATGACTGTGTTTGCCAAACAGACGCACGTTAGTGTGGACGTGGCCTTAAAGGAATATTCCCGGTTCAGTACAAGGTGAGATCAATCGACAGCATTTGTGGCATAATGTTGATTTTTAACACACAAATGAATGTGACACCTTAAAAAAGCACAAATGTGTGTTCCAGTGAGACACTTACAATGGAAGTCAATGGGGGCAATTTTTTAGAGGGTTTAAAGACAGAAATGTGACGCTTATAATTTTATAAAAGCACTTACATTAATTCTTCTATTAAACGCATGCTTTATTTGAGCTGTAACGTTGTATCATCATATTTACAGTCGTTTTAGAATGTTAGGGTTTGTTGACATTACATCGCCATGGCAACAAAGTTCTAAAATTGTCTATAACTTCAAACAGATGTACTGAATTCATGTTAACACACATATTGTTCATGTGTTTATACTTTTGAAACAGTATTTTAATGTTTACAGATTAAACCCCATTGACTTGCATTGGAAGTGTCTCACTGGAACACACATTTGTGGTTCTTAAGAAAGTGTCGAAATGTTATGTTTGTGGTAATCCAATATTACGCCACAAATGCTGTCGATCGAGCTCGACTTGTACTGAACCCGGAATATTCTTTAAAAATCTGCAAATCCGCCTCAATTATCGACCGATGCTGATTATCTCAAAAAGGCCAAATATGGAGTCGTTCCGCTAGTCGAAAGACCCGGATTGCATCTCTGAGCCATGGGTTCCCCCGGGGTTTTCCTTTGGGTTTTAATAACGGCAGTTTTGGATTTATGAGTAAAATAAGGTCTGTGGTAAACATATATATATATATGTTTATATATATATATATATATAAAATATCAATTATATATCAATTAAACATAGCTTTACTGAAAATAGTGCTATAATACCCTGAGCGAGCAAGTCAAGGGCAACTTTGGCAAGGAAAAACATCCTAAGATCATGATTGCTTCAATAGTTTTAAACCTGTTTTTGGTATATTCTAAAATGTAATTTGTAGCTTCAGTTTGCAGGAAAAAACCAATAGTTGCATTGAGCGTTCAGATCCAGTCTGCAGTACAGATGAAAAAGACGATCAAAGCCGTTTAAAGGGACGGTTCACCAAAATGTAAAAGTTCTGTCATTATTTACTCAACCTCATGTTGTTCTAAACGAGTTTGACTCTCTCTCTCTCTCTCTCATGACACAAAATACTTATTTTTTTTATATATATATCTTGGCCAAGCTTTTGTAAAGCTTTAGAAAAGTTGGAATATATATATTGCAAAGACAGTCATAATAAATAGTCTTATTATGCTTTCTTTTGTCTTTTTTAGAGCTTCAACTTTTTGCCATTACATAAATACTTGCATTGTAACGGAGCCAAATCTATGTTTTTTCAAAATAAGATTCCCCATGTATTTCTGGCTTGTTTATGGTTGAAAGTCCCACATTATGCACCAATTTGGAATGCCCAATTCCCAATGCGCTCTTAGTCTTTGTGGTGCAATAGTGACTCGCCTCAATACGGGTGGCGGAGTATGAACCTGAGTTGCCGCCGCATCTGAGGCTGTCAATCCGTGCATCTTATCACGTTACTGCGGCGATAGCGTGTGTGGAGGCTTCACGCTATTCTCTGCGGCATCCACGCACGACACACCTCACGCCCCACTGAGAGCGAGAACCACATTATAGTGACCACGAGGAGGTTACCCCATGTGACTCTACCCTCCCTAGCAACCGGGCCAATTTGGTTGCTAAGGAGACCTGACTGGAGTCACATTATAGTGACCACGAGGAGGTTACCCCATGTGACTCTACCCTCCCTAGCAACCGGGCCAATTTGGTTGCTAAGGAGACCTGACTAGAGTCACATTATAGTGACCACGAGGAGGTTACCCCATGTGACTCTACCCTCCCTAGCAACCGGGCCAATTTGGTTGCTAAGGAGACCTGGCTGGAGTCACATTATAGTGACCATGAGGAGGTTACCCCATGTGACTCTACCCTCCCTAGCAACCGGGCCAATTTGGTTGCTAAGGAGACCTGACTGGAGTCACTCAGCATGATGTTGTGTTTGATTAAATTTTGTTGTTTGTTACTCCGGTTCCCACATCCCCCTTTCCCGAACTGTTACACTGGTGCTGAAACCCGGGAAAGGAAGAAAGGCACGCTGTCCATGAGAACTCGCCGCTGCCGTCCACCAGGTGACGGAGGGCTCGCTGCCATCTGCCAGAGGAACCGCTGCCGCCCACGGGAGCGAAGAGCGTTACTTTTCTCTCTCTCCCCTGACTCTCTCAGATTCTCAGGAGGCGGGGAGGACCATCGGGTGGCACCCAGGCCTGAATCGGGCATTGGAGGAGTGTGACGAGGAGGAGGGCATGACTGGGTCGTGAGGATACATGCCCGGCGCCGAGTCGCATAATCAGACGGAGGGAGATAAGGGATGAGCCGGGGACGCCAGAGAGAGAGAGACACACGTGGACGCACTGTGAGTGTTTATGTTGCTGTGTTTTCAGTCTGATGTTTGTCGTTTGTTACTCCGGTTACCGCATCCTCCTTTCCCGAACTTTTTTAAACAATTTTTTCTTTTTTTGAGTTTGAAACGACACGATGAACCGAAATGAACGACAGAATTTTCATTTTTGGTGAACTATCCCTTTAAGACATCAATACTGTAGTTCATGCATGGAAAACGAAGCACAAACATCATATGACATCATGCAAAGCAACAAGTTGGGAGAAATGATTTGGTTAGAACATCGAGTTTAAGTGCAACATGCTTGTTTTTAACAGCAAAAACGCTGAAAATGTTACAAGAAAGTTCAGAGAAGCTTTTCAGGGGAAAGAATGCACGATTTCTAACGGCATCTGTCTGGAATAACGTTATTGTACGGTGACCATTTTCGATTTTATTTCCAAAATAGTCACCACAAACACGGTCTTCAAAATGCGTCTGCTGGCAAATCTCCTTCAGGACAGAAACTCTGCAGAATTTCAGACACGTCAAACATTGAAAAGGGTTTGAAAATGTGCTTTGGCGAAAATGAAGGCTGAATGAAATCTGACTGCCAAAATAAAAGCACGATATGCAGCCGCCACATTCATTACACTGGGCGATGACATCACAGGCTGACCGGGACTTACCTGACGGGCACCTCTTACTTGACCGCAAACGTCCAGTCATTCTGCTACCATTTCAACGGCACACAACACGCTGCACACAACGGCTCAGCACGCTGCAGCACTTTACTAGCACTCGCCTGTCGTGTGATAAAAGGCTTTTGGGATCTCTCTCGTCTCGCCAGCACAATTATGAACAGGAAGACTCAGTCACAATGGGCTGATGGCACACTGAGTTCACACTGATGATTTATAGTCTGACAACCTGTCTACACCAGGTGCAACTTCAGTCCGTTGACACTGGAAGTGTAGACCGAGTGTAAACTGAATCATGCAGTTAGTCTACATGTATGGCAGGGGAACTTGTAATGTGTAAGTGATTGTGTAGAATACGCATGCACACACTTGAGCATACATCATCATGAGAAAAACACTACGTACACTAATGCACATGATCAAGGAGTCGTGACGGGGAATAAACTCAATGATGTGACTGTCTAATGGTTTACACTCTCCATAGATGCATTGGGGAATCTCACCAAACCTGTCAAGAACATGTCCAGGTCACATTCCAGTCAAAGCCAAAACAGGATGTAAAGAATTTTACATGGCGATAATGTGGTCTACCAAAGAAACTTTTGACATGGTTTGCATTATTTTTAGGATAATTAAGCACATCGAATCCCAACTCCCAATACGGTAATGTGTCTGGTATTGCCTCGTGGTTTTTCGTTAATGTAAGAGTAATTTTTCTGCTGTCTTACAATAATAAAATGCTGCTTTAACTTGTTTAAAAATCAGCCACAACATTAAACGCACCCGTCTAATATTGTCTAGATCCCCCTCGTGCCGCCAAAACGGCGCCAAACCTCAGAATTGCACCCAAAATCATCTATGCGATTATCTAATCAGCCAATCATGTGGCTGAGTGCATAAAATCATGCATATGCGGGTCAGGAGCTTCAGCTCATGTTCACATCAACCATCAGAATGGGGATAATGGGATTTGGAGCGTGGCATGATTGTTGGGCTGGTTTGAGTATTTCTGGGATTTTCACACGCAACAGTCTCTAGAATTTATTCCGAATGGCGCCAAAAACACGAAACATCCATTGAGCGGTTCTTGTTGATGAGGTCAACAGAGACTGGTCAGACTGGTTTGAACTGGTAAAGTCTACAGTAACTCAGATAACCACTCTGTGCAATTGTGCTGAAGAATAGCATCTCTGAATGCTGTTATGAGACACGGATTGGCGCTGTTTTGGTGGCACGAGGGGCACCTACACAAAATTAGGCAGGTGCTTTTAATGTTGTGGCTGATCGGTGTTTATTAATAGTATGATTTGTAAATGTGCTTAGCACTCCTGTAAATAATGTCACAATTAAAAACAAATCTTAAAGGTCCTAAAATAAAATTATATTTTCTGAAATTAAAAAAATAATAATAATAATAACAAATATATATATATATATATATATATATATATATACTGTATATATATATATATACTGTATATATTTTTTTTTATTTCTTTAAAAAAATACATAATAATAACAAATATATATATATATATATATATATATATATATATATATTGTATATAAAATATTTTTTGCAAAAAGAAAACATATAGAGATATATATACATTATTAAAACAATTATATATATTAAATTTTCTCTGTTTTCTTTTTGCAAAAAATATTTTATATACAATGTATATAAATATATGTATATATAAATATAATTTTTTTTTTTTTTTAAATAATAATAACAAATTGTATATTATATATTGTATATTATATATAAAATTCTAACATAAAATTAATTCAAATCTTCGTGAGACTCACCAGCATATCGAAGGAGAGCGCACTAGTGTGATGAGGAAGAACGAGACAAACTTACGATAATGACCCGGTGGACACTCTGGACTGCCTCTTACTCTTCAGCGCTCTTAGTTTGTCGCCTTGTGTAAGACCTCCACATTCCTCGTCCTCTTCCTCAGTGTGCTAAAGATTAAAAAACACACCCAGATTATCACTCAATTTGACCATTTACACCCGGTCTTCAAAAGCTAGGTGTTTTTTTTCCTCCCCAATCTGTAACGCCCAATTCCCAATGCGCTCCAAGTCCTTGTGGCAGCGTAGTGACTCGCCTCAATCCGTGTGGCGAAGGACGAATCTCAGTTGCCACCGCGTCTTATCACGTGACTCGTTGAGTGCGTTACCGTGGAGACGTAGCACAACTCACCACACGCCCAACCGAGAGCGAGAACAACATTATAGTGACCACGAGGAGGTTACCCCATGTGACTCTACCCTCCTTAGCAACTGGGCCAATTTGGTTGCTAAGGAGACCTGGCTGGAGTCACATTATAGCGACCACGAGGAGGTTACCCCATGTGACTCTACCCTCCCTAGCAACCGGGCCAATTTGGTTGCTAAGGAGACCTGGCTGGAGACACATTATAGCGACCACGAGGAGGTTACCCCATGTGACTCTACCCTCCCTAGCAACCGGGCCAATTTGGTTGCTAAGGAGACCTGGCTGGAGACACATTATAGCGACCACGAGGAGGTTACCCCATGTGAATCTACCCTCCCTAGCAACCGGGCCAATTTGGTTGCTAAGGAGACTTGGCTGGAGTCACATTATAGCGACCACGAGGAGGTTACCCCATGTGACTCTACCCTCCCTAGCAACCGGGTCAATTTGGTTGCTAAGGAGACCTGGCTGGAGTCACATTATAGCGACCACGAGGAGTTTACCCCATGTTACTCTACCCTCCCTAGCAACCGGGCCAATATGGTTGCTAAGGAGACCTGGCTGGAGTCACTCAGCACGCCCTGGATTCAAACTCATGACTCCAGGTGTGACAGTCAGCGTCAATACTCGCTGAGATACCCAGACCCCCAAAAGCAAGGTATTTCTAATCAGAACTCTCCAGTAGTTTCCACGTGTTCAGACAGTTACTCACCGCTTCGGTGGTCGTTACCCTCGATGAGATGTTCTTGTTGGTTCCATTGATGGAGATATCTTCAACTCCAGACAAGATTCCAGCCACTTCTGTTTTACTCATGCCATTTTCCTGCTCATTAATCTTTTGTCGGTACACATCGCCCTCTGCCCACAGACTGGACTGCTTCCTGTTAGATTGAGTCACGTAGAAATTAGTGTTACGTGTTCTGCCTTTGTCGGATGACAGAAGTCCCAACGCAGAGTTCTCACTCACTGTTCAGTGAAGTTCTGTTGAGGTCCGATGACTGACCCGGGCCTGCAGATTCTGATCCATGCGATGGCTTCAGCTGCCGTCAGTTTGAAGTGTTTCATCATGTAGCAGGCGATGAGGGTTCCCGTTCGACCCAGACCAGCTGAAACAGACCGTCATTTCTCATTGATGGTGTTAAATAAGGGAACCTTCAGTTCAACGCCAAAGGGGCGAATTCACTGAACAGCTGTGCAGCTTTTGCATGAGGTATTTCACTGCAAAACATGCGTCTTATTAACTAACCATCCGCTATTGAGTTACAAACAGGGGATAGCCAGTGCTGAAGCATTTTACCAATCAGAAACCAGCATAATTAATTCTGATTCAAAGTAATGGCCAGCCTCGTCCAATCACAGCAAACCATGTTAAAATAAAATATAGGAAGTACTGATTATCATGTCCCATGTGTGTCAAACATGTTGAGTGATCCAAACATCACCATTGCATCATCTGAAACTGAACTTTTGATCAGATTTTAGGAGTGAATGCACTTAAATGCATAGAGAGCTATAGGATGCTCCCTTGCTCCCTATTTAGTGCATGACTTAACCTCCAGTGTGCTGTCTGTCTGCACTGGTCTCAGAACAGTTATAAGAGAGCTATAGGATGCTCCCTATTTAGTGCATGACTTAACCTCCAGTGTGCTGTCTGTCTGCACTGGTCTCAGAACAGTTATAGGAGAGCTATAGGATGCTCCCTTGCTCCCTATTTAGTGCATGACTTAATCTCCAGTGTGCTGTCTGTCTGCACTGGTCTCAGAACAGTTATAGGAGAGCTACAGGATGCTCCCTTGCTTCCTGTTTAGTGCATGACTTAACCTCCAGTGTGCTGTCTGTCTGCACTGGTCTCAGAACAGTTATAGGAGAGCTATAGGATGCTCCCTTGCTCCCTATTTAGTGCATGACTTAACCTCCAGTGTGCTGTCTGTCTGCACTGGTCTCAGAACAGTTATAGGAGAGCTATAGGATGCTCCCTTGCTCCCTGTTTAGTGAATGACTTAACCTCCAGTGTGCGGTCTGTCTGCACTGGTCTCAGAACAGTTATAGGAGAGCTATAGGATGCTCCCTTGCTCCCTATTTAGTGCATGACTTAACCTCCAGTGTGCTGTCTGTCTGCACTGGTCTCAGAACAGTTATAGGAGAGCTATAGGATGCTCCCTTGCTCCCTATTTTGTGCATGACTTAACCTCCAGTGTGCTGTCTGTCTGCACTGGTCTCAGAACAGTTATAGGAGAGCTATAGGATGCTCCCTTGCTCCCTATTTAGTGCATGACTTAACCTCCAGTGTGCTGTCTGTCTGCACTGGTCTCAGGACAGTTATAGGAGAGCTATAGGATGCTCCCTTGCTCCCTATTTAGTGCATGACTTAACCTCCAGTGTGCGGTCTGTCTGCACTGGTCTCAGAACAGTTATAGGAGAGCTATAGGATGCTCCCTATTTTGTGCATGACTTAACCTCCAGTGTGCTGTCTGTCTGCACTGGTCTCAGGACAGTTATAGGAGAGCTATAGGATGCTCCCTTGCTCCCTGTTTAGTGCATGACTTAACCTCCAGTGTGCTGTCTGTCTGCACTGGTCTCAGAACAGTTATAGGAGAGCTATAGGATGCTCCCTTGCTCCCTATTTAGTGCATGACTTAACCTCCAGTGTGCTGTCTGTCTGCACTGGTCTCAGAACAGTTATAGGAGAGCTATAGGATGCTCCCTTGCTCCCTATTTAGTGCATGACTTAACCTCCAGTGTGCTGTCAGTCTGTACTGGTCTCAGAACAGTTTGAAATGCACCTTATTTTCATCCTAACTCCATATAAAGCCTCTGGAAGTATTTATTTCCCAATGTGATAATGCACAGTAAATATAGGATTTCCAATGAAAAATTAGCACTATTGTCCACTATAATGATCGTTCTGTGCCGTTTCGCGATAAATCGCTCAGATTTTAAAAATGGCATATCGGATGAACCTAGAGACTAATCTTTTCACTCAAACAGGTTTCAATGTAAAAACGTAATGAGGTTTCTTACAAAGATGTAGTTTTGTTGGCGTTTCTTCCAAAGACGAACACCGCTGTGATTGGCGACTCTGTACGTTGAAAGTTTAACCCTTCAATGACAGCCCAGAATCTTCTGAACTGAGATCAGGACGTTTAAATGAATTAAAATTCTGCATTGCGTATTGCGAAACCAAAATACAACATCCACGCAGAAGGACGCAGGGTTGCAAGAGGTTACTGGTAATTGCACTTCATTTTGCATTTTAATAATAATAATAATAATAATTAAAGCTGCAAGCAGTGATGAACGGGCCCTCGTGCCCTGGTGCACGTTGGGGCTGCTGTGCCAGGGGAATTTCAATCCAATTTTTTTAGTATTTTTTAGCACTTAAATGTTGTTAAGAGTGTTTCACAGTGTAAAACATGCAATTTCCTGTTGCCTGTAGGAGGCGCTATGACTATAACTGAATATTGGCTCATAGATGTATTCATAGATGTATATGGAGTAGATTGGATATTGTATGTTTGAGTTAAAACAACTTCCTGTTTCATGGCAAAACATCAAACTATGCCAGGATGCCACGGACACGCCGTTTAAAGAAAACTCAAAAGCTTTGCAATTTAGCATCGCCAAGGCCTTTAGATTAGACTGACCGAATATGGCGTTGATCTGATTTCATCTCTAGGAGGAGCTCCTTAAAGTACGAGGCCTGGAAATGGCAAAAACAGAACATAAATTGAAGAGAAAAATCACAATGGCTGACTTCCTGTTGGGTTTAGGATATGGTCCTAAGAGACTTTTTTGGACGTGTTGACATGTTACATTCGCCTACCGATTATCTTACACGTAGGTGAAACGTGACGTGAGGGCTGCTTCGTTGAAATTTTGTAGGTGGTGCTATCGAGCCATTTTGCCACAATTAATGTAGCGTTCAGCCCGTTCAAATAAACAGCGCATCACATGTGATTGGGTCACCCGAGACGGATGCTAATGCTTGCTGTAAACACGGCCAATAATAGCCTTTCGGAAGTGTCTGTACCTTTACAGTGGACCGCGATTGCCCCATCAGCATTCTCACAGATGTTCAGGAACCTGGTGACGATGACATCATTGGGCGTGCTACCGTCCACAAAGAACAGGTCATGGTGTTTGAAGCCCATGTCTGTGAAACGCTTGGCATCGTACATTTTCTTATTGAGCCGGATGATGGTGGTGACGTTATGCTTTCTGAAGTAGGGGAAGTAAGCTTCCGGGGCATGAAGAGGGTATCCTGACGAAGAAAAATAGCAAATGTTATTTATTCAGTAAACCTTCCTCTCATACCCCCAGATTAGTTTTACACAGATTACACGGTTGCAGAGACTACAGTCAGCATATATTGGTGAAATGGGCGAGCTAATCCATACGCACCATTCTCGATTTTACTCTTTGGATGAGGACCACTGAAAGCCAAGAACTTCCCTGGAATAATCCAATTGAAATCTCCGTTCTCTGCCCTCTGCGAAGATAATCAAACAGAATTATTTAAATGACAGGATCAAGTCTGACAGTCGGTGATTAAATGATCGGTGACACTTTATATTAGGGTATATTAGGGTTAGCCCACTCACGTCAAGATTTTCCCATATGCAGAGCTGAAGTCATGTGATATATTTATTTGAGCACTTAAAGAGCACCTATTATGGTTTTTAAACGTGCCTAATTTTGTTTAAAAGGTCTCATACTATAGATTTACATGCATCCAAGGTCAAAAAACACTTTAATTTGCTCATCATTTAACCTTTCCCCCCCCGTCTCAAAAATGACTCGTTCTATGATCCGTTCTAAAGCATTCATTCTAAACTCCGCCTTTCAGAGAGCCTACTCTGCTCTGATTGGTCCGTTCTAAAGCATTCATTCTAAACTCCTCCTTTCAGAGAGCCTACTCTGCTCTGATTGGTCCGTTCTAAAGCATTCATTCTAAACTCCACCTTTCAGAGAGCATACTCTGCTCTGATTGGTCCGTTCTAAAGCATTCATTCTAAACTCCGCCTTTCAGAGAGCATACTCTGCTCTGATTGGTCCGTTCTAAAGCATTCATTCTAAACTCCGCCTTTCAGAGAGACTACTCTGCTCTGATTGGTCCTTTCTAAAGCATTCATTCTAAACTCCGCCTTTCAGAGAGCCTACTCTGCTCTGATTGGTCCTTTCTAAAGCATTCATTCTGAACTCCGCCTTTCAGAGACCCTACTCTGCTCTGATTGGTCCTTTCTAAAGCATTCATTCTAAACTCCGCCTTTCAGAAAGCATACTCTGCTCTGATTGGTCCATTCTAAAGCATTCATTCTAAACTCCGCCTTTCAGAGGCCCTACTCTGCTCTGATTGGTCCGTTCTAAAGCATTCATTCTAAACTCCTTTCACAGACCATACTCTGCTCTGATTGGTCCGTTCTAAAGCATTCATTCTAAACTCCTCCTTTCACAGACCCTACTCTGCTCTGATTGGTCCGTTCTAAAGCATTCATATTATACTCCTTTCACAGACCCTACTCTGCTCTGATTGGTCCGTTCTAAAGCATTCATTCTAAACTCCGCCTTTCAGAGAGCATACTCTGCTCTGTTTGGTCAGATGACCCAGTCTGTTGTGATTGGTCTACCGCTTAGTGTAGTGTTTGAGGGCGGGTCAAAGCTGTTCGTGAGCAGCCAATGAAGACCAGAGGCGGTTTTTCTGTTACCAAATTACGTAGGTTATTACAGGAAGTAAATCTGGAATTACTAACGACTCGTTTCAGATGTTCACAATCGGTTCTTTCTTTTGGGAGTCAATAACTCCATTTGTCCTGCACTTTGATTTTTGAAACTTTGCAGATGTTTTTACATTCACAAACGGCTAATCAAACACACTACATGAAAGGTGATATTGACGTAAGAGGGTTACGACATAACGGTGTCCAGAACTTTGAAGCTCCAAAAAGCACATAAATGCAGCATAACTGTAATCCACATGACTCCAGTGGTTTAATCCATGTGTTCAGAAGTGATATGATAGGTGTGGGTGAGAAAAGATCAATATTTAAGTGCTTTTTTACTATAACCCCGCCCCCCCCCCCCGCCCAGTAGGGTGCAATATGCACGAACAATGTGAATCGCCAAAAGGAATGTGGAAGTGAAAGTGGAGATTAATAGTAAAAAAAAGGACTTAAATATTGATATCTCACCCACACCTATCATATTGCTTCTGAAGACATGGATTAAACCACTGGAGTCTTGTGTGAAAGTGAAAGTGGAGATTTATGTTAAAATATGACTTAAATATTGATCTGTTTCTCAGCCACACCTATCATATCACTTCTGAAGACATGGATTAAACCACTGGAGTCGTATGTGAAAGTGAAAGTGGAGATTTATGTTAAAATAAGACTTAAATATTGATCTCTCACCCACACCTATCATATCACTTCTGAGGACATGGATTATACCACTGACAAGCCCTGGTTCATTTTTGACCCAGGAGGGATCTCACCTCATAATGTTCGTATTCATCCACATCAAACTGTGAGAAATCCAACCAGCCGAACTGCAGCGCCTGAAACACACAACATGTGACCAGACAGCACTAACAGACGTGTTTAATGCAATATCAGAGAACGTCTGGATTACCTTGTGAACGGCCCGTAGACAGTCAAGAATATTCAGATTGAACATGCAAGCTCCAAAAGATGCATCTCTGTTGAAAGTGATGCGAAACTTTAGTAAAACTCAAAGAAAGTATATTAAGAATATTTCGAAGGGGATAAAATTCAGTGATTACCTAAAAGGAAGATAGGATGCATTTTGAGAGACTAGAAGACTGTACGCTTCCTCCGGCGTTTTCTGTAGATGCAAGACCTTCAAGACAATATGCATGAGTAAATTATTTCACAAATGAAATATGCAGAAAAACGAGCAGCAAACACACTGGGTTTGGAACAACGTGAGGATGAATGAATGATGACAGAATTTTCATTTTTGGGTAAAAACACATTTTCAGCATTTCATCATTAATACAGTTTACTGACACTTACAGCATAAGAGCCGATCAAATACGCAGCATTGGCTTGTTTCTTCCTGTCGCCGCAGGTGTAAAACACTATTTTCTTCTTTGCATGAGCACAAGACTGTTGTGGGAAAACATATCAAACACTAAACAAAATTTGTCAAATTACCACATTGCATTAGACAATACGTGACATTGTTTTAGAGTACTTTACATGCAATAAACTCCGGCAGTATTTAGCAGAACAGTGCAACTTCACACGCTGTGCTACAATGATGAAAAACATCAATTACCTTCAGCTTCTTGTTGAGTTTGCAACAAAAGCGATAAAACATGGCCAGGTTGAGCGGGCCAAAGTCCGCGTAGAAGCTGTTCAAATATAGAAATCGAAGAGGTGAATGATAAAAGTCTGAAACAATCCAATGCAAAGCATAGAAACTATATTTATAAACCCTTATCGTTAGTGACAGTCCGATATGGATTTGTCAATGACCGATGCTGACATTAATGTCTACATAGCATGGTGGTTGATGGCCAGTATAATACAGTGTGCTGTGCTGTCTGTCGGAGTAAAAAAGGAACTTAAATATGTATCTGTTTCTCACACACACCTATCATATCTCTTCTGAAGACATGGATTAAACCACTGGAGTCATATGTGAAAGTGAAAGTGGAGATTTATGGTTAAAAAAGCACTTAAATATTGATCTGTTTCTCACACACACCTATCATATCACTTCTGAAGACATGGATTAAACCACTGGAGTCATATGTGAAAGTGAAAGTGGAGATTTATGGTTTAAAAAGCACTTAAATATTGATCTGTTTCTCACACACACCTATCATATCACTTCTGAAGACATGGATTAAACCACTGGAGTCATATGTGAAAGTGAAAGTGGAGATTTATGGTTAAAAAAGCACTTAAATATTGATCTGTTTCTCACCCACACCTATCATATCTCTTCTGAAGACATGGATTAAACCACTGGAGTCATATGTGAAAGTGAAAGTGGAGATTTATGGTTAAAAAAGCACTTAAATATTGATCTGTTTCTCACCCACACCTATCATATCACTTCAGAAGACATGGATTAAACCACTGGAGTCATATGTGAAAGTGAAAGTGGAGATTTAGAGTAAAAAAGGAACTTAAACATTGATCGGATATATACATAATGCAATTTAAAGGTACAGTACACCATTTTTCATCTAATACCACACACGTAATGTCCCTGCTACCTGACAGATATCACTAATACACAAGCCCGTGCATCACTTTGCACATTCAGGATTGCTGACATCAAAATAGTTTACGTCTTTGGAGGATGGGGTTTTGGAGAGAGGGTGTGTCACTGAAGTTGAAGGAATAGTTCACCCAAAAATGTTTATTCTGTCATGATTTACTCACCCTCATGCCATCCCAGATGTGTATGACTTTCTGCTGAATATTAGAAGAATATTTCAGCTCTGTAGTTCCATATAATGCAAGTGAATGGTGGCCAGAACTTTGAAGCTCCAAAAAGCACATAAAGGCAGCATAAAAGTAACCAACACGACTCCAGTGATTTAATCCATGTCTTCAGAAGCAATATGATAGGTGTGGGTGAGAAACAGATCAATATTTAAGTCCTTTTTTTACTATAGATTATCTCAGCGAGTATCGCCGCTGACTATCACACCTGGAGTCGTGAGTTTGAGTCCAGGGTGTGCTGAGTGACTCCAGTCAGGTCTCCCAAGCAACCAAATTGTCTCGGTTGCTAGGGAGGGTAGAGTCACATGGGGTAACCTCCTCGTGGTCATTATAATGTGGTTCTCACTATCAGTGAGGCGCGTGGTGAGTTGTACACATGTATGCCGCGGAGAATAGCGTGAAGCCTCCACAGGCACTATGTCTTCGCGGTAACACGCTCAACAAGCCATGTGATAAAATGCATGGATTGATGTCTCCGACACAGAGGCAACTGAGATTCGTCCTCCGCCACCCAGATTGAGGTGAGTCACTACGCCACCACGAGGACTTAAGAGTGAAAGTGAAAGTGGAGATTTATAGTGAAAACAAAAAAGGCCTTAAATATTGATTTGTTTCACACCCACACCTATCATATCACTTCTGAAGACATGGATTAAACCACTGAAGTCATATGTGAAAGTGTAAGTGGAGATTTATGGTAAAAAAGCACTTAAATATTGATCTGTTTCTCACACACACCTATCATATCACTTCTGAAGACATGGATTAAACCACTGGAGTCATATGTGAAAGTGAAAGTGGAGATTTATGGTAAAATAAGACTTAAATATTTATCTGTTTCTCACACACACCTATCATATCACTTCTGAAGACATGGATTAAACCACTGGAGTCATATGCATTACTTTTATGCTGTCTTTATATGATTTTTAGAGCTTCAAAGTTCTGGTCACCATTCACTTGCATTGTATGGACCTACAGAGCTGAGATATTCTTCAAAAAATCTTCATTTATGTTCTGCAGATGAAAGAAAGTCGTACACATCTGGTTTGGCATGAGGGTGAGTAAACCATGAGAGAATTTTCTTTTTTTGTAGTGAACTGTACCTTTAACAAAACAACTGAAAATCAGCTGATGGCAGTTTTAATAACAGCAAATGAGAAGTACACAAAATTACTGAAATACAAAAAACACTAATTTAATATGAAATAACTAAATAAATAATCATTTATTTATGTTCCAGATATTGGCCAGTTAATTAGCCTGGCTGATATATTGTCCAATCGCCACGTATTATTTGTAATTGCCCCCTAAAGTAACATATGAAGATAAACACAATCATATGTGTTTGTAAAGTAATGCACAATTAAAAGACATTAACATTCTTACTTTTCATATGAGAGCTCTTCATCAATGCAGAAACAATGTCTGTCCGGTGAACTCTTGACCTTCTGATGAAGAACACCAAAATACAGCTGATCTGAAAGAGAGAAAAGAGCACATGATGCTCATATTTAACACGTGATTAAACCCACAAATCTCACAGATTGAAACAATGGAGCATCTGCTCTCACCTTTAATGAACTCAATGCAGTTGTGCACATCACAGTTTTCTTTATACACGTTGTTCCGGTGCATTAATTTAACCTATTAATTCTCGGTTGGGTGAAATGAGACTTTACACAAGTCTAATGCGAAGGAACATTTACACATTCAAACAAAACTCTTACATGTGTGTCGACAATGGATGCATAAATTACACTATATCCTGCAAACTGTTCATTTTTGTTCCATTTTTGTTCAACCGGAATAAATGAAAAACGCGTTTACAATGCATCCGTTTACTGAAACAATGTAACAATGTAACACTACGCCACTGATCTCTCTCTCTCTCTCTCTCTCTCTCTCTCTCTCTCTCTCTCTCTCGGCTCACTCCTCGGGATTCTGTTCAATGCAGTTTAAAGCCAGTCCCTTCCAGGCACATGATTGGCTCACTGTCGCCCCGCTGAGACGTCAATCACATTAGGCTCCTCCCTCTAGAATTTAAATGGAGCAGCAGGGAGTATTCGACTCCAATTGGCACGCCGCCCAAGCCGTTGCTAGGAGAAAAGCGCCGACTGGCCAATAGAATCTCACGCTGCTCTAACCGAACGCTTTGATCCACTACTTAGTGATTCACACCAAAGTGTCTCTCTAGCAAGCCAGTCCACTGTCGTTCATCTTTGGAACGCTCTCGAGAGGCAATTGCCAGTCATGAGAGTGCAGCTCCTATCTACTTAAATGGGGGAACACCGACATCTCATAAACGGTTGATCAAAATTACGATCAAACGACCTGTTACAAATCAGCATTTCAATTTGATAATACTGGAATCATAAATTGCGCTTCTTGACCTCATATGACGCTAAAACACGCAATTTTCCCGACTTGTGTAGCTAATGCGCATGCGCGTTAGCGAGTTGATTGACAGGCGATGACTGACTCTGAAATGCGGTTGGCTCTTCTTCTTAAGTAAGGCGGGATTTCTCGCAGTCATTTAAATAGATGTGGCCCGTCTCTGCGCAATATTCTCTGTTTTCAACTAGCGAAGAGAACAAAGAATATCGCTGTCGTGTCTTCAATCACGATGGCAGCGTTGTTATTTGTTTACCTGTGATATGAGTGTAAATCTCGCGCCTGGGCTCCGCCTCTTCCCTCAGTCTTTTCCTCGACTCGCTCCGTCGCTCGCTCTTGCGCTTCATTCTTCCCTATGCACGAAACGACTGCGCTTTAAACATGAGTACGTGATGTTTCCCGCGGGTCGCTTTAGAATCCGTGCTTTATTTGGCATAGTCCAGTTTCTAACAGCTCCATGCGCTACACACCAAAGTGTATTTGAGCCAGTTGTCCTGCCAGTGACGTACGCGTTCTGAGTGACGTCACAATGCCATCCCGCCTTCCAACATACGGGCACTGACTTAAAACTTTAACCCATAAAGTTTTCGGTGAACGGGTTCACGTCAGATTTCTCCCTAAAATCAAAATAAAGCAGCAAGATATTATATTATATATATTTTTAATTGACAGGGCATTCCCTTTAATTCTCATTAGTGTAATGCCAAAATATCAGTGACAGATTCTAAATATTATATCATGTTCAGTATTTAGTTATACACAATTGCATTGATTGTTGTGCTGCTCTTAATTTGTTGGGTTAAATAAACAAGTTACCTGAGTCTGACACATTAATCCCCCATTTTCAGTTTCCTAACGTAATAACGTAATTTTAAAGGGATAGTTCACCCAAAATTGATAAGTCTCTCATCATCAGTGACAGTTCTGGCTTACTTGGTGCCCCCCCCCCCCTTAATAGCAACAACATGAGACACAGATCAATATTTAAGTCCTTTTTATCCTCTAAATCTCCACTTTTACATCTGAGAGTAAAAAAGGAACTTAAATATGTATCCGTTTCACACTCACACCTATCATATCACTTCTGAAGACATGGATTAAACCACTGGAGTCATATGTGAAAGTGAAAGTGGAGATTTATGGTAAAATAAGACTTAAATATTGATGTTTCTCACTCACACCTATCATATCACTTCTGAAGACATGGATTAAACCACTGGAGTCATATGTGAAAGTTAAAGTGGAGATTTATGGTAAAAAAGCACTTAAATATTGATGTTTCTCACTCACACCTATCATATCACTTCTGAAGACATGGATTAAAACACTGGTGTCATATGTGAAAGTGAAAGTGGAGATTTATGGTTAAAAAAGCACTTAAATATTGATCTGTTTCTCACCCACACCTATCATATCAATTCTGAAGACATGGATTAAACCACTGGAGTCATATGTGAAAGTGAAAGTGGAGATTTATGGTAAAATAAGACTTAAATATTGATCCGTTTCTCACCCACACATATCATATCAATTCTGAAGACATGGATTAAAGCACTGGAGTCATATCTGAAAGTGAAAGTGGAGATTTATGGTAAAATAAGACTTAAATATTGATCCGTTTCTCACCCACACCTATCATATCAATTCTGAAGACATGGATTAAAGCACTGGAGTCATATCTGAAAGTGAAAGTGGAGATTTATAGTAGAAAAGCACTTAAATATTGATCTGTTTCTCACCCACACCTATCATATCACTTCTGAAGACATGGATTAAACCACTGGAGTCATATGTGAAAGTGGAGATTTATGGTAAAATAAGACTTAAATATTGATCTGTTTCTCACCCACACCTATCATATCACTTCTGAAGACATGGATTAAACCACTGGAGTCTTATGTGAAAGTGGAGATTTATGGTAAAAAAAAAAGCACTTAAATATTGATGTTTCTCACTCACACCTATCAAATCACTTCTGAAGACATGGATTAAATCACAGGAGTCATATGGATTACTTTTATGCTGTAATTATGTGCTTCAAAGTTCTAGCCAACATTCACTTGCATTGTATGGAACAAATCTTAATTTGTGTTCTGCAAAAGAAAGAAAGAAAGCCATATTTCTGGAATGGCATGAGGATGAGTAAATGATGAGAGGTGTGGGGAATCATGGCCCTGCTGTCCGCCCTGCCACACCAGAAAATAAATTTTAGGTGGTCCTCAATAAAAACGGATGGGCCAAGTTTTTCCTTAACAACAGAGAAAAGCCACATTCAAACAGATCTTTCACACATTCGTACATCAGAATTGATGCATTTTATAAAACTATTTTATATTTGAAGTCAAAGAATAATCTGTAATATTCTGGGTGGGACTGGGTCTAATTTGGGCACTTGGCAACGCCTCTGGTCACGATGCAAAAGCTCTTTAATGGTCGCAAACACAGGCTTTATTGTCATGTAAAACAGAACCAAATGAGTAAAAAACATTAAGTTTGACATGTAATATATATATATATAAAAGTGCATTTTAATCAAGGTCATGTGATTTCCTCCTAGGGGAGTACTTTAGGAGAATGTGTCATATAAAACAGGAATGGCGTGTTCCTATCCAACATAAATAAAATATAAAAACAATATATACAATAATAAAAAGACATGAAACAACTCACACAAACACCAACAGATGCATTATAAAAGCCACAATCACACGGTCCAGTTCCATCGTACTAAAACAGTTCATTGTTTTATATTTCAATGATTTTGGGGGAATCACTGAAGTCCAACGTCTGAAGACCAGCTAACTGTAGTAACCAGTTTATTGGCATGTGATCGAACCGATTCATGTCAAAATGAGCAAAATGAACCTCTGGACCTGTGAAAAAACAAACAAACATAAATTAGATCGGGCACCTGGGACGGAGAGTTTTGGCGACAGAGATGATTTCACCTCTAAGGGTGCGTTCACACTCGTAGTTCAGTCCTCTTGGTCCCGACCGAAAATGAAAATGATACATTTAGTCCGGGTTCGTTTAGCGTTCACACTGGCATTTTTAACACCAAACCTAACCATACAAAACCAAAGGCATCATGGAAAAGTCACGACCTGATTCGACCGCTTTTATGACGTATATTTTTTGGCGGAACTTGCCGAATATCCAAAACAATGCTGGTGAAATGTGCTCGTTATATTTACATATATATGTATATTTGTATATATGGGGGTATTTTTACCAGCTGAGAACAAACGAAGAGTTAATGCAATGTGTAAAGGAGTCAAAACAGCGGCAGGAATTCCTCCGTTGCGCACAGAAATGAAGATATGCCGCGAGGACGGCTGGCGGCCGGTTCCGACGCCTGACCCGAACTGTAATGGGCAACCTGTCGACCGTTTGTCTCTCAAGTGTCGTACACCGTTGGATTCTTCAGCTCAAGACGAACAAAACGTATATCTACGATTAAATTTCCGTCATGAAAAAGTCACGCTAATTTGCATATTTCGAAAAACCTGCTTTTTCGAACTCCGACGCCATAGGTCCAATTCGCACGGAAATTGGCGTGTGTCTACTATGAAACCTCCTGACAAAAAGTCATCAAGGGAATTTTGATTTGTCAAAGCGTTGCGAAGATATAAACCAACGAATTGATCAGGCGTCTTCCAATTTGTACGTATTGACCAATATCTACCAAACGAAAAGGCCGAATGTTACGACACATACACACATGTACAACAGCATATTTTGAGTCGGCATACACAATGTGCCTATAGGGGGCGCTACAACTAAACAAAATGCTCATAACTCCACAACTGTATTATCAATGAAGTTGAAAATTGGTATGCTTCTTGTACGGGCCAAATGCAAACATATTCTACAATATGACCCAGACAAATAAAAAAACATGGCCGCCCGCAGCCAATCATATTTCAGCAAAATGGCTGTATAAATGGTGTGTAAATGATTGTATATTATCCAATGTTACCTGCTATTGTGAACTACATCTAGGACTCCCTATAGGTCAATAATTATCAAAGAAAAGTTGAACTTTAGTTATTTAGGGGTTGCATTTATCATGTGGGTTTGACCAAGTGTTTCCAAAAGCCTATAATTCCTAAAATAAATATTACAACTTCTAAAACATATTTGGAGACTGGCTGCTTTGTGGCTTTATAACAGTTAAAAAGTTTTAAAAAAATGACCACCTTAACAATTATCCTGTTTCAATATGACTCATATGATGAACCAGGTGTGCTTGAGGTCAGTATTAGGCAAATTACTTCCTGTTTTTGTTCCGTTTAGACGTCTTTGGGCCATGTTACGTTCATATATCAATCGAACCGCACCAGAGTTTGTTTGGAAGCGGACGGAGACCCGCTATTCAAGCAGTCTCGGTCCGCTTGTGTGGTGCGCACCAAGGTTCAGATGGCAGTGTTCACACTTGTTCAAATGAACCGCACTTACAGAGCAATCACACCCGAGTTCGTTTTAATCCAACCAAACATGCCAAGTGTGAACACACCCTAAAGGACAAAAAATGACCCAAAAAATGACTAAAACAGCAGTTGCGAGTGGGGTGGACAGGCTTCGGTCCATGGTGGCCACGCCCACCCCTGGCCACCCCCTAGCTCCGCCTCTGCAGGTGAACAGGGGCACACTTGATAGTGAGTGGATACAGTGACACCTGGGATGGAGAGGTTTGGCAACAGAGATGATTTCACCTCTAAAAAAGTACATTGTGCCAATAAAATGGTTAAAACAGCAATTGCAAATGGGATGGCCAGGCTTCGGTCCATGGTGACCGCGGCCACCCACTAGCTCCGCCTCTTTAGGTGAAGATGTAGATATTACAGCTTTTCTCAAATCAGAAATCTCATCACCTGGGCCTACAATAAGAGCGCCTCCTTGCTGCAGCGGATCTCCTTGGAAGTCAAACACTGGACTGGTCATGGCACGCCACATACTTTTCAGATTGCCGACAAGCAAGCTGGATTTCACATGTGGACTTTTGGAAGCTACGAATGAATAAATGCATCAAATTAAATGCACTTATATTTTTTGGGGTGCTTTGCATGATAATAGAATATGCACTACAATGCAATTAATACATATTCAATTTAAACCATTAATATGTATTAAAATAGGTACTAAATCAAGGGGAAATTGTACTATGTGTCTAAATCCCCCAGAATGACATGACGGGACAAAATCAAGCGCTATTCCTTTAGTAAACATCTTACGAGTCTCCATGTATGTCTCTCCTCTTCTCATTCCAAGTTTTTTATAAATGTGTCTCTCTGGATCAACATATATCTCATGGGGATAGCCGGTTAGAGAGCAGAAACCCTAAACATAAAGAGATGACAGGATCGTAAAATGTAATGTATCATAAACAGTAATAACAAAAAATAAAAGGCACAACATTTACATATAGATATGCAGTGAGGTCTCATACAGAATATTAAAAGTCATTTCGGTAAAACATGTCTTCTGTACCTCTTTGAACGAATGTTTTCCACATGTACTGTAATAGTATCTCAATTACATCTTTTTTTGTAGGCAATATTTTATTAAACCATTTAAGCTAGTTAGACAATTTTATTTGTATTTTTTTTGCACTTAATGCTGTTTCGTAAAGTGACCTTTTTTAGGGGTTCAAGCCCGATATTGTAATTGTAGGATTTTTATTATTATTATTATTATTTTTATAATTCTGCCCTAAAACTGATCATGCATACCAAACCGTAAGTCGTAGAGAGCTGAAATGTTTAGGGAAGGTAGTCCCCCAGTCGGCCTTCATTTCGGCACGATTGGCCTCAAGGTGGCGCTATAGTGATCAGGTTTAAATTTTGGAGAGCTTAAATCCTAAACCGTTTGTCGCTCAAGTGTCGTACACCGTTGGATTCTTCGGCTCAAGTCGAACAAAACGTATATCTACGATTTCATTTCCGTCGTGAAAAGCGTCACGCTAATTTGCATAATTCGAAAAACCTGCTTTTTCGAACTCCGACGCCGTATGTCCAATTCGCACGAAAATTGGCGTGTGTCTACTATGAAACCTCCCGACAAAAAGTCATCAAGGGAATTTTGATTCATCAAAGCGTTGCGAAGATATAAACCAACGAATTGATCAGGCGTCTTCCAATTTGTACGTATTGACCAATATCTACCAAACGAAAAGGCCGAATGTTACGACACATACACACATGTACAACAGCATATTTTGAGTCGGCATACACAATGTGCCTATAGGGGGCGCTACAACTAAACAAAATGCTCATAACTCCACAACTGTATTATCAATGAAGTTGAAAATTGGTATGCTTCTTGTAGGGGCCAAATGCAAACATATTCTACAATATGACCCAGACAAATAAAAAAACATGGCCGCCCGCAGCCAATCATATTTCAGCAAAATGGCTGTATAAATGGTGTGTAAATTATTGTATATTATCCAATGTTACCTGCTATTGTGAACTACATCTAGGACTCCCTATAGGTCAATAATTATCAAAGAAAAGTTGAACTTTAGTTATTTAGGGGTTGCATTTATCATGTGGGTTTGACCAAGTGTTTCCAAAAGCCTACAATTCCTAAAATAAATATTACAACTTCTAAAACATATTTGGAGATTGGCTGCTTTGTGGCTTTATAACAGTTAAAAAGTTAAAAAAAAATGACCACCTTAACAATTATCCTGTTTCAGGATCGTTGAACACAAGATATCAGTCATATTTAACACCAGTTTGCAAATTCAGCAACGTACAAAAGTACATATTCATATACAAATACACACATTTTTTGCATACTTTGAAAGTTCTTAAAAAGCTTGAACCCCGTTAAATGCAGCTAGCAGCTATATTACTATATATATATAGCCCTTTTTTAAATATAAAAACCTCACATTTATTGACAGCTTTTCCCTCATCTTTTCAGATAATTGATATAAAACAACAGAAAACATCCTACCTTTATATGAGAACACGATGACTGTCCAATCACGACCAATCTGACATTAGATTCCTACATTTGTGAAAGCAAATATGATTTATTGCTTTCTCTTCAATAATATAATAATGCATAATCATTTTGATCTAATAATGCATGCTCATTGGCACACAGTGAATCAATGTACGCATTAGTTGCTGTTTTAACATCAAATATTGTCCTAATATTTCACCTGCAGCATATTCTGGGGTACTTTGCCCAAGTCCTCAACATACTCTTTGCATGTGTAGCACAGGAAGTTCTGGAAGAGATTTGAAAAGTTAAGTGGTCATATCTGAGACAGACGTCAATGCAATAAGGAATGCAATGGATAATAATTGAGCTACTTCAATATTTGGCAATATTAGTGTAGTAAAATGATGCATTGAGATCAAAAGCTTCTGTGGATTGGCACTTTGCGATTAAAATAATTATGCACCATATATGGATCATAATGAAAAATATAACATTACTTTACATAAAGATGGACATATTTTAAGGCAAAGGCAATCCAAAACGTCCAACATGGTCATGAAGTTGTTATGCAAGCCTTATTCTCTTACTCGGACAAAAATGATTATTGCTTTCCTGCGTTGAAACAAACTCCCAAAAGTTGCGCAATCACCGTGCCGATCATATATCAAACAGTCGTTCACGTCAGAGATAACGAGGTCCTGTGAAGCTCGTCTGTTTCCATGTCCAGACCGAATGACCTGTTGAGTTATTGGGAGAACGGTAGCCATTGCAATGGAAGTTCAGTTTTCCAGAGATGGAGCTATTTTTAGGAAGTTTTGTCCTATTGGATGGACACGCGTGCACGCCCATTCCTGATGAATCATTTACAAATACACCCCAATCCGCACCAGAGACAGGAACTTATGACATTCTTCCTGAATCATTGCAATAGCCACATTTAACTTACAAAAAATACCACTCAAGCCACTTTCATTCTCACGTTAACTGGATATTGACGTGCGATTCGCGAACAAATCATTCATTTGAACCGACTCCTTACAACGATTCATTCAAATCGAATCGCAAAGTCTTTGTACACTTTAAAAAAATGTATTTACGTTGTTACCAATAGTGTTGAAACAACATTTGGTGGATTTTTTTTACTTGATTATAATAACCTAAAATAGTGATAAACAGTCATTTTACAACTTAAAATAATTGGTTGTCCAATCAGTCGCTCGTACAGTTGAAGTTATTAAAACTCATTTTTTAACCAATCCACAGATTTAATATTAGCAAACTATAGTTTTGGCAAGTAATTTAGGACTTTACTCTACTTTGTGCATAATACAAGTAATTTTTCCAACAGTTGTTTACAGACCGATTGTGTCACTTTTAATTGACTATAATCCCAATTCCAGCGGGTCAGTAGTAGTTTACATACACCAAGTTAACTGATTCCAGAAAATGATTGACAATTAGACAATTAGCTGCTGATTGGAGGTGTACCTGTGGATGTATTTTAAGGCTTAGCTTCAAACTCTGTGCCTCTTTGCTTGGGATCATGGGAAAATCAAAAGAAATCAGACAAGACCTCAGATAAACAATTGTGGACCTCCACAAGTCCGGTTCATCCTTTGGAGCAATTTCCAAACGCCTGAAGGTGCCACGTTCATCTGAGCAAACAATAGTACGCAAGTATAAACACCATGTGACCACACAGCCATCATCCCGCTCAGGAAGGAGACGCATTCTGTCTCCTAGAGATGAACGTAGTTTGTGTGAAAAGTGCAAATCAATCCCAGAACAACAGCAAAGGACCTTGTGAAGATGCTGGAGGAAACAGGTGGACGAGTATCTAGATCCACAGCAAAACAACCCCTATATGGACATCACCTGAAAGGCTGCTCAGCAAGGAAGAAGCCGCTGCTCCAAAACCACCATAACAAAGCCAGACAACAGTTTGCAAGTGCACATGGGGACAAAGATCTCACTTTTTGGAGGAATGTCCTCTGGTCTGATGAACAATAATGTAACTGTTTGGCCATAATGACCATTGTTATGTTTGGAGGGAAAAGGGCGAAGCTTGTAAGACGAAGAACAGCACCCCAACTGTGAAGCATGGGGGTGCAGCATCATGTTGTGGGGGTGCTTTGCTGCAGGCGGGACTGGTGCACTTCACTAAATAGATGATGACATCATGAGGAAGGAAAATTATGTGGATATATTGAAGCAACATCTCAAGGCATCAGCCAGGAAGTTAAAGCTCGTCGCAAATCTTCCGAATGGACAATGACCCCAAGCACACCTCCAAAGTTGTGATTAAATGGTTGATGGACACAAAATCAAGGTATTGGAGCGGGCACCACAAAGTCCTGACCTCAATCTGATAGAATATTTGTGGGCAGAACTGAATAAGCGTGTGCGAGCAAGGAGGCCTACAAACCTGACTCAGTTACACCAGTTCTGTCTGTATTTAAACAATGATTTAAACGACTTTACAGATCAAACACAAGTTTGATACAGAATAATTAATGCAGGTACAATTACAAGCATCACATTTCTGCCTTTAAACCCTTTAAAAATTGGCCTTCCATTGTAATTGTCTCACTGGAACACACATTTGTGCTTTTGTTTTTGTTTTGGGTTTTTAAAGAAAAGGAGGGCCCAGTTGATGTATTTTATATTTATTTTTTGTTGTGGTAACCAACATTATGTCACAAATGCTTAACTTGAATAGTTACTATTTCTTTAATACATAATTAAACGAAAAATGCGACATGGGGAATTCTAGAACAGTTTCGAATGAGGTTGATGACTCTAAAGAATTGGTGTAGCCTATCGGGTTTTGAACAAGTTTATTGAAGCGAATCGTCCGAACGAACCGATTCTCTAAAACGAATCGGACTCGCCAACGCTACAGCTGGCATCGAATGCGCAGAAACAAACATGTGACCCTGTTTGCAGCAATTTGGAAAGAGTGTGGATACAACAAAAAAAGTTAGCTTAGGTCAAGATTTGTATTATTCTCAGATCAAGTTATACAAAGGTGAACAAAGTAACTCCTGACGATCCAGTTGCAAACATTAAGTATGTTTACCATTTTACTTGTTGCGTTCCCTTTAAATCACGTATGATTGGTTGTCACGACTGTGACTGGCCAATGAATGTCCAGCCTTATTTCTCGGATGGGCGGGATTTCCTCTGTTGTTTGAATTCCGGAAGTGTTTCGATACATTGTAGCAGGTTGACACAGCGGCGTTCTCTTCTGATTGTGTTTCGCGCGGATTATGAGCGCACCGCGAGCTGGTGAGGAACTGCTTTTATTTCTCCCGTCCGCCTCTGTCACCCAATGAAACACAACAACACTCCGCGACAAGCTCCAGACATCCGGCATAAACAGTGACATTACTTGTGTGTTTTGTTTGTGAATGTTTTCCGAACCCTGCTGTGAGATGACAGCGTTTTACTGACATATTAAAGCCAGATATAAGAGCTTTATTTAGTGTTGAAGTTGTGCTGAGATGATATATTCCAAAATATTTACATATTACTCCAAAAGAGTGCAGTCCATGACCGAAGCACCCATGGTACATGTCTGTGTTTGTCAAAGCATTTTAAATAGCAGTCTTCCTCTTCCTCTTCCTCATGTCAAGTTGTGTTTGTTGTGGAATGTTCCAGTGAAAGCTGTGTGTTTGGATTGTTACATTGTTTACACTGCACGTAGACACGTGTTGTCTGTAAAGAATGGAATTCTCAAGTGTTACATTTGAAAAATGATACTTGATGGTTGTTATATTTCCTTAATATTGCGGGAACTTTATAAAGAACCATTACTTTGATGCATGTTTATATAAAAGTTTGCTGTGTCCCAAATCTCCTTGTTATGGGCGTGTTATATTATCCTTAAATATAAAGGCAGCTACATACTGCATGTATACATCATTAAATATCCATTTATAATGTGTGAGAGTCTTTTATTAAGACAACATGTTGTTTATTGAAATATTTAGCAGAATGCATTGAAATAATTGACTTTTATGTTGTACTGAAGCTTAAAGAGATTATTAAAATACTATCTGGACAATATTTGGGCTACTTTGTATTAAGTATATTCTGCCTCCTGTTAGAGTAACTTTAGAAGTATAGATTTGACGAGAAACATTTTTCTAAACAATTTATATAGCGCTTATTTTTTCAGATATTTTTTCACAAAACTATTTGCATAATTTTTTTTTCACTAATATTTTTCGTGACCCCCTTGCGGGGCTCTTAGGCAATTATGCCAATCTCATCTGATTGGTCTGCAGACGCTTGTTCTTAAAGACCCCGTGAAATGGCTTGACCATCACGTTATTCTATGAACCATTATTTGCTACTTGCTGTTGCTAATCACAACTCTCAGTATTCATAAATTAGGGCGAGGGGGCATTCTCATTCTAGAAAGTATGTTATTTGAATATGTTGCTATTTTTAAGTTTGGTTTGACTTATTCCTTGTAATGTGTCCAAAGACGAGATCAACGCAATCCATTTGTGATTGAATAATGACACTTTTAATATCCTTTCTGTTCTTTACAGTCAGTTGTTGTTTAAAAACAACAAAAATAGGGCCTTGGTAGCTCCGTGAGTACTGACGCTGACGGGAGTCAAGAGTTTGAATCCAGGGCGTGCTGAGTGACTCCAGTCAGGTCTACTAAGCAACCAAATTGGCCCGGTTGCTAGGGAGGGTAGAGTCACACGGGGTAACCTCCTCGTGGTCGCTATAATGTGACTCCAGCCAGGTCTCCTTAGCAACCAAATTGGCCCGGTTGCTAGGGAGGGTAGAGTCACATGGGGTAACCTCCTCGTGGTCGCTATAATGTGACTCCAGCCAGGTCTCCTTAGCAACCAAATTGGCCCGGTTGCTAGGGAGGGTAGAGTCACATGGGGTAACCTCCTTGTGGTCGCTATAATGTGACTCCAGCCAGGTCTCCTTAGCAACCAAATTGGCCCGGTTGCTAGGGAGGGTAGAGTCACATGGGATAACCTCCTCGTGGTCACTATAATGTGGTTCTCGCTCTCGGTGGGGCGTGTGGTGAGTTGTGCGTGGATGCCACAGAGAATAGCGTGATGCGTGACTCCAGCCAGGTCTCCTAGGCAACCAAATTGGCCCGGTTGCTAGGGAGGGTAGAGTCACACTATTCTCTGCAGCATCCACGCACAACTCGCCACACGCCCCACCGAGAGCGAGAACCACATTATAGCAACCACGAGTAGGTTACCCCATGTGACTCTGCAGTAATCCGCGCATCTTATCACGTGACTTGTTGAGCGCGTTAACGCGGAGACGTAGCGCGCTCAACAAGTCACGTGATAAGATGCGCGGATTGACGGTCTCAGACGTGGAGGCAACTGAGATTTGTCCTCCGCCACCCGGATTGAGGCGAGTCACTACGCCACCACGAGGATTTGGAGCGCTTTGGGAATTGGGCGTTCCAAATTGGGGAGAAAAAAAAGAAACATTTCATTCTAATCACACACAGCACGATTGCGTTAAAGAGCGTGCGACTCCACTCTTGCTAATATTCGCTCAAACGAAACACTTCCGAGAGATGCTCGCTGAACTGATGCTGTTCTTAAAGAGGCAGTACCGTTTTAGATCCTTTTCTGCATATTAATGGAAATATGCGTAAACGGTACAAATTATGCATGTTAATAAAAAAACTAGGAACAAAATAACGTCACTTTTCCACGGCACATTACGGTTCGACTCGACTCAACTCGACATGCTTTACTTTTCCGAGCTTGCTTTTCCACTGCAGTTTAGTGCCGCCTCAACAGGGGTGGGATTATAGGCTGATTGTCATAGTTGCCCCGCCTCTACTGCCGTGACATCATCTTAAATGTGACACAAACTGACCAAAACAATAACTCGACCGCTAGCTGTTAGCGACTAGCTCATAGTGCTGCATAAAGCAGTTGTTGCATGGTGATTTCTCACAAGTTCAACAGTTAAATTGTCCTGGTTGTTTTAGAAGCTTCCAGTAGCTGCTCAACTAAATAAAGTGAAGCTGTAAAGCAGAGTGTAGAGTTAATGTAACAAAATGTCCCATCCTCCATCGTGGATCAACGCCAGTCCAGGGCGCTCTCCCTCCCATTGCTCGCCGGTTTAGCTAGCGTCCATTTGGTCGAACCAGTTCCACTTTTCCTTGATGGTTCTGTCGTCACTTTTATGATTTTTAAACTTTTCCCTACATTGTTGGTCGTTCCGGTGGTAGCCGTGGGCGGCCAACAGCTGATACACTTCCTGAAAGACTATCGTTTAGTGTCTTTTCGTTCGTTGCTAACGAGAGGAACGTCTGCACCTCGTTTATTGACCACAGCGTGGTTTTGCGCACAGCCATTTATTTTCACAATTCAAAAGTCGCGTGAACAAGCGATACTGCTATCGCTGTTTATAACTTTAAACTAGCGGGTTGATGTCGCGTGTCGCCAATCCAGTGGCGCTGGTAGTGATGATTCGCCCCGACCAATCGGTGATCTGCAATTGAAAGTATTCAGACCACTTAATTTCTTTTTCATATTGCAGCCTTATGCTTAAAGTGCTTTAAAAAAAAATGTTCGCATCAATCTGCACTCCATACCCCATAATGACAAAGCAAATACAGATTTTTGATAACTTTGAAAATTTATTAAAAAGAAAAAACTGAAATATCACATTGACATAAGTATTCACACCCTTAACTCAGTACTTAGTTGAAGCACCTTTGGCAGCGAGTTTTTTTGGGTATGATGTGACAAGCTTTGCACATCTGGATTTGGGGATTTTCTGGCATTCTTCTGTGCAGATCCTCTTAAGCTCTGTCAGGTTGGATGGGGACTGTCGGTGGACAGACATTTTCAGGTCTCTCCAGAGATGTTCGATTGGGTTGAAGTCCGGGCTCTGGCCGGGCCACTCAAGGACATTGACAGAGATGTCCCGAAGCCACTCTTGTGTTGTCTTGTCTGTGTGCTCAGGGTCATCATCCTGTTGGAAGGTGAACCTTTGGACCAGGTCCTGAGCACTCTGGACCAGGTCTTTTACCCTGACCAGTCCCCAGTCACTGTCACTGAAAAACACCCCCACAGCATGATGCCACCTCCACCATGCTTCACCGTTGGGATGGTATTGCGCTGATGATGAGTGGTGCCTGTTTACCTCCAGAGATGACGCTTGGCGTTGAGGACAAACAGTTCAATCTTCATTTCATCAGACCAGAGAATCAGTTTCTCACAGTCTGAGAGTCCTTTAGGTGCTTTATTATGTGTCTTGCACTGAGGAGAGGCGTCCGTCTGGCCACTCTGCCATAAAGCCCAGATCGGTGGAGTGTTGCAGTGATGGTCGTCCTTCTGGAAGTTTCTCCCATCTCCACTCATGATCTCTGGAGCTCAACCAGAGTGACCATCGGAGTTTTGGTCACCTCTCTTACTAAGGCCCTTC